>JANPWT010000009.1:1241903-1268911 GCA_024678245.1 Erythroxylum densum | reverse complement strand
CTTTGAAAATTAAGAACCAGAAGATAGGTATCCTTTGAAATAAAAGGAAGCTCTGTTACTACGAAAGAAGTGAAGAAAGTTTTGTATTTTTGTGTGTGTAAAAATATTACATAAGGGAGTATTTATATATGAATGTACATAAGAATCTACAAAAGAATATGATTTATAATTAATTACAATGTATAATGGATATAATGTATACATTATATGTTAATTCATTCCTTCTTTCTTTAATATAAATTTTTAATAAGATAAAGAGCTAGCCTTATGGTATAACAAGTTATTGCTTTGTTTAGTTCTTAAAGTGTTCCTTATATTTGAATTGTTTGAAATTTAGAAGAAAACAAAAGCTAAAAGGAAAACAATTAATTATGTTCTTATAATGCCTCTCTTCTAGGCTTATTTGGTATTTAAAATTCTGTTTTAGGTCGAATGGAACTTTATAAGTATTTAGTGACATAAAAGGTTACACGAAAGTTTAATAATGACCAATAATGAATGGAGAACAAATTTGAATATATAGATAAGTTTTAAGAACTTAAACTTTAAGATAAAACGTACATAAATTTAGATATATTTTAAAATAAGTTTATTTAATAAATTAATTTTTTATTATTTTAACTAATTATTTAAATACTATTATAGAGGATAATAATTTTGTAAATATTTAAACTTTGGCATTTTATTTGATGCAGTGTCAAAATTTTTAATTATTAATTGAGTGTTTTTTTTTTTGAAAGTTAATTGAGTGTTGAATCTTAGTTCATTATTTGGATACCTCAATTAGTATATGGTCATAATTATGTTATTATCAATATTTTCCTTATAAGTGTTTGATAATCTAAACTATTTTCTCAAGAGTTATCATATGAACTAATGTAGGCGCTAAATCAAATAATATACAAAACTTTAATTAATTTCAAAATTTTTATTCCTTATTTTTAAAAAGATAAATAAAATTAAAATATGATGAAAAGATTACAACTAAGGTTAAAATATCCAGGTTCAACTGTGAAATTTTGAGGCAAATTAATCCATATTTAACTACTAGAGGCTAAACCTATTGAATTACTATCAAAAGAGAAAACAAGGACGCTAGTAAAAAAAATAGAAAAGAAAATGAAGAGCACCAACAGGAATTAGGGAAGGAAATGGGTCGAGCCTAGCACGACAACTTTTGCTAAGTCCTAGGCCCAATCATGTTTAAGGCAGTCAAACTTGAGCCTGAACCTAACATGGCCCTGCCTAATTTAATTTTTTATTTTTAAATTTTAAATAAAAATGACATCGTTTTCCTTATAGGTATTGGCCTCAATCAGGCTGTGCCTAGGTAGCCTGAGCTCGAGGGATTCTAAGGCTTGGTTAACCCAGATCTAGCCTATTGACTTTAAACGAGTCGGGTTTAGGTTAGGCTTGGCCTAAATGCCATATTTAGTAGGAATTAACAATCTTGATAAATCACTTCAAGGTTAAGCTCAATTTAGATTACAAAGCATTAACTCAGTGCTTTTAAGTTAAAGGAACCTAAATAATAAAGAAACATGCAATTGGGTGCCAGCTTAAAAATTATATTGGTATGTTTCTCCTTAGCCAAATTTTTTTTTCTAATTTATTTGAACGTGATTTCATTAAAAAAATTTAAGGACTCTATTATTGATCCCTTAAAATTTTTCTATTTTTTTCCTTCAGTACAAATTCGACAACTTAACACAAGTTTAAAGGAAGTTAGGTCACCTTCGTGCATATAACTTACAATCTCAACCCATAACAAGAATTATGACCAACTATTAAAGAACTAAGAGCTTTTCGTCTTCTCCACACCTAGCATTAGAACATTTGAGAATATTGGCAACTTAAAAGTAGATAATCTTGAGTTTTAGGAGAAAAATTGCATAGCTTACAAGCTATATTAGTTTTAAAACTCCTTTCTCCTTGTCTAAAGTTTGATATTTCTTATTATTACAACATAGTATAGTAATACATTTTTCTTTATTGAAAAAACATGTAATGTCGGTGCTAATTTTCTATTAATGCAAGTGAGAAATTTGGAAAAAAAGAAATATAACTAGAAATAAACCACACACATGCACACACACACACACAGATATATAGCTAGAAATAAACCACACGCACACACGCATGCACACACACACACAGATAGACAATATCTTTATTAAGAAACTAGGATATTCATGTAAACTAGAGTTCTATAAAAGGCATTATATTTTGTAAATGTTAGAAATTAAGAATAAAATTAAAATTAACAAAATTAACATACAATAAAACATTTATTAATAAATTTCTTGATTAAAATTAGTTATAAAGTTTATGTTTTTTTGAATGATATAGGCATTTCCTTATACTTTGCTTCCTAGTCTAGTTATTTCAATTAGGAAAGTAAGTTTTTGGGCATTTTAGATCATGCATCACATGTATTTATACATCAAAAATAATAATTTACTACTAATTATTAGCACTTAAATTTATTTTAAGTTAAGGAAATAGTTAATTGCATACGTGTCCTAATATAGATACTTAATTAAAAATTAAGTATTAGAACACTTAACTATATAGTAATATAAGTTTCATAATTAGAAAACTTAACTATATATTAATATAAGTTTCTAACACTGATCAATTATAAACTTTCTAACAAAAGGTAAACTAATAATTTTACCTAACTTTAAAATACTAACTAAAATGTAAAAGATATCATTCAAATGTTAACATTTTCAATTTGTTACAAATATAGTCTAAAGGTAAACAATGTTAACCCTTATTGTAAGACTTATTGACATGAAGCATCATATAGATAGGGACCATTTATATAAGTATATAGATGAACATTAAATAAATAAAACTTTATTTTTAATTAAAATAAAGAAAAATCCACTAGTTTGAAGCATAAAAACCTAAAAACTAGATTCCCAACTTAAAGCCTTTGAATGCTTTCTACCTCAAGATGTCTAAAGTGATATGAAGTATCTATCTTAAGCCATTCTAATCTTTTAAAATCCCAAATATTTTATGTTTCATTCATTAGTAAGTAGTTGCTTCCTAAATGAATTATATTAAATATGTCTTAACTACAACTCTCATGATATTTGGTAAGAATTGGTATAGTTCTAATCATCATCTGCAGAGGTAGTTGCTTTGTTACATAAGATACCTTAAATTTGACTTTTGCTTGCATGCTCATAATCTTAGATTCTATAACTCTTTTGTAATTTTTCAAAGCCTCACCCTAATTGATATTCATGTTATATTAAATCTCATATATTAAAATGATTTTCGTCAAATTTAATTTAATATAACCCATTTAAAATAAGAAAATTTTAGTGAAACAAAAATGTTAAATTGGAATTTAAATGGATTTTACCATTTAGAAGACATGAAGCAAAGAACAAAAGGATGAGAAAATATAAGGAGCTTAAAAGTTTTTGGAATTTTATTTTGTTCTTGATGTTACTTGATGGTGGCCAAAGTTTCATTTTTTTTAATTAAAAGTTAATAAGATAAACTAACATGAATTTTTCTGACAATCCATGTCAACAAAGTTAATAGTAGGAATTGACAATGGATTATATTTGTGACAAATTGAAACTTGTGATATTTTATTAATATTTTTATACTTTTGAGGAGTCGTCGTCGTCGTCGTTATTATCACACCCAGTCTGAAGTCTCGCTGTGAGGAGGGATCTGAGAAGGTCTGATAATACGTAGTCTTACCTCTACATAGTAGAGAGGCTGTTTCCTGGTAGAACTATATGCAATTGAGACAAAAAGAATGATGCAAAGTACAGAAGGAAAAGGTAGAAACTAGCATGTTAAAATATTAGATAAATAAAAAATAACTAAATACATAAAAAGTAAAATTATCCTAAATAAATAAATACATAAAGAAATCAATAAAATAATAATAGTAATAATAAAAAATTAGTAAATTAAGAAAACTGGAACTAAAAGCTATGAACTAAAAAAATTATACTTTTGAGTAGTATTGTAAAAATGAGTAAAATTTTGAATTTAAAACATAATTTTTCTTTAATAAATTGTAATTTCATATACCATATTTATAAAAAATATATAATTGTAAATATAATTTCATATACAAATTTTATAATTTTTAAACAAACTAAAAGCTATGATTGTATATGAATTAATAGGAGGATCATGTTTATATTTCTTCTTCCTTATAAAAATTTGTTCCATTATGCAAATAGTCTTTTATTGAGCATATATAATGGTTGACAAGTAGATATACGCCTACAATTTTAAGTTAGTTATACAATAAATCAACTAGTAAGTGATTATACTTATAGTGAACTTTTAACTTCAAACTTGAATGATGGTGGATATATACATAATTGGAAAACAGTAACTATTCCTAATTATTCCTAAGAATAATTTTTTGTACCCTCTTTTATTATGATAAAATTACAATAGCTCTCTTTTTAATATTAAAAATGGAAATTGATGAAAAACTTATATTTTCCCTACTAATTCTCTCCCTTCCTCCCTTTAAGCCATAATAGCCTTCTTCTTAATACCTTTTTTTTTAATTTCCACCAATGCATCATACATTATAAGTTCTTCTTCGTTTTTTATTCCTTCTAATAATCAAATTTACATTTACAGTGATTATTTTTTTGTTGCACTAAGGCTTGGTTAGTGGTTGTTTGGTAATAAATTTAGTTGTTTTATTTTTATGTTTTTAGGAATTTGAAGAAATTCATTTAAAGAAACCCACTAATAAGGGAACAGGAACTTTGACAAGGGCCTAGAAACAAAAATATTCAAAGAAGCCAAACATTTCAAAAGTAAAATACCCTCATAAATAAAAAATTACAAACCAAAAAAAAAAACTAAGACAACTACTACTATCAATCAAAAGTTACAGGTTCTAGTTGGAAGCCATAACTAGACTCAGGTTTAAGTTGACTTCCTTAACTATGGATATTTCCCTAATCAAATGATACAATAGATGGCTAACTTATTAGAAGTTTTTTCACTAGTTTTTAAACATTCTAGTGTTCCCTTCCTTTCAAAGAGCGTAAACTATATATCTAAAAGTTCATTTAAAATGGCGATGTCCCCTTTAAAGTAAAATGTGAACCTAAAAGCCTATTTCATTATGTTTTTCCAATGTAACAAGTTAAAATATGTAGGATAATGTTCCAGATTGTAAAAGAGTAAGTGTAGATAAAGAAAAAATTATTATGAGACTTTTTTTCTAAATTATGAAGCACACAATCGATGCTTTCCTGAGCTATAAAGGTAATTCTATCTATAATCTATAGTTTATTTTCATATCAAACTAAAGAAGAAAGCTAACTTTTGAAAGTCCATTAAGGAGCCATACTAGGTTTTTCCATAATATGGTATGATGACTACCATTTATAAGCTACAAATTTGAATTATTTGTGAAATTATGGGACTTATAACACATTTAAATAGCATGATCTTCTCTAGTAATAGTTGATGTACAAGAAGGGACGTTGTTCCTAATTAAAGGAAAAGATTGATCATTAGTCTACTTTTATACATTATTTTAGATGATTGCTAGCAGTTTAAAGTGCTTTTATAAACCTTCAATGATTGATATGATGTAAAGAAACCTATGAAAAGGCCTTAATATGTCTTAATTATTATGCTAAAACCAAGGCACTCTCTTATCATTGATGATAATATTAAAAACACCTCTAACCTTTTTTCTAAAGTTTAAAATTTATTAAGAGTCCAAAATATTTTAGTATTAACCTTGCTATACCATATGCTTTTCCCTCATCAAACCTATATCAACTCAGTATCTATAAAGTGTTTTTAGACTAAATTAGTAACATCTTGAGAGAATGGAATCCCAACCCTCCTTTAACTTTAGGCAATCACGTCTCATTCTACTTTATCTTAACCTTTATAGCATCTTCTTTAATTTTCATCTATAAGAAATTTTTAAGTAATCTTTCAATAAACATTAAAAGGAAAATGTAGGTGATCTAATAAATATGTCAATTTCTAAAGAACAAAGAAATCAATTACTTACACTTTACATAAGATTGATTTAAGATATTCTAGTTGTCATATATTTCTTATACTAAATTAGACAGCAAAATATAATTAAAGAACATAAGTCTTGTCATAAGAATTGGGATCTTAATACTTAAGTGATGGGACATCTAGTTTGGTGCATATATGTTAGGAGATTTGAAATATTAATACAAAATTTTCTTCTTATATATAGAGGTTACTGTTAGTAGATTTATCAGTATACCTAATATGATAAATTATTGTAAGGAAATTAAGAAACTATCAACTA
This sequence comes from Erythroxylum densum, assembly GCA_024678245.1. NCBI lineage: Eukaryota > Viridiplantae > Streptophyta > Magnoliopsida > Malpighiales > Erythroxylaceae > Erythroxylum > Erythroxylum densum. Next base: position 1,262,595 of record JANPWT010000009.1, on the reverse strand, counting down.
AAAAAATACTTCATTTTCTATATAAAAGAAGATCATTAATAAATGGGATATTAAAGAGCTTTAGATGGTTATCCTTATTGTAGTATTTGAATTTGTAATTGCTCTCAATATTAAAGGCTACAAAATGAGTGAGATATGCAAAAAGTAAAAAGATATTGAAATAAGAGGTCTCCTTGCCAAAAGCCTTTGCCACCTCTAAAAATTAAGGTTGGCTCACTATTAACTATAATATTGTAAGATATTGCATAAATGAATTTAGACAACTACTTGACAAAGATAGTTGGTAATGCAATAGGAATGCAAATGCTCCCAAGGTGCTAACGAAAAAAATCTCATTCCAATATGTTAAACACTTTATAGAAATTAATTTTAAGAAGACATATTTTCATATAAGGAAGCATATGATAAATTTTTAGTAGTTCCTAGGCAATTAAAATGTTGTCCCTATGTTACTGCCTAGTATAAACCCCTTTGTAAAGGGTTAATAATCAAATTTAGCACCATTTTGATCTTATCTATTAGTATTTTAGAGATAAGCTTGTACACAATATTACAATATAAGATAAAATTGAAATATTTAAGAGTAAAAAATTTGAAAACTTTATGGAGCATGCTAATGAAAGTCTTGTTAATCTCACAGAACATTTTGCCTCAAGGAGAAAATTTCTAAATTTCTTTATGTATCTCTAACCAACTACCATATTTCTTAAAAGAGTAAGCGTTAGAACTAATTAGACCTATTGCTTTATTTGTAACTAGCTTAGCATATTTATTCTTAATATATTATCTAGAAAAAGGGTTAGTAAGGTAGTCCATTTGCTCTTGATATTGTAAGGAATGAAGGATTTTATATGTATAACAAAGTTAAAGGTAATACATGCTTTTCCTAAAGATTGATTAAATCAATCAGTGGTTGGCTACTTAATCCCTCATTTAGATATCAACGATAACATCCTTGAGATATCAATAAGTGAACATATTTTACTAATGTTTTTAAAAACAAAAATTGCCATGTAAAATAATTTTTTGTTATTTTTCTATATTTAATCATGCAATTTTTAATTTTTGTTTCAGGAGTGTGTTGTGGGCTAAAAGGGGTTTCATATAAAATTTCATTGCCTACTTCTTTAGTAATTTAAGATGGTTATCCCTCATATTATCACTGACCTTGCACTGATTCATATTCAATATGTCCTAGAATTTACCATTGTTCTTTAGTGTTACTTATAAAAATATTATTAAGGACCTTATAAATTTAATTTGATGGCTTTTAATCTCGTTATACATTTATACCAATCAAATTTATGAAAACTAATATTAATATTTTGAGACATTCCATCTTCAAACCCTAACTATCTCACTAAATAATTAGTGAATCTAAATAATGATTTAAGATACTTTTAGAAAGTTTTAAGAAAATATTAATGGGATTATAGTCCAAATAAAGAAGTTTACTAAATAGAACCTAAGAATGCAAAGAATTGTTCAACCATTAGGAGTTGGCCATAGCTCTGTCAAGTTTACTCTTAAGGAAGCTACAACCTTTTTAATTGTTATTCCATATAAACTAATGTCTCTTAGGAAAAGTCAAATGACCCTTACTGCAACAGAGATGCAGTTGATTAAGTTTGTGTTAATAGGTTTTTAACATATTAAACTTACTTTTGATTTATAAAAAAGTAGTATACAGTTGAGGTCACCCAAAACTAACTAGGGAATAGTGATAAGTGAATTAAAATTGACAATGTCAATATAAAGGAGTTTCCTCATTAAAGATTCATTAGAATCATACATGTATACGACATGCACTTTGATTAAAAAAAGGAAAGGAAAATTAAGCCTAGGTGGATGAATTGATCTAATATATGGTAATGGATAAGCAAAACTTTAATAGGAATATGAATCACTAAAATATTTCTATTATAGGGAGATTAGTGGTTGCTTACATTAATCTAGTTCTTGTAAGAAAAAAAGGGAGGCTTTAACGTAATCTGCAATCTTTTTTTTTAGTTTCTAGTAAAATAAAAATAGAAAGATTTTTTGATAGAAAAAGTCTTTGATCACTTGCTACATAGAGGGGATATTTAAATGCTTCACATTATAAGTAGTGATCAAGATTAAGTGGTAGTTATAAAGGAGTTAGTTTTTCACTTTTTTTAGATTTCCCGTTATATTTCTTTGTAGTTAATATCAAGGCAGAAGCATTCCCATTCATATTCTCCAATTTAAGGTCATTAGTTATGCAAACTAAGGAGAATGTTGGGTGATTATCAAAAAAGAAATCCACTAAAGTAGGGACCATTAAGGACCTATATTTGAGGACTTCCACTAGTGGCAAAATATTGGGATCATAATCACTCAAAGAAGGAGGCATATATCTAAGTGCCTAAAAATTAGAAGCATCTCACAATATTTTATACCAGGACTGCTTTGGAAGTAAGGGGAGAGAGCAATGTTGAAGGATTCAGAAGAGAATAAGTGAGAGAAGTCCAAAAACTGAAAGGTTGGGGATTAAAACAAGGTATAATAGAAGAAATTGACAAAGTAAGGAGTATAAAGGGAAAATAGGAGGGAGGGGGAAGACTACCTAAGACAGAAACACTTAGAGATAGATTAATTAAAAACAAAGACATAATGTCGAGGAGGTTAAGGATAAGTTACATTGGAAGACTGATAAAAAGTATTTAATGAAATCTAGGGAAAAAAAGGCTTAAAACATAATGAAAAGAAAAGAAATCAACGAAAAGTTGCTCAAACGGTTTCCTAAAGAGTGTCTAAATAAATATGCGTGGACTATTTTTATATTTGTTGATTATTATTTATTTTTATAAGAGTGCTTTCTTACATTATATGGGCATTTTTTACTTCCATTTAGGTGTATGCTTAACCAATATATTAACCAGTGTTACAACAAACTCTAAATACTTAAAATTTATCAATTTCAACCTATATTGATTGATCAGTAAGTTATAAAGGTCAACCAAACACTCCCAAAACATGATTTTAACACCTTTAAATACTCAAATTCAATTTTATTAATTTCATTATTATTAAAGTAGTCCAAAATATTTCCAAAAGATTATTTGAAAGATTAAGAGGCTTTTATATCAAAAACAAAAGCTTAAATACCTTTGTGTATATGTAAAGACTTTTACTACAAAACAAAATGAAATGTTATGTATGGTGAGCGTTTTAGACTATTAAAGACAATTAAGATGAGCTCATAATAAGTAATACATGAAATAACCTCAATGTTCATAAAAACTATTAAAATATAATAAGTAGTTGAAATACATATAACAATAGCATGTCATCAATCCTGTTTTTGTTAAATAGATGGAAAATGTTTACCTCACATCCTTTTGAACTAATTCACAAATACCAATATTCTTTTTCCAATCTACTTCATCAAGTTTCTTACTAATTGGACTCACCAAATGCAACCTGGAATAAAATTTCACATGAAACTTCACAAAGAAGTACTCAACTCATTCTATTAGAGATTACTTTCATGGAACTTAAGTAAATTTATAACAAGTTTTACCTAAGAAAGATGAATAATAACATCTTTATCATGTTTCACGTTAAGATGCTACCCTACCTTTACTTTAACACCTAATTAAATTGGGTAAAGCTTAATCTAATTGGGTAAAGATTACCTTTATAGAAATTTTCAAGTCCTCTAAATTTTTCAAAAAGCTTTTATGATCCGCATAACTCTTTTCACTCTATGCTTAAAGTAATCTTTAAATGATGCTAACCCAAATTAGTTCTCAAACTAGGAATCTTTTCTATATCTTGCCTAATGCTTGTCATCTTTGAGTCATCGTCAATCAAAATTGCAAAAGTTCCAAATCCATGCTTCAACTAAGTTACATTTTAAAAGAGAATAGTAATAGATCATATCACTCATGGAAATTAGGATGATATCAAACATTTAAAAGGTTGGTAATAAAGAGAAGTGAAAGAGATAACTCACTATATAAATTATCTTTAGAGAATTCTTCAAGATAGGAATATTATGTCTTGCTCAAAACTACATAGATTTTGGATCCATGTTGTAACTAAAATCATAGAAGGACATCAAATCAAATTTACATTTTGAAGGAAAAAAAAACGTCATCAAAATTGGTTGAGGATGTTGACAAACTTAGCATTTGATAGCTATTGACAAACTTACCATTCGATTTGGATAATCAAATCCAAATGATGTTTTCATATAAAATCTAACAATTATTATAGTTAAATGGCTACAAAAGAATAACTTGATCAAAAAACAAAAAAACAAAAACAGTTAAAGTGGAATTATGCACAAGAATTTTCATCATTTCAACAATTCAAGCTAAAACAGGCGTAGGACGTAGACCCAAGCAACTTAAACATCCTCTACTCAAACATCTCTTTACTTTATCTCACGCATTCCCTAACACTCATCAAAGTAAAGATTTATATCAAACTCAAGCAATTTAATAGTTTTATTTATTCCTCTTTACCTTATTTAACACTGATTATATCATATATCATATAATCTTTGAAAGAATAAATGGCAACACCTAATCTAGAAGTCTATCCATTTCCAAAAATGTTGACAAATAACATGAGCTTTTTTTTCATGAAACCCAATAAATAATAATTCTTCCATTTTTTAAATCATCCATGGAAAAACAGATAAAGATAACATAATTAAGCTTAGACGACCATTGAAAAGAAATCATCAGAAGCAGATAAGAATCAGTAGTTGATAATCAGTGACATATTTGATGTCACAATCACATTCTAACAAAGCTAGCCCCTTTATCAAATAGCAACATAAAAATCAATCTGAAACATACAAAAACAGATACAAGAAATCAAAACAAACAAATAAACACATCAAATGGATCTAGATTCAAGATGGGCAACAAGGAAAACCTTCAAAGGAGGAGCACAACCATGAGATGCAAAAGAGGGAGATCGCCAAAAGCAATAGAAGACGACAAAAAGGAAGAGTTATTAGAGGAAGAGGAGGACTCTAAACGTGGGTTAAAGAGTCTCCTTCCTCGACCACCACCATGCTTCAAGCTCAACATTGCCTAATCACCTTGCTGTATTCTTTGATCTTTCACTCAAAGATTGAATCTCCGCCATTGAAGTAAAAGTAAGCACAACCAAAAAAGATGACTCTTATCATGCAATTATACCATATATTATATAATATTTGAAAGAATAAATGACGTATACCTAATCTGGAAGATTATCCTTTTCCAACTATATTGGAAAATAACATGAGCAATACAAATAACATGGTAAAAAATAAGCTCAAGTTATTTTCTACATAAATAAATATGTAACATTAATGTAGTCCATTTAATAAAAACAAATTAATGTAGTACAAAAACTAGATTCAATCCTTTTTATAAACAAAGTCAATTGCATAAATTTCTCAGTTCACATTTGATGCAATATATTCGTAAATGGAAAAATAAGCAAAGGTAATTTGCAATTGATCTCAATACAAAAGACAATAAGGTAAAAAGAGAAAATATATTTAGGAGTTCTAAGCTACTCACATATGGTGTTTATATAGAGAAAAAGAGTGTCAACAGGAAAGATGATTGTATATATATAGTAGTTGAGGTTAATAGAGGTTGGGTTAGTATGTTTCAATGGTGATAAATGCTGAAGAGAAGAAGAAGAAGAAGTGGAGGAGGAGGAGAGAAGATAAAGAGAGTGATTAAACTATTGAAGTGTATGTACAACTTAATAGAGTGATAGGTTCTGAGCAAAGTATTAATGATTTCAGGGCTCAAAAATTTCATAGTTGAATTAGGTTAAAGGACAATAATATTAGAATTTTTTAATTTTAAAATTTTTTCAATTTCTTTTTAATATTTAATTTTTTAAAATATTAATTTGGTTTAAAATTAATAACTAAGTACATATGACATGAAGATAACACATCAACTAATTAAATGTTGCTTGTACGATGATTTAACTTATTTCATAAATTTGAATTGAACAAATTAAACCAATTCAAGCTAATAATTTATTTAATTATTTTAAATTATTTACTTAAATAAAGTTTAATTAATTTAAATTGTTAAACTAACATTTTAGTAACATTTAATTAATGTTACTAAATGACATTTTCTCTCAATGTCATTTTAAGTATCAAAATGATGATGATGAAGCTCTTCTCAACGATGAGAATTTTGTACCAAATGATAACTAGGGTCAATATAGTTATAACGAGTATCTTCCCGTAAACGATTGAATGAAGCTCCAGGTATTTGTTTCTCCTATTCTTTTAATTTTACATTTATTCAATGTACATGTTGAATTCCATATATACAATATAATTGTAAATATTTTTATTTCAGGTTTCACTTCTACTTGTTTGTTTCCTCATCATGAGCTTTTATTATAAAATGAAATAGTTGAAGAGTAAGGGACATTTATTATTCTTTTTATTTGATATTTTGATGTAATTATTATTTATTATATGTGAAATTGTAATATTTAAAATACTTTGTATTATTTTTTAATTTTATATTTTTATAATGATTGTCTTTTTTCATATTAATTTTGGTTATTATTTATATGAGAAATATATTAAAATTATTTTTAATAAAATAAATAAATTGTTGTTATTTTAAAATTTTATTATTATGATTTTTAGAGACAAAGTTTATGTCAAATTATAAATTATACAATACAGTATACTAATAGACTATTTTGCAATTTTTTAAAAAATTAAGGGACTATTTCACAAATTTAAAAAATTGCTTGAAAAGATATCTGATGTTGACCGATATCAGTACAGCACCATACCAGAACTCAATCCGCATTAAGAACGGTATGATACTCATAACATTGGTTGCATTGTATAATTTTTAACAACATATTTTTAAATTGTTACAAACAAACCATTTTCTAAAGCTCTTTTTACTACAGTGGCCTAACAAACACATTATATATTTTTATCATATAAAAATGAATTATATGGTTTGTTTTGTTATTTTTTTGGTTATTCTGTAAAGTTATATATATAAAAAATGATATGTACATCAAGAGTTCATAAAGGAGCAATCACTATACTATACAAGGATATATAGACCATGGTGAAAATGAGGATCTAAAAGGCTCCCATACCTACAAAACATAACCAGGCCATTAGGTGGCCATTTTAATAAGCTCCTCAACAAGAACAAAAAATTCCCAGCAGATGATATTAAATGCAATGGTGTTCAGGAGTTTGTTTTGTTATTACTAAGATAACAAAGCATTTACAAGTATTTTTTACAGTCTTGACTCTTTTTTGAGTTGCACATGTTCAATCCCTTTAGTTTGTTATCATAAAGTAAAATATTATTTTACTTAAAATTGATATTTGGTTCTTAAAATTGATATTTGGAATTATCAAATGACTTAATTGAATAGTAAAAAAAGAGTTTTATAATAAAGTTATATTGAAAAGAAAATTAAGAGTTAGAAAAAATCACCAAGGATTTTATCTAGGTGATTTTTTCTAACTAAAACAAATATATCCAAATCTATTATCAATGCCAAAAACTTAATGACGAATTATGCAAATCAATATATGGTAATGGCTAATAAATATTTTAGCTTAATTACGAGGATGGAATATATTTATATATAATTTCTTCATGTATCTTTATTTATAATTTCAAAATGATGCTATAAAGAGCATTGAATCTCGAAATATAAATGACAACTTTAAATACTTCAGATAAACAAAATTATTGCCTATAATTGCAATGCTCTCATATTAAAAGAGTTTGTAAAACGTATTGAGAACACTTATGGTAGTTTGTTGTGTTTAAATATCGGTAGTTAATTAATCAATAGTTCTTTTAAAGATGCAAATATTTTGGGAGACCTTTTGAACCTCGAAACCACGAACAACAATATTTCATTCATAATTACAACACTCAATTATCTGTACTCAAGCTGATCTAGTTGAACTTTTGAAGAGCTAGACTTGTACAACAATTGGAGTCCAAATCTTCTATCCAATTTTATGATATCTTATTCTGTCTCATAAATCTTAGTCATTTATTTATGTAGGTCTCGCGTGAATTTCTTATAAATAAACGTAGGACTCACATAAATAAATAACTAAGATTTATAAGACAGAATAAGACAATATAATATTAGACAGAGGATTGTATCCTCAACAATTGTCCCTTATCAACAATTAGTTTTTTTTAATAGGAGAATTACAAATATACTAAGTTACTAAACAAGAAAAGGAAACCTTAGATATATCTTTCAGAAGAATAGCAGCACAACTCACAGGTAAATTTTGATACTAATAGACGGCTAGTTATAGAGACTTAACCGTGATATGCTTACCAATTCGCAGGTCGATTGGTTTTTTTAATCTTCATTATTAAGACTCAAGCAGGAGTCCTGACGTTGACAAGCGAGGAGGGCATTGTTCAAAATCGAAAAGAAGACTTAGTCATGGTCAGCCACAGATAAGGTCTTGACTATTCTTATACGGCCTCTAAAAAAATCTATCCTAATTAAGCCTAAACAACCAAAAGGTGCCTGTGGCTTTTTACTTAACCAATATAATGAATTTGCGGAAATTGAATGAAATACATAATTAAAGATTCGACAATCCTTTCAGAGTGCAACTGATATAAGTGACCTAGCTAATAGGATATGCCTAATAATAATCCATTCCTCACAGTAGCTTTAGTCCCACTGCCACTCCCACATGCATATCAGATCTTAAATCTTCTCTGTTTTTGTTTTTATTTGGTAGAAAAATCAGTCTCTTTCTATATATGTTGGTTTATTGGAAAGAGGTCACCAGCCAGCTCTTTTTCAAATTTTCATATCTGTAAAAAAAGGTCATCCACATACCATTCTAATATATACTTTTATATATGAACATACCAATTATGCGCCCGAACAAACAATAACATAAGACAAAATTTTAGAGATCTCTACACAAGTTGTGGCTGAGATCCAGTCTCTCCCCACTTGCACTGCAAACACATCAACAAGCACCGCTGCTTGTCCCCTTCTCTACCGAATTCCACCGGAAACAACTTCTCCTCCGGTTCTCTTCTTCAGTTCCTTCCACTCTTACTATACCTACATGCATTCTTTTACGTAATTGCACCCCCGTACACTGCATCCGCTTCATACATCCTTATAGACTGCACTTCGTAATTGACTTCAACCTTAGCTCTCTCTGGGATTAATGTTAGCTATATCCTCCTTGAGAAGTACGACCCTCAGCGCTAAAAATGAGAACCAAGAGCAGATGGAGAGCTTTAGCACTCTTGGGAACGAAGAGTTGTCCGACTTCTCCGACAAGAACCTATTGGAAAGCATCGATTTTGACGATCTCTTCGGGGGTATCAGTGATGGAGACGGGTTGCCAGATTTGGAAATGGACCCAGAAATTCTTGCTGAATTATCAGTTACTCGAAGAGGGGACGAATCTGAGATGAACACATCCGTATCAAATGAGAAAGTAGAGGATAATCCAAGAAAAGAAGAGGAAGATAAGTTGTCATCAGGGTCAGGGTTGGATTCGAGTTTGAGCACCAGAGGGGAGGAGATAGTGAGTAAAAGAGATGATTCGTCGTCGATGGCGTTGAATCCAGTTCATAAAGAAGGAGATAAAGGAAGGAAATCATCATCTACGCAAACAAAAAATAATCTAGGGAAGAGAAAGGTGAAGGTACCTACTCGTTTGTTCTCCAGCGTAATTAGGTTATGTTGAGTACTTACGTTGTTAACTGTTTAAACTTTCCACGAGCAGTTCTATGCTTAGTGTCAGGTACTAAGTACAGTAAAACGTGAATGGTTTCATCTTTCAATTATGGGATAGGGAGCTTAGGTAAAGTTCATGGGGGCAGAGAGCAAGAGATCACGGGAACCTTATCAAGAAGTAAAGCCGAAGGGTCTAGATTTTCTATTCTATTTACTAGTGAGAGAGAGTGTACGTGCTTTTATGTAATTTCGTTTTTTGTTTGATTGTTTTAATTTGTTTTGATTCTTGAATTGAGTGTAGGTGGACTGGACGCCAGAGCTGCACAGGAGATTCGTGCAAGCAGTGGAGCAACTAGGGGTGGATAAGGCAGTCCCTTCCAGGATTTTGGAGTTGATGGGAATTGACTGTCTGACTCGCCATAACATTGCTAGCCACCTTCAAGTACTTAACAAATCCTTTCTTCTTCTTCTTCTTCTTCTTCTTCTTGCTACTTGCTGCTTCCATCTTCTAAATAAACAACCTAATTAGTAAGTGTAATCTGCATTTGGTAAGGTAACCAATTCTACGGGAGAGAATTCACCTGAAACTTTTTAACACCTCTCAAGGTCGACAGATGATACTGTCGGAACTTTATTGCAACCTAATGCTCGAATTAACATGTATATCGTACGTTTTCAATGAGATGATCTATGTAATCTGTGTGATATGGGGCTTAAGTTTGTAAAAAGAAAAAAAATTAACATCAAAGAAAGTGTTTGTTGTTTAATTATATATTTTTTCACCAGGTAACTGTAAATCACAAAATAACTTCAATATGGTTAATTTTGGTTCTACTGTTACTGTATGTGTTAAGACTTAAGGTTGAATGCAGAAATATCGTTCGCACCGTAAACATTTGCAAGCTCGTGAAGCGGAGGCAGCGAGTTGGAGCCAAAGGAGGCAAATGTATGGAGTGCCAGCGGCTATGGGAGGTAGTAGCAAGAGAGACATGAATCCTTGGCATGTACCCACAATAGGCTTCCCTCCTGTGGCTCCATTGCAGCACCCAGCTTGCAGACCCTTGCATGTATGGGGTCATCCATCAATGGACCAATCCCACATACACATCTGGCCTAAACATCTTTCTCATTCACCGCCGCCACCGCCACCACATACATGGGCCCCACCTCCACGGGAACCCTCATTCTGGCACCAGCACCATCGGGTAATCACCTCTACCTCTACTGCTTATTATTAAAAAAAAAACTGAAAGTCTGACAAGGAAGAGAGTGACAGATATGGAAGGCAAATTCTCTAACTTGGCATATTCCATTTTCGGTGGTTTAGGTTCCCAATGGACTGATTCTACCAGGGCCAGTGCCAGGGCCACATTGCTTTCCACAGTCTTTACCATCCACGGTAACTGATCGTTCCTTACTCTTTTGGATTCTTTAGTGTTGTTTTTATGTTTGGTGTTTTTGTACTTGCGTGAATTGATTGATCAAAGGTTCTATCACATGTTTACTTATTAGCTATTCATCAGCTACATTATGCACTAATGCAAGTGTCATTTACAGAGATTTGCGACACCTCCGGTTCCGGGCATACCATCCCAGGGCATGTACAAAGTAGACCCCTCCGCCCCCGGCATTGGCATCCCGACAACCGGACAACCAGAATCAGGCCACCACCATCATGCTAACTTCGACTGTCATCCTGGACAACCAGAATCAGGCCACCACCATCAACCTAACTTCGACTGTCATCCTGTGAGTTAATTAGTTCTTCTCTATTGGTCTTCCATCAACTCTCACTCTTAGTACACATGCATCGCCGGTGGATGTGCAGCCAACTTTAACCATTCTACATCAATGGGAATTTTGACTTTTATTTGAAACTATATAGGAAATAGGGCTATTAGACAGGCGAAAGCATGAGATTTGGGAGTTACAAATTTATTTTGTCAAGAAAAAATTGCAATTACATTGTAGTTAGCACGCACTCTTCAATTGCATGATATTGCTGCCACATGCAGTTAATGCATATATTACATACTCTCTCTTATTTAAAATAAGTGTCGTTTTAGAGGGATTTTAATTATTTAAAATAAGTGTCGTTTACGATTTTTCATGCATGTTTATAATTTTATTTTCAAAATTACCCTTTAATTTCTCTCACATTCTAATTATACAGATTACATTTTCAAGACAATACAACATGCAGTTAATAAGGGTATATCAAACATTTCACTAACTTTCTTAATAAGTGTGCATCTCTCTAAAACGATACTTATTTTGGATAGGAGGAAGTATATGGCAATAGCGAAATGAATAATTATAGTCAATAAAAGAACAATTAGGTTTAATTAATTGTTAAATCCGATGACAATCAATCGGTTTGTTTTAACATTTGATATTGATGTTACAGTCGAAAGAAAGTATAGATGCAGCTATTGGAGACGTTCTATCGAAGCCATGGCTTCCACTTCCTCTTGGACTAAAACCTCCATCTCGTGACAGCGTCTTAATGGAACTTCATCGACAGGGAGTTTCCAATCTACCATCCACGACATGCTCGTGACTTCAAATCCCAAAACCAATTTGACGACATTTCCTGCTTTGGATGTTTAGACATACGTCTAAACTTGTACTTTTCATCCGTCCTACTTTAGATCTTCTTCTGTTTTTTTTAGGTTAAAAATCCAGCGCTGTTATATATTAGTGTGTATGCTTATGGCAACTTGCTCTTGACAGAGTGTTGTGATATGGCTTTTTATCCTGTTTTTACCTTCTCGCTCTCCCGGATAATTGTAATTGTTTAGAGTGAAAAGAAAACGTTATTCCTATGTTTTCTTTTTATCAGCTTTGTCTTATAGTTGGCCCTTCATAATTAATACAACCGCATAGTTTAATGTTTTCTTTTAAATTTTAGTGACATTAAGATAAAAGAAAATTTATAATTCATTCAAAAGATTACAAGAATAATGGAAATTCAATGAAATGTGAATTAGACGAATTAAGATATATACTTGTAATTAGGATACGTATTGTAAGAATTGCAAGAGTAAACACGTGAGAAAATAATGGATACATTTGTTTATCTTATTTTGCAAATAATTGTCTATATGGAAATTTGAAGCAAAAGATATAAAAATATATTCATAGTCTTACTCGTTTTAAACAAATAAATGTATTACTCTAAACTACTTAGCAATAATTTACGGTGTTAGAAATACTAAACATGAGTCTTTACTAAGTTTCAATTAAATTTTTTAACATAATTCACTGTTAAAGTTAGGTTAGAGTAAGTTAGATAGACTCCACTACCTATTTAAAAGTTAATTATATAACAATTTGTATTAAAAATTTATAAAATTCAGTTGATTTTGTTGACCAATTGAGGTCTTACCCTATAATTTTGATGATAATAAAATATATTGCTATTAGTAAATTTAATTTTGGCGGGATAGTAGCTTTATTATAATAGAGTTGAGTAATATGTGAATGATAAAAGTGTAATAGAAGAACAAAGGAAGCAAATGAGTCAATTGAATAAATTGAACAATTAATTGATGAAGAAAATGAGTAAAGCGGAGTATATTTACAATTTAAGTAAAGAACCAAGAACAAAAGGGATAAAAAAAATATGAAGACTTAATCAAATCATGATAAATTCTTTTTGTAACCTTATTTTAGTCATTACAATGAATTAGAGACTCAATCATTGCATGATCATTTGCATATAGGATATAATGCAAAAATCCTTTCATAATCATGGGAAATTTTGTTTAGATTTGAAAGAAAACTCTTTAAAATGCTCTTTGGGAAACATTTAAAATGATTTTAGATCAAGTTTTAGTCAAAGAAATATAGATTCATCTTTGAGTGAACTTGACAATTCTTTGAAAATATCTTTTGGTTGGCCACTAAATACGCATGGCTGACTAATATATAATTTCAAACATATTTATCAACCAATATATAGGTTTCGTCCATTAATATATTATTTTTAGAGACAATGGTCGATCAATGTCTAAGTGTGATCGACTAAAATATCAAAAGAAGTGAAAATAAGTATTGTAAGTTTGTGTCATATTGATCGATACATTAATTATCTTATATGGCATATTGATCAACCAATGCACCAAATTAATCAATCAATATCACTATACCAACTGTTAAAATATATAATTTTTATTTTCAACAACACTTTAAGGTTATTTTAATTTGAGTACGAACAAACCTCATATGAGTTGTGAAAAGTTAGATATAATAGAGAGTTGCTAAGAGTTTTAAGAGACTAGAAAGTGCATATGTGCATTACATAACACAAATTGAGTCACGGTTTATTTTTGTGAGCTAGGGAAGAAGCTTTCAAGTTGTATACTTGTTGTAGTTGGGAAAATTTATTGTGATACACTTTGTGAAAGTTACTCTTTATCTTGGACAAGTTTTGAAAAGTGTTATTCTTCACACATAGCAAAGGAAGATGATTTTAAGTTTTCCTTTTCATTCATGATAAAAAAAAATGGTGCACTGAGGATTGTTCTTCACCATTGAAAGAAAAAGATAGTAGATTTCAAAATAGAGCTTAGGGAGTGGAAGTATTCCAAGAGTTCTTTAATCGAACTACTATAAAATAGTTTTATCTCTCTTTCTCTAATCTTTTTTATTTATCATTATGGTTTCTTTATGATTATTATATGTAAACCTATCACAAATATCTATTAAAAAAGGAAATTCATTATTAGTTTACAAATAGGTTAAGCATGAATACATAATTTATCCCCCTCTTATGTGTTATTTAGGGATGATTAATTGGTATCAAAGTGGATCTCATTGATTCCAAATAATTTTTAGCAAAATTTAAAAAAAAGATCCTATGGCATAATTTGATTAACTTTTTTAACCAGAAAGTCAAAGCACATATAGACCACAATTCTTTGACAGAGGAAACTATCTTTATTGAAAGACTAATATGAAATACTTCCTTATAGCTAAAAAGATTTATGATAAGGAAGTTGTAAAGAATGGACCTTATATTCTAATGAAATCCTTAATGAGAGACAAAGTAAAAACTAAGGTACCAAAAAATAGAAGTTAGTGGGCTAATAAAGATAGGATACTCATTACACTGAATAGCAAGTTCATACATATTTTATTTTGTGTATTGAGTAAGAATACTAAATTCAATAGAGTATGTATGTGAGAAATGACTCAAAAGATATGATATAATATTGAAATAACGCATGAAAGCACCACTTAAATGAAAAAAAAAGTAGAATGAGCAAATTTATGCATCAATATTAGTTATTATATATGAAAATTAATGAATCAATTTATAACATGTATGCTCACTTCATTTATATCATTATTGTTTTTAAAATTCTTAAAAGGACATAATAATCTTGAATTGGTGAAAAAATTGTTAGGTCTTTATCAAAAGATTATAAGGCAAAAATGGTAGTCACATAAGAAGCGAAAGATTTGAGCATCTTACCATTAGAAGAGCTAGTTACATCAATTTTCACCTATAAGATGAAGATGAATGAATTGCATACATAGAAAGTGGCTCTAATAAGTAGAGGTGTAGCATTTAAAGTTTTTAAGAATGAGAAAATTGATGATAAGGAGACCTTAATTAGGGAAAATGATGAGGATGATAAAAAGTGCATCATAAAGAGATTTAAGAAGTTCTTAATGAAGAAGAGGAAAAAACAATTGGTGAAAAAAAAGAAGAAGAAGTAAGCACTTAAGGCCATATAAGATGTTACTACTAGTTCAGAAAGTGAGCAATCTAAAATTGTGGAGACAATTACGTTCTTCATAGTTAATAATAATACGGTATCCTCTTCCATACATTCTTATAATGATAATGATGATTGTGATGATGATATATTCATACGATGAGTTAGTTGAATGCCTAAAGATCATATAGTTGAAAAGGAAAAAGTTATCTTTCAAGTATAAAGATATTTTAAAACTCTTAGAGGCATACATAAATGAGAAATGAGAAACAAAAATGTAATGTATATTACATAATAGAACCTAAAAGTATGGTTATTGTCAATGAAAATAAGCACTAATTATTACATGAGAATGAGACATTGAAGAAAGAGATCAATGTCATTAAAGAATCATTATCTAGATTCACTAAGCATAGTAAAAAATTAAATAGCATACTTTTAGCTAAAAAAAATGCTCAAATGGTAGGTATAGAATTTGGTATACTTATGGAAATGTTCCATATAATAACAAGATAATCGTAAAGGGAAATCATGTTATAATGATGGACTAAGTCGTACAATGAGTATATAACATTCAATTTTAGAAATAAAAACTTTAATACTCATGCATCATCTTCTAGGTCTTAAGGTAAAAAAGAAATTTCATACTTTTATATATGATTCACGTTTTAAACTTAGAAAAATGGTTCACAATACAAAAATAAACACATATTTCATGCAAAATCACACTAAAAGAGTATGCAATATTCTTCTTATTCATATATTTCTCTTTATCTTCAAAATAACATGAAACAATTTTATTATAATAATATGTCCTATGAGAAACAAAGAAGCAGGGCAACTTCTCAAAATAATCATAGATCAAGTTTTCATAAAAAGAGCATACCACATGCTAAATCTTTTCTTAGGCCTTACCATTACACAAGGAAAGATCCTAGTTCCCTACATATCTAGAAGAGAGCTTCATACCTTACACATTTCCAATTAAGACCTAAATTGTATATAAGCTACAATTTGTGAGACTTTCTCTTTAGACACTAACACTTTCAATTATCATCATATAAGAAGCCATTTTATGGTAATTATGAAAATACATAGAAATTGCTTTTTAAGATAATGTTTGTTAAGTATACCTAAAAGAATATGGGTTGAAATAGATTTAATAACTAACTCTTAAAGATCTAAGGTTATGTGGGTACCTAATACACTTTGATTTTTTAATCTTGTAGGTCAACATCAAATGGTTCCAATTACCAATAATCGGTGTCACCTCTGTACGTATCAAGTGAGAAATATCAATGGGATCTCCAACAATTAATTAAAATGCAATCATTCATGATTTACTAATTAAGGAGCAACATACATTATGTATTGCTTTAATATAAGGAAAGTTTGTTCAATGTCAGTTATTTTCTTTAATATCATTAAATATTTTATCATCACAAAGGGAGAGATTATTAACTAATGAAGTCTTAACCCTATAGTTTTGAAGATAATTAAACATATTCCTTTTAGTGAATTTGGTGATATTATAATAGAATTAATCAATACGTAAATGATGAAGTTTAGTAGAAGAAAAAAGTCAGCAAAGGAGTTAACTGAATAAATTAACAATCAATAAATGGAGAAAAATAAGCAAAATGGAGCATATGTACTATTCAAGTGAAAAAAAGAACAAAAGGAATTAAGCATGTCAAGACTTAATTAAATCATTATAAATCCCCCTTATAATCTTATCTTGGTTATTTTAATGAATTAAGGGCTCAATTATTATATAATCATATGCTTATAGGATATAATACATAATTTCTTTTGTCGAATCGAGGGAGATTCCAATCAACATTTTGATGATAAAAAGACATACTTATTATTCTTATGTTGACCATTAAAGTGAAATTAAGTAAATGTGAGTAACTAATATACTATTTTAGACACACTAGTTGACCAATGTGTAGGTGTGGTCAACTAATGTGATGTCTTAAAACATTGACTATTTTAGACACACTAGTTGACCAATGTGTAGGTGTGGTCAACTAATGTGATGTGAGACATTGATCGATAAATGTTTTAAGCTTGCTCGACTAGTGTATCGAAGATGTGAACAATTATATACCATGAGTTTGTATGTTAGATGGATTGATATATTGGTTAACTAGTCCATCTAATGTGCCATTTTGGATTACCAATGTCACTATTATTAGCTATTGATGGTTAATTTTTATTTATAATGATTTTTTTAGGTTTTTTGTAGTATAAACATGTCTTATATGAGTTGTAGAAAGTTAGTTATATATACTTGATATTTATTAAAGGTCTTAATAGGTTAGAGATTACATATGTGTGTTATATAATACATATTGAGTCATTATTCATTGGTATGAATAAAAGGAGTTTTCAGTTGTATACATATTGTGCATGGATAATTTGATTTGGATACACTTTGTGAGGGTTACTCTTTACCTTAAATAAGATTTGCAAGGGATTATTTTTCATGTATAGCAAAGCAAAAAGATTAATAATGCTCCTTTTTATCTATTGTAAAGAAGATGTTATATGGAGAGTTGTTCTTCATCTATTGAAAGAAGAAGACGGTAAATTTTTCCGCAAAGTTTGGATAGTGAACTTAGGCTAGCGATTATTTGATTGAACCAATATAAATCAAGTTTGACACTCTTTCACTACTTTCTTTTATTTATTATTATGATTTCTTTGTAAGGTCATACGTGAATTTGTAATAATCATTTATTATATTAGAGAATTTATTAATTAATTTACAAATAAGAAAAAGTAAACAGAACTTATCCCTTCCCTCGTGTACCATTAGAAAATCAATACACTTATTAATATTTTAAAAATTAAATAATATTTTTTATAAATATATATCATACTCTTAAATTTTTTATCTTATAAAAAGTTAGATATAACACAAATTTAAGGCATTCTTTAAATTGAATGATGTTATTTATAACTTAATTCTACATCTTATATTTTATTATATTATAAATGAATGAAATAACATTTCCAATGTCTATGCTATAGTTTGTGATGGGCTATCTAATGTAATTACAATTACATTACATCGATCATTAATTTCTTTTTTAATTCTTTAAATTTGTATTTTAAATTTAATATTGTGACTTTTATTCATTTAATTATTATTAACATACCTTATTTAATTCTCATTACATTGTATTCTTTTATATATATTCAATTTTTATTCCATTCATATCATCTAACATAACATTAGGCTATTGTTATAAGTATTCTAGAACTTAATTAAAAGATCTTAAAAGTCCAAATTAATAGGATAAATCCTTAAACTCAAGTAATTTTTATTTTTTAAAAAATGATTTCTACAGCATATGAATTTGAATGTAATTGCCTTTTAATGAGTGATCCAACTTGCTCATGAGATATTTTAAGACCTTCATAGTATTTGAGTGCCGCTTTTAGATATTAATTTTTCACATACTTCTTACGTATTTGGATGTATTTAAAAATAATAAAAATAAAAATTATGTTTTTAATATTTTTTTGTTTATTTAATATAATTTTATTTTCATAACTATTTTTATTAAGACTGATCATATTTTGTCATTTCTAATTTTTATCAAAATTTCTTAATATCCTTATTCTTCCTCGCTTGAATATCCTATACACCAAATCCTACCTCTGATTCTATCATTTCACTTGACATACTATTTTTTCTGTGTTAATTAAAGTCGTTTTAGGATTGCTTTGTTTCTGCGGGTTTTATTTCCAATTGTTCGATTCCGTAGTTACTCTCGACGTTTTTATCTAAGTTCCCTCTCACCAAATCTTACCTTGATCATCCAATACTTGTTTAATATTATATTGTTTTGTTTTCTAAATCAACACACTGTTGATGGAGGCTAACCACATCACTTGCAGCACACGTTAGAGTTGACAAATCTTACCTTTGTCAGCTTACGTTCTTTTCTGCCCTTTAAGGTCAAAACCTTGAGAAGATGGGAGAAATAATCTAATTCATACTAATTGTATTAGACTCATTCCTTCTCTAAAATTTAATTAATTTTTAACAGTAGAATATTATCCCTCAGACTGAGTGCATTAGTCAGCTTAGAATGTATATGTTCTACCAATCATTAAGGAATGTTAAACTTTTGTGGTTTACCTTAAAAGAAATAAATCATCTTCTTTATAGTTGGTACCATATTTCTTTTTCTTACCATGTATTATTTTAAATAGAGGGAAACTCCTTCGTGTTTTTAAATTATACAACATTTTTACTCTTGAAAAGTCAATTGGTCATATTATGACATGTTATTTTTAGAAAAATTATAAAAATTTATTTTATTGCCTTGTCTTTTTAATATTTATTTTAAATCACTTCTTTTTCAAAAATCTTATGGGACTTTTATTTAATTTTTCTGTGGTCCATAGAGATTTTTATTATCACTTACATTCTTAAGGGTTCGTGGACTATTCCACAACCATTATATTGCATTATATTTTGTGATATATAATGGCTCACCTTGTTTTAAGTTTCCTTTTGCAATAAGTTTGTCATCATATATATAAACCAAAAATTGAGAAGTTGTCTATAAAAAAATATGGGGATCAAAGGCTCTAAATCACCCAAGAAGTATAGTTAGAGACTATGTTTAGATTGGCGTTAACGAAAATCTAGAAGAAGGATC
Organism: Erythroxylum densum; assembly: GCA_024678245.1. NCBI lineage: Eukaryota > Viridiplantae > Streptophyta > Magnoliopsida > Malpighiales > Erythroxylaceae > Erythroxylum > Erythroxylum densum. The sequence continues at coordinate 1,242,452 of JANPWT010000009.1, read as the reverse complement.
AAGATGTGTTTGATTGGTACAAGAATTGGCTTTTTAATAGTTTCATTATTTAAATTTGTATATTTCAATAGACAAAAGAATATTATGATAAAATATTGGTTTATGAAATGACAAACAAGAAATTAGGCAAATTTAATTACTCAAGTTCTCTTATATTGTTAACATTGCGATAGCAATTATCTTTATGCGTCTATCGGAAATAACCTCTTTATCAATTAAGGTTAAGACTGCGTACTATTTGACCTCTCCAAACTTTACATACCAGTAAAACTTTCATTGAGTTATTGTTTTTATTGTTGTTGTAATTGTCTTTATGTGCAAGAAAATTTAAAAAAACGTTATTTATATTTGCTTTATTTTTTTTCTATGAGGTTATTTGGTAGAGCATTATATGCTTCCCTATGTAAATTTCAAAATTTTAAGGAGAGAAATTACACAAGATATTACATAAACCACTTAGCAATTCTAAAGCTATCATTTGCAATTTGTAATGCCAATAGTTAATTTAAAAAAGAGTTGTGGAAGACAATCATATTTCACCAAAATTCC
>JANPWT010000009.1:1172808-1185818 GCA_024678245.1 Erythroxylum densum | reverse complement strand
AACATAAAAATGAAACCAAGGAAGAAACGTGGTGATGATAGACCACCCTCATTGTTACAAACCAAATGAAGAAATCTTACAAGGTAACTTTAAAATCTATGGACAACCAAAAGAGCAAAACATACACCGTATATATTTCTATCACCTAAAAATATGTAGCATACAAAAATGATTGCCAACCCATGCATCACACATATAGGAACTGAAATCATGCATAAGAAAATTGGCTTTGATACCAATTGTTGGATCGGAAAAAGAAAGTATGCCATATTTGGAGAAACGGTAGATTTCAAAACTTTTTAAAAATCTAAATTATAGCATAAGCAATATATCTAAATCATCATGCCAATCTATACATGATATGTTATAAGGATAATAATAAACATAAACAAGATAGAGATTATATTGCTGACTTCTTCGCTACAACTTTAACTCCTCACTGCACTATCATATCCTTGGAAATATATCCTTTTCTAAGTGATGTATCCTCTTCTTCTTGTTATTGTTTCCTCTTTTTGATATTGTATCCTCTACCAATCCGATCTACCACTTGCTCTTCTTGGACAACTTGGTTAATAAGATCCTTTGGTGGGAAAGGAGAAGAAAACTTTATAGAAGAATTTTCTTAGAAGAAAGAAGACCAAGAATGAGACACACTCATGCAATTTTTGTTTTTTTTCATGCAAGATAGGAGAGAGAGTGATAAAAATTTAGGAACCCCTTCTTACTCCCTCACACTTTTGGTTAACAACAAAGGAAAGAAGAGTTTTCCAACCAATGCATCATTTCATCATTTAAGCAATTATAAAGAAGCCATTAAATGAGACTCTTCTCATTTGTCTTTAAGATGACTATATGAAAAGTTTATTAACATAAATGAGACCATCATTTCATTTTTTACGATGAAAGAAGGAAGATGGTCCATCCAATGTACATCTTTCTTTTGTAATCCAATGAATGCTAATAGGTTACATGCTATCATTAAAAGATAACCATTAAAGCATTTAATGGTAAATTCATAACTCCATTTAATGATGATAAACCATAATAAAGACCATCTTTATTTAGCAATTTAATGTTAAATGTGTTGGATCTTGGATTTATTTTAAAGTTAAGCATGATTTAAAAGTAATTTTGAGGTTTAGATAGATTAAATTTTGGAGTTATAATTATGTCAAAGTTAGTAGGATTTATTGAATGGGTAAGTAGAATTAAAGTGTTAATGTAATAAGAATGTTCAAGGACATTTTTGGGAGATCACTTAAGCATAAAAGAACATAAGCTTATAAGAAAGGGTAAAATGGACATTTTGGACCCATTAAGAGTAGAAATGGAAAAAAAGAATATGTTGTCTTGCTTGTTAAAAGGAGATAAACGTGAATTGAAGGGAGGAAAGAGTGAAAAAGGAAATTAAGAGAGAAGAAGAGAGGTTTTGGTGAAAGAAGAAAATAAGAGAAATCAAATTTGTCATTCTCAAAGTCTCTAATGTCATCCTTAAAAGAATCATGAGGAAATTTATAACTAAAGACTCCAACCTCTCTATAGCGCAAGTCTTTTAATATGTATATAAATTGCAACATGGTCAAATAATTTGGCTATACTTAAAAATTATACATTTCTCCTCCTCCTTTATAATGTATACTTGGGGTAAATTTGAAGGTCCCATTATTCCAAAAATGAAACTCAATCCTAGGTTCTGGCATATAAGAAAGATAAAAAAACAAACCAAAATAAGTTTTGAAGTGTTTAATTAATAAATATTCTTTAATTCCAAGAAACATAACTTTTGTACATTTCATAATTTTTTTCAATTCTAGCTCTTTCAAGATTCATTTCCTTGAGGTTTGACTTTATGCCTTAACTCGTATAGGTCAATGTTATGAAATAATGGAAGAGTGTATATACATAAACATTTTTTATGAAGCTTGAAATAATGAAAGAGTCTAGGTACTCAAACATATGAAGCTTAAAATAATGAAAAAGCATACATACACAAACATTCCAAGCATCTAAAAGAAATTAAGTTTTATGTTTTACAAGATTTTGTATAGGTACTAATATTCAAAACATGTTACAATAAAACAGAGTGAAAGACAATTGAATAATGCAGGATATGTTTAACCTACTAAGAAGGACCTAACAAGCAGGTCAGTTTATAGACATTTAATGTCTCATTAACCACTAATCTAGTTTCATCTTTGGAAAAATTTATATTAAACTATTCCTATAAGAACAATGTTAAAACTGGTGAAAGAATATAATTCAAAGGACTTGGTTGATATGGTAAGCCTACCATAATCATATCTAATAATCTAACTACAACTCCTCAAGCATGTATATTGGTATTTAACATGATATAATAAATAAGAGTGAAAGATGAGATCTATTTCATGATGTACATAAAAAGAAACAATTAAGAAAACAAGACATACAAATAGAAGTCAAAAAAATATTCAAAATGCAATTTCGAAATTTAGGAATTGCTCAACTTATTAAGACAAATAGGGGAAAAACAAACTCTTGAATGCAAGAACATATATAGCAAATAGTGTAAACATTCATTAAACTAGTAAAGCTTCTGGTGCCCAATTCAATTTAACGTAGACATATTAAACAAAAACAAAGTGAAGCACTAGATGCTCTCAACATGAAAATAATAATTTCAATGTCTTGAGCTTTTTATAGCTCCTACATAACCATTCAAATCCCAAATTATCCCCTCATATCCTAGATAAATAAAGACTCTCTAACCCTAATTTTGCATTAAACTCATCAACTTAAAACAAACTATATTCACTACTAGCATTCAATTTATCATCAACATCACTTATATTATTCATATAGATAGAAAATTACTTTAAACATGAAAAAGACATAACCCAACACAAAAACAAATGCCTTGAAAGAAAGACAGTAAGAGAAGCAAGAAGAAAACATAAATTTGGTAGAGAAAGATAAAAATACCACAATGCACCAATTGTATGAAGAAATTATTATTTGGAAGAAAAGGGAACAATAATTACCTCTGTATTTATCATTTGTGTCCCTAACGCCTATAATCTTTGACATCGTCTACCATCTCTGACACCACTTTTCATCTCTGCCACTGCCTACATCCCTATTGTTTGCATCAATATTGCTTCCTTCACTACTGCTTGAAATTGTTAGAGTTTGTATGTGATATGTATGTTGGGGGAATTGATTTAAAGAAAGAGATGGGTGGTTTGGAAAAATAAGTTAGGCAGGTCGGGTCAGGTTAGCTAGGGTAGGTTAGGTTTTTTGGTCAGACAATTGCTACAAGTGGCATATTGCCACATTAGCATATTCTAATTTGTCCACGTAGCTTAACATTTCCACATCATAACTTCCATTAAAATTTCTAATTAAAGTTAAATATAAGGGTTTTTTTTCTAGTGAATTTGAAACAAAATGGTTTTTTTAAAGAATTCTGAACTATAATGGGTTTTTCTAAAATTTTTCTAAGTACAAAAGGGCATTTTTGTCTTTTACTCTTCCTTTTCTTTTTCAATAACTTTTTTACAATTAATTTTTTACAATTACTTTTATTGATATTTTCAATATCACTAAACTAATTAGGCCAAGTAATCGGACCATAATAATACTTTATTAGAAATGTTTTAAAAGAAATATTTAAAACAGTCCAAGTTTATTGTGCCTTTTACATTTTATACTTATCAAGCCGAATAAATATATATTAAGCCATATAATTACATTTAAATGCTATGTAAAATAATCAAATACAAAAGTTTAAATAAAAATAGTAGAAGTTACTATAACAACCTTTACTAGTACGATCTAGAAACTACGAATCATAGGAATCAAATGAATATTTAGACATAAATTAGATGAATTGGATATTATTGTAAGAAACAAACCTAAATTGGTAGCTCAAGGGTATAATCGAAAGGAGGGTATAGATTTTGAAGAATTTTTTATGCAAATAACTAAACTAAAAGCTATTAGATTATTACTTATATTTGCATCTTACAAGAATTTCAAATTATTTCATATGGATGTTTAAAGTGAACTTTTAAATAGTTTACTAACAAAGAAGTTTATATTGATCAACCTCTCATTTTTAAAATTTATGATGCACCCAACTATGTATACAAACTCTATAAAGCTTTATATGATTTCAAAAAAGTTCTTACAACTTAGTGTGATAATTAACTATATCTGTTCTCGAAAATGATTTGCTAAAGGCAAGGTTGACGTATATCTTTTTATTTAAATCCATAAACGTGGCATTTCTTAGACTCGAAATCAAGTAAATAAAGGAGTGCATCATCATCAATCAAGCTAAATATACCTAAGAAATTAACAAACGCTATGGAATGGAATAAGCTAATCTATTAGGAACACACATAAGTGTTATAAATAAGTTGAATAAGGATAAAGAGGGCAAGATGATTGATGCAAAGTTCTACCAGTGTATAGTTGGTAGTTTACTTTACCTTATCACAAGTAGGCTCGATATTATATTTAGTGCATACATGTTTTTTAAATTTACTCAAGTCCTAATTTATCTCATCTTTTAGTCGCTAAGCATTTACTTAAAAAGTTATGTGGTATCATTTCTTTAGGACTTTGATATCCTAAGAAAATATTATTTAACTAAATTAGTTATTAGATGCGAATTATATTGGTTGGTCTTTACATTAAAAATAGCAAATCTAGTATTTATCAATTCCTAGGAAATGCATTAGTTTAATGATTTTGTAAGAAACAAAGTTCAATTACTTATCAACCATAAAAGCTAAATGTGTAGTTTGATGATATTTATTGTGTACAAAATTTATAGCTTAGACAATAACTTGGAGACTATAACATGGAGCTTAAAAAGATACTAATTAGGTTTGACAACACTAGTGCCATTTGCCTCACGAACAACATACCCCCTCCCCCCATTGAACACTTTAGAACCAAACCTATAGAAATTGAATATCATTTCATTATATATCATATGTAAAATGAGGATAATGAGTTAGAATTTCTTTTATAAACTAAATCAATTGGTCAATATTTTCACAAGATGTATTTGCATAATTAGGAGAGATTCTATTTGATTAGGATTTATTTTGATGCTTATATTTGACTTTGGTTGACCTTTATATTAAATATTATGTTTGAGTACTTTTAATATTTAATTGGAGGCTATTTGGACCAAATTATGTGGTTTAAGTCTCATTAGTTTACTAAAGTAAGGTAATGGTGGACCGATGTCCTTAAAATTTATTAAACTTAAGTGTACTGTTAGTTTGTTAAAATATTGTTCTATCAATGGCTAACCATTTTATCATAGTGGTTGACCAATATTGTTTAGTGGTCAACCAATTTTATATTATTTCAAACAAAGTTTATACTATAATATTGTTATTTGCTTAGTCAGTTATATTGCTTAACCAATATATTGCATTGTGTAACTAATATTATGGTGTGGTTGACCAGTATACTTAGGCTTTAATACTTCTTTTTCCTCTCCCTTATCTATTTCACTTACTATTGACTAACAAAACCTTATCTGTCACTCCTCTTTTCGATGTCCTCTTATCACTACATTTTTCACCCTTGCACTTCACTCTCTCTAGTTTAACTTGCCTTATCTTTCATAACCACTTAACTCCTTAACTTACCAACGTGATTTAGTGGGTTTCTCGAAGCCTTTTTTGACAAGCATTTTGCTTCCCTCCAGTGATTTACCCATTCTTTGATGAGTATTAGGTGATACAAAGAGCGTAATGGACTCTCCTACACCACTAGGACCAAATTTCTTCAATAACCAAACTCAATTCATTAAATTAAGTTTAGTTAAACCCTAACCTCAATTTATCAAATTAAGTTTGGGTACACCCTAACTTAAATTCATGATTTTTTTTTCTTCAAGTCTTAATTAATTTTTATCATTTCCATGATTCAAAACAATTTGTACATTTAATTTCGTAAGATTGCATTCAAATTAAATCATATTGCAAATTGGGTAAGTTAGAGTTTTAGAATTGGAAAATTATCAATTCCTTAAATATTTGTTCTATTTTAAAATTTGATTCTTTGTTAGTAAAATAAATTATTAAATAAGGTTTTCTAACTCCCAATTTGTTCTAATCATCCCTAATTTTTATTACATATGACTCTTAGGCATTTTTTACCATTTTAATTTGGGGTTCTTAGAAATTACTCAAAATTATGCTAAATTTTATAAAATTGATGGTTGATTACTCTAATTAAGAATATAATTGAGCTATGCCTACATTCAATTTTATCAAAATTCAGTTTATGTCCTAAAAATTTCAACTTAAGCATAATGATAAAAAATAAGGATTTTTTAAATTATGCACAAATTGGATATATTTCTATAAAATTGGACCTATGAAATTTGTTTTGAATCATCAAAGGTTCAATTTAACATGCTTTTTGACTAAGTTGATTAATTTTGATCAATCTTGTTTCAAATTACTTCAATTTTGACTTTTCGGTCAAACAAACTTAGTTTATAATTTTTAAATCTTTATATTTTCAAATATAAAGGCAATCATGTTCTTGAGACTGGTTATGGGTTGTAATTGATGGAGTTGAAATTATTCGATAATTTATTGAAGTGTTTTCTTCTTGTAGGTTATCTTTTAACACTTCTCAAAACTGGTACCTATTCCTACGTATCCATTTTAGAGCCTTCACGGATTTCTTCTAAAAGTCTTGTTTCCTCTTATTACCATGATTAAAAGTCAAGAAAACCTTGCTTCCATGTTTAGAGAGCTTGTTAGTCCTATATCACATTATTCTCTTAGTTCTAAGACCCCTTTAAGAGGTTAAAATCTTTAGAACCTTGTTAGGACTTTGAGATCTCGTAAGTGATCTCCTACTCCACCTCCTCTTTTCTTGTACTGATTTATGAGAATGATTATTTTAACATTCACTCACCTTAATTTGTTTATTAGAGTTCTCATGCCTTGCATGAAAATCAAGTTATTTCTTATGCTTTTCTACATTAATTTAAAGAATATGTGCTTATTTAGTAATTCATTGCTCAAGTTTGATGGAATACTTTCTTATAAAAACTGGAAAATTAAGTCTTAAGAATTTACAACTTTTTATTGTGACCTTTAAACTCTTGTCATTTGTGATTAATGACATTTCGTGCCAAAGGTTCATTGTATAAAGATTTATCTCACTAGTGACCATATTAATGAGATTTTAGGCATTCCTATACTTGATCATTTTGTATATTATAATTGTCTAACTAAATATAACATTCAACCTCACTCTATACTTCATAAAGTTATAACCATCTTTGAGTTAGGTAATAGTGAAGAAATCACCAAAAAAACCCAATGATGTTTGTGGCCCTAAAGTTGTTCCTCATTTCCACCATCTTTTCATTACATATAACTTCCTTTCTTCTAGTGGATACTTTACTTTTCTAGGTCATGATGATATTTAGTTATTTTTCATCCTTATGATGGGCGATAATGTTCATATTAGCCACTTTATTTTGTAGAACATGGTCAATTTAAAAATACCAAGAAAAATATTCAAACATCACCTATGGTCTCATTCTTAACCTCTTCTTTTAGCACTTTAATATTTCATTCACAAATGATGAGGTTGATTTTGACTTTTCCTTTGATTTTCCTACTCTTCAATCTATTGGTTACAATTTAGTTGACGAACACAAGACTAGACCTTATTAACGACAGTAGTACCAGTTGTAACCTAACAATGAGGATCCTCCACATGGCACTAGATAAGGGTTCTTATTTCATACCATGTTATGATTCTATTATGGACTCTTCATTTAATGTATTTGAGGCTTTTGTAGCATTACTTTAAGGAAAATTTCAATCCATTAAAGATTGTATTAAGGAATTATAACATTAAATATAATATTGCATACCTGTACATACTCATTAATTCTTGGTTTCTTCCCCTGACGAGTTGAGTTTACTTAGGATCTTTCTTGTATTTCCCACTTTTTTGTTTTAATTCTTTAGGGGTTCTTTATACATAAGAATATCATGTTTTGAACTTAATGTATAAATCTTTTATTTTTATTAAGAGGAATCAAGATTTTGATTTCAAAGAAAAATCTTTTAATCTTTAAAATACTCTTTAGGAAACTTTTTAAATATTATTGGATCATGTTTTGGTAAAAGGAGGTGATATTTAATCTTTCAAAGAACTTGAAAATTCTTTATATATGTATTTTTGGATACATTAGTTTACCAATATGTAGTGTGCTGGATCAATATAGTGTTTTTAGAGAAAATAGTTGAACAATATCTAGGTGTGATCAACCAATGTATTAAAAGTTTTTAAAATTTATATATTGTGAGTTTGTATATCATACTAGTTGATACATTGGTAGCCCCACCAATGTGCCGTATTAGTTGACTAATGAAACTATTACTACCTATTAGAATCCCTAATTTTTGTAACTAATAATATTTAGAACTAGTACAGATATAAATACTTATAATTTGGTTGATGGATATCTTTATGATATTTGGTGGTTTCAATAATACATTTACAAGATTGTTTAAGCCTTTAAAAGTATCCATTTATTATTTTTGAAGTGATTGAGAGCCATTAACTATGAAAGTGGACAAATAAGAATTATTTAAGTTTTAAATGTCAATTGGGGTTGTTTTTCTTATATTTTGGTGTTCCAATGAGCATTAAGTTCCTTTTCATTTTTAAAGTAATATTTTATAAAAGTTTATTTTTGTTAATAATTTTTTTAAGAAGGTTCTGCTTAACCTAGTTGAAAGAAGAGATTAGTGGGATCCTAAAAGAGATTTGGGAATGGACACAGGCAATATTTATTTACTAAACCATTATGAAATATGATTGAAGCTTCTCTTCCCTATATTCCATAATTTATTACATAGTTGATGGATTGAGTTTAATTTAAATGTCATGCATTTCATCATTCAATTTAAAGTTAATTGATGATCTTTATTAAGTTGCAAAAAGGTCTCTTAAATTGTCTAACATCCAATTCACCCCCTTCTTGGGTGCATCAGGGATATAGCCTAACAAATTTATAAGTAATGCAATTGAATGAGTGATGGATTGTCTTGATTACTCTATTTGGTTTATTGAATTATTTTCCAAACTTTCTACCTTTAAGTGATGGGATTGATTTTTTTAGAATAAACAAAAAGCTTAAGTGTTATGATATTTGATATGCATAAAATATGCATATATTTTATTAAGTATTTTACTTGATTTTAATGTTATTTTTCCTAAAGCTTCTTCACATTATGACATCCTTGTCCCTTCTTCTTATGGTTCCCCTTTCTCCTTCCCTCCTCTCTTTAAACCTTTACCAACCTGCTCTCTTTCCCCAGAAACAATTATTATACCTTAGCCAATCACACTTCCCTCTTTGCAAGCTCTTATCAACTCCTGTTTCCCCCCACCTATCATCTAAGCTTTGAATCCTTCTTCAACCTCCTTCTCTCTTAAAGTGGCAAGAACCAGATCTTCCTAATGATAGGTGTTAGGAGATTCTTTTCCTAAAGTGGAACTAACCTATACACCACTAAGAAAGGAAAGTTGATTACTCCTCCTTTTGAAATTCCAAAAATGGGAGGTCCTAGATGGTCCAATATCCTAGTTTGTTTCTTCATAAATAATATATTAGCTTGCCCTCTTATGAATAGGCCATCAAAAAAATGGAAGTAATAAGGATTAGAAGATGTAATAATCATTAATAAAGGATATAATATCTTTAAGCTTAGCTCCCTTTAAGAAGTTAAAAGCATTTTAAAGATGTGGCTTTGGCATATCAATAGCCAACCAATTTTCCTTCAGAAGTGTAAGGATTGGATATAGGGAATTTAAGCTTAAAGCATGCCCCAAAATAGATGAAATTCTATAACATCCTATTGGAATACTGATCCACAATAAGATTTAGTCATCTTACTAGTAACATTCGAAGGCATCTATACTTAGATGCTACCACAATAGGCATTGAACACATAGGTAATGCTAGCATTTGAATAGAAATTTAATCCCCATTATAAAGTTGGTGGTAATGATGAACTGAGAAAAGAAAAATTATGAGTTAATAATCAATGGAAACTATCCTTGATAAGAAAAAACAAAAAGGAAGTCTATATATAAGATCTTCAATATAGGTGAATATGAAGAGCTAAAAAGTAAAAATGGACATGAACCATTGACTGTTACTAATATCTTGCTACAGATGGCCCTGATAAAGTAACAATAGTTGAAACTAGTGTAATTGTTGCTATACAACCCCAATAGAAGACATCATTTCCCCCTCTCAAAGCAATGGCACATTAGGGGCGTGTGAGTGCTCAAAACGAACTACCTTAAATCCTTAAAGATCTAAGAAGGAAGAACCCTTTCAGAATACGCACTTTCAAATTGCTAACTCAAATGCCTAGATCTTTATTACCTTAAAGGAAAAGCAAAAGGAGACTAAAGAAAAGAACAAAGAGGAGAAAATTAAACATGTTACTCCTAGTTCTGATGATCCCCAATAAAGTGAATTAGAATTCATTTAAAACTTAAGGAGAATATCTGGAAGGAAGGGAAAGATCAAGGTTTTGTATACCAATCATAATCATTCTTAATGTCTATCATTATAAGGAATGTAAAGGGGTTGAATTATCCTAAAAATAAGAGGTACTTTATGTTTTTTTTTGAAAAATAGGAATCCTTTTATTATTAGTGTTCTAAAGACTAAATTCAAGTCATATTCATGTAATAATAAGCATTAGTTTCTAAAATGAAGTTGGTCTCTTATTACCATCCATGCTCACCATTTCTATAGCCATATTATAGTTCTTTTTGTTACTTCCAAAGTTAAGGCTTCATTGACAACCTCCATATATCAACATATATCTGTTAATATATAAATTATTCTTGATAGGAAGGAGATCTACATTACATTTGCTTATGCTGCTAACCTAGAATTTCATAGAATCCATTTATAGAATAAGCTATTATAGGAGGGATATCCACTATATGATCTTTGGATCTTTCTAGAAGACTTCAACACCACTTTTATCCTATAGAAGCTAAAGAGGAACAAAGCATCACAAGATGTCATATTAAGGAGCTAAAGGAATGCATCAACACCCTTAGACTGATAGACCTAAGTTTTAATGGGAACTTCTTCATATAGAGAAACAACCAAAGTGGATCAAAGACCAATGAGAAAAATATCCATTTATAGTGTTTTAAGACCCTTGCTAGCCATTGGATTAAAGAACTATCTATTATAATAGCTATCTGTAGAGCACCAGTCGACCGCTATAGCATTTTTGTCAGTTAGTATACATTAAAAGCTCCAAATTCACTAGCAATACAACACTAGTCAACTACTATTGGTTGATTAATATGCCTATACATAAAAAATGTTATAGTAAACTTATGGTACGTCAACTTTAACAACTTTAACTTATATTTATCAATCACTAACTCAAATAGGTTAACCAATCACCATAAAAACATGATTTCTAACACTTTTAAATGCTTAAACTCAATGTAATTATGAATTAAACTTCCCAGAAAATTCTCCAAACTTTGTTTAAAAAATCAAAAGGCTTTTATATTTAGAATAAAAGCTTCAATGCCTCTTAATGAATGGAAAGACTCATGTAATCAAGTCAAGTAAAAAATTTATAAAAGATGAGCCTTTAAGAATATGAAAAATAAACAAGATAAGCTTATAATAAGTAATACATAAAATAACCTCAATGTATCTTAATTTCTTCTTGACTTGATCTTGAAATTAATGATTGCAAATTTCCTTTTTTCTTTTGTAATCTTTCTTATAAACAACATTAAACTCATTAGCAGTACTTATGTTTTTTTATCATCAAAACATTGATTGGAACCTTCCTTTTCTCAACAAAAAAGCCTTCCCATAAATTACTCTAGTAAGGATATTACTAGGCAACACTATGAAAGGGTACTTAGGATTATGCAAAAAAAAAAAACACATGTAAACAAAACTAAGTTATGTGCCACAAGCATAAAACTAATTATGAACGCATCTATAACCTCATACCTTTTACTCATTGAGAGATATATACCTTAGACTCTTTTCCTTTAACAATGCATCAAATTTAGTTTAGAAGCCAACGTCTATGCCACCATCACTGCAAGAACTATAGAACAATTTTTAAAGGCCAATATAATGAGTCACTATAGTATCACCTTGCCTATTATTATAGACAATAGTTTGAAGCTTAATAATAAAAACTTTCGCAATTTTGTAACCAAATTAAAATCAAGAAATGTTCCCCATTAGTCACTCATTCACAAACCAATGGTCTGCTAATATGTCACAAACAAAATTATCCTCTAAGTTCTGCAAACTAGAGTGGAAAAGCTTCATGGAACTTAGGTGTATCATATCAAACCCACTCTATACTTTGGGTATATTATACCATGCATAAAATTTCAATATATGAATTACCCTTCAGTATGACCTTAACAGTTGAAGCTTTAGTCCCATTAAAGTTGAATATGGAAAGTTTAATGGTACTCAACTACCAATAAGAGACTAATGAATAGGGGTTGAGGAGCAAGCTTGATTTGCTAAAAGAATGAAAAGAAACTACCTAATTGAAGGATACAATTTACTAGCAAAGGATGAGGGAGTATAATGCTAAGAGAACCCACACGCAAGATCTAAAGGAAAGAGACTTAGTTTTGAGAAGAATGGTGTCAGGTAGAATTGAAGCAAGGGAAGAGCTTACACCTAAATGGTTTGTTTTGTTCATTATAAGAGAGGGTGTAAGATCAAGAACCTACATACTATCTATCTTATATAACAATTGTGCACTTAGGACATCAACTCAAGACAAAATAATTGTAACATCCCACCTCCTATAGGAAAGGGTATTTTAGTAATTAGGACGGGTTCGGGATATGAAATTATATCTCGGCATGCACATACAGCATATAGTCTCTATAATTACTGATTGGTTGCACATGCACATAGTATACAT
>JANPWT010000009.1:1146514-1166454 GCA_024678245.1 Erythroxylum densum | reverse complement strand
ACCATCAAAACATTGACTGGAGCCTTCCTCTTTTTCAACCAAAAAGCCTTCCTATAAATTACTCAAGTAAGGATATTACTAGGCAACGCTATGAAAGGGTACCTAAGATTATGCCCAAAAAAAAAAAGAAACACCTGTTAGTGAAACGAAGATCAGCACCATAAGGATATAACTAATTACGTGCGCATCTCTAACCTTATATCTTTTACTCATTGAGAGATGTACACCTTAGACTCTTTTCCTTTAAGGGGCCTTGGGTACGTGTATCAAACCCGCTCTAGACCTTGGGTATATTGTACAACGCCTAGAATTTCAGTATATGAATTACCCTTCAGTATGGCCATCATTGTGGAAGCTTTAGTCCCATTAAAGTTGAATGTGGAAAGTTCAATGGTAATTAACTATGAATAAGAGACCATTGAATAGGGGTTGAGGAACAAGCTTTATCTGCTAAAAGAATGAAGAGAAACTACCATGTTGATGAGTGTATAACGAGATAAAACAAAGAAAAGCAGTAATCCTGTAACAACTCTTTAAGAATCTAAGTTGGTTGACCAATCGAATAGGTCTATGATTGCACGTGATGAAGGACCGAAGACACAAGCCCATGGGTCCACGTCCTGACACTAAGAAGCTTTTTAGGAGTGGGTAATATGCCAACATGGTCCCCTCACATTTCAACTTTGCAATATATTCGGTCTTCCATTTCTGAGGTTTGAGGCTTCAACCACATGCATGCAACAGTTTGTTCAACAATTTCATCCATTCCATAGTCCTAAGCAAGCAAAGACAAAAACGAAAATGAGATACTTCTCACGAAGAATTCATTCCTTCAAACGAATAGCCTGAGGAAAACGGCAGCCGCCATTTTTCCTCCAAATCTGGAAGATAAATATATTAAGGTGGTCCCAAACTCAAAGCGTCAAAATGAACCAAGATCTACGGTGGGCAGAGTCGGGTGTGAGTGTATTACGTATGTTCTAGATTCGCGTAATCGTCTCTAAAGGAGAATGGGTCCCATTAAATGATGACCACTGCCACTGCTGTATCGATTCAATCCCAATTTGATTCATTCAGTAATAATACACCAACTAAGTAAATAAATTTACTTGCATAAATTCATGATAATAATAATAATTATCCATTTTTTAAGAAAAGGAAGTGCTGGTAGTAGCAGCAGTGCCATGCCTGTCTGTGAATAAGCTCTGGGGTTAATTTTTGAGATCTGAACTCGGGCTTTAGTAAGTATGAAACTATGAAGAGTGTGTTTGGGGGAAGAGCAAGATCTGAGAGGCTCATGAAAAAGCTAAGGAGTGGGGTTTTGTGTTGTAGTGTAAGTGGTTTTGGATGACTTTTTCTTTTTGTTTCAGTTTCAGGGCTTTTGTCTTCCAAGAATGAGGCTTTCTTCTTCTGGTTTCACTCAGCAGGCTCAGGGAGGTATATGCTTTTAGCTCTTGTGTTGCTTAGTTACTGTTCATTCCTGTATCCACCTGTGCGTTCTGTTTTCTGGCTTTGTACTATGCCTACGCATTTACTTCTGCTTCTTGCTTTAGTTGTATGCCAATTTTGGAAGCATTTAACTATCACCTTGATTATTGCTTCTAAAAAGTAACTTTACATTAATGGTTAATCTCATCATCCTCAAGTGATACCTTTGATGCTACTGGATGGTAGTTAGTTGTCCTCTTTCTGCACACCACGTTCTAGAGAGGATTGCTTCCATTTCTTCTCTCCTCTGTTGTAATCAATGCCAAGAACAAAGGGAGGTGAATTGAATGGAGCAGAGCAATGGCTGCTGTTGTAACCACGATCAATCGTTTTCATTTTCTCGTTAGTTTTGTTTGTGCATCTTTTGTCATTTCTAAGATTCGTACTTGTTATTCATAATACTATGCGTTTCATATTACAGAAAGTATGTATCCTTTTATGTTCCCAGAAAGTTTACTCAGTTGTTTTAACTTCTGCAGGGGATAAAAAGGTTCTGAATTCTGAGCTATGGCATGCATGTGCGGGACCTCTTGTATCATTGCCACCTGTTGGAAGTCGTGTTGTCTACTTTCCTCAGGGTCACAGCGAACAGGTCATTACAACTTCTTTTAACTACTTCTGTGATGATGAAAAAATGATGGATTAAGATATGGAACGTAGAAACTTTGGAAATTTTTGTGCTTCTGTGCTGTCCATGTGCTCTCAAAATCTTGTTCATAATTATATTATGCTTATATAGATCAAGCAACTGAAACTTTGGTGATATTGAGACGGAGGTCCTCTGTTACACCTTTGAGAATACTTCTTTTATATGTCTAATTGGATTCATAGGTTTACACTTCTTTTATGCAGGACAATATTTGCTGATTTCCATTATATGTTCCACGTACTTTCTGATTTGACATTAAAGTTGTGAATGCATTGTTTTGCGTCCTGATAATGTATAGAACAGTTGAAATTGAGATGATTACAATGCAATACAATTCTATTATTTTGTTTTGCTGTTCTCATTTCAAGAAGCCATAAATTGATTTACAGGTAGCTGCTTCAACAAACAAGGAAATAGATGCTCATATACCTAATTACCCTAGCTTACCACCACAACTTATCTGTCAGCTCCATAATGTTACAATGCATGTAATCCTCTTATTCCCTTGATTACTTCTGCTTATAATCATCAGAATGCAGCTGATGCTGCCAACTGCATCATGTGCTGCTCTAGAAAGCTCTGATTTGTTACAAGTACAGGCAGATGTGGAGACAAATGAAGTTTATGCTCAGATGACATTGCAACCACTAAGTCTGGTATGCCTTATATAGACTTCTTATCTGTTAGCTTTTTACTTCTTCCTGTCCTGATAAATATTTTTATGTAGCAAGAGCAAAAAGACATATTCCTGCTGCCAGCGGAATTAGGTTCTCCCAGCAAACAGCCAACAAATTATTTCTGTAAAACGTTGACTGCCAGTGATACCAGCACCCATGGAGGATTTTCTGTTCCACGTCGTGCAGCTGAAAGAGTCTTCCCCCCTCTAGTAGGATACTTTTCACATTCACTTTTGTTTTTAGGGTGTTCTGTTAATTCCAAGCTGCTGATTTAGTTCCTTTTACTTGATTCTCTTTTCCTCCTCTCTTTCCTTATGTTTGTTATGTGTAGGATTACAGCTATACACCTCCATCACAAGAGCTAATTGCAAGGGATCTTCATGACAATGAATGGAAATTTAGGCATGTATTTCGAGGTGAGTTTGTCTGATTGTTATGACTCCTATTCATGTCACTGAAGAATTATGATGTAGTATTTGTTTTCTATTCTGCAATATTTTACATTTTGTCATATTGGCACGAGAGTAACAATGAACTTCAGTATGTTCTGTATGCGTAGATCTGATTTGAAGTATCGTTTCTACCAGTGAATGCAGACTAGTAATTATGACATCATATGTCTCTCATATTGTAGCTTCCAAATTTGCTCATGTTATAAAGTTGAGTTGTCCTGTAAATATCAAATTCCCCAACCCTTTGAAGAATTAGAGGAACAAATCATAAAATTGAGTTGAACTTGTGAAATGCAGAAGAATAAGATGCTGCGTGGGTAGCACAAGCATTTGCATTTTTGCTAATTTCTGTCCTCTTGTTGTGTTTCTGTATGTTAATTACCAAATTCTAGTTGCTTGTTCAATATCAAAAGTGTTGCTTTACACCCAACCCTGTTCATTTTTACTTTGCTTCCTTGGCTTTCTAACACAGTAAACACAACCAATTAGGAACTTTTCTATATTGAAAATGAAGGTTCTAGACTTGAGATGAGAAAGTGTCGTAGGAAGAGAGGAAGAAAGATACATACACAACCAAAACAGAAGCCCTTGATCACTCTGATCATTTCTTTTTTCTCCTTAAAATTCTCCTGTCAATCTCTTGATAGACTGGGCCAGTTGCAATTCTGGTGCTGTCAACTAAAGCTGACTTTATTTTAACATATTGAAATATTTAATTAGATATTTCTATAGTTGAACACAATTTCCTTACATTGTAAGGACTGAATTCTGGATTCATATAATCACATGTAATTGTATTTGTTTTCTATGTAAATTTTCAGGACAGCCTAAGAGACATCTTTTAACGACAGGATGGAGTGTGTTTGTTAGTGCAAAGAGACTTGTTACGGGTGATTCAGTCCTTTTCATCTGGTGAGATTCTGGACCATTCTCCATGTAGTTAGTTATTATTAGATTTTACTTAGCCTTCGACTCATTTGGTCTTGCGAACAATCTGTCTGATGTATAAAGCCTTCATGAGAGACTAGGATGTGTGATGCAGTAAGGTTAGTTCCTTTATATACATTTGGCGGTCAGCATCAGTAAAATACAAATTTGGAGTGTTAATATTCTTCACACATCTATTATAGTATTTGTTTTACATTTTTCCTTTTCTATTAGCACACATTTCTGCTTGTAATACTGTCCTCTTAGTTGGCATGCTCTTTTTCCCTTTCCTACAGTTTGATGTTGTTGAAAGTTGTATGGTATGCTCATGAAACCAATGGATATAATGTGCCACAGGAATGAAAAGAACCAGTTACTTTTGGGCATTTGTCGAGCAAATCGTCCACAGGCAGTTATGCCTTCATCAGTTTTATCAAGTGACAGCATGCACATCGGTCTTCTTGCTGCAGCAGCTCATGCAGCTGCAACAAACAGTCGTTTTACAATATTTTATAACCCAAGGTAGAACAGTAGATGCTGATCTCAGTAGTCTGGGAAAATACTTGTGTTATTGTGAAAAGGTTATACAGTAATACTTTGTACTGCAGGGCTAGTCCTTCCGAGTTTGTCATCCCCCTGGCAAAGTATGTTAAAGCAGTTTATCATACCCGGATTTCTGTTGGCATGCAATTCAGAATGCTGTTTGAGAATGAAGACTCCAGTGTCCGTCGGTAAGTCTTTATTTGATGTTACATTTTTTGATGCCAAAAGTTTGTCCCTTTTCATGATTATGCCTAGTTTGAATATCGGTTGTCAGTTGCCTATTAGTATTACTAAAATATACTGATAATTTGGCATTGTCTAACACATCATTAGTCTCGGACTATTTATACTTAGCTTGAATATTAGTTTCTGAGTTGCCTACTAGTCTGACAAAAATTTACTGATAATTTGGCTTTGTATCACACACCATTTATTCTCAGGTGATTGATTAGTTTTCTGTAAAAATAGTTGCTCCAAAAAATTATGCAGCTTTAGGGTTTAGAAATAAAATATTCTATCTTGTTTAATATCTGCCATGCGTTGTTGTTATTGCTCAGATGTTACTTTTATGATGCCAAACATTTCTTCCATTGAATGCATTAACTTATTCAGTAGATGGTGTCAAACATTCCAGGAGCATTCTTTTACTAACTGTATGGGTGCTCCATTACAGTATTTCCTACCTCTTCTTTTCTTCTGTTTCTGTCAATCTTACTTTTTTTCCTCCATAACTATGAAGGTTTTTGTGATTTCTTCCATGTAAAAGATCTAGGAGCTGAGGATTAGCAACAACTTGAAATTTGTTCTTGATTCCAGTATAGTAATCTAGGTTGGTGTTTGAGGAGATTATGTTTTAGACTTTAAAGTGAATATATGGTAAGTATTTTGTATTGCACCAAACATGATCAAATATTCTGACCTCAGGAGTAGTGTTAAAAGGTGTAGCAAGGTATTTAATGTATATAGAGAGAAAATAATTATATTTGATTTCTTGATGCAGGCAGCACTCTTCCTTCCATACAAAATTCTAAGATCAATAACTCAAAATATATAGTGGATTGAGTAGAACAAATCTGTGTAACTATGATAAAATTTTAATTTCTAGTATACCTAAACTAATTCTTAGTGTTAAATGTATGAGAATGGCTAAATCCTATCAAATTTGAAGCATCACTAAGGAGTTCAGCAATGTTGTTTGCCCTTGGTACCTTCTACCTTTTTAAGCAACTCAGAGGGATTTGCTTGGATGCACCTCGTCAAGTTTAGGTCCTTGTGGAATTCGGTGACAGTGTTAAATTCCCATGTTGAATAGGAATAATGAAATTGAATAGTTTATAAGTCTATAGAACATGATTACTGATCAACTCTTAACTATCTATTTTTGGGTATATGATTCTATAAAGCCTGAAGTCGGGTTGTTGTGAGGCCAATCTAGACTTGAATTATTATAAATGATATCAGAGCTGACCCCTAGGAGTACGATGTTAGGTCAAAGAACTTAGTGGAAGCTATTGGATCTGTAACACTTGGCAACAATGAGTGCGGGAGTGATGGATATGGTAGGGACTATGAGCAAAGAGCGGAGATTAGATAGTTTACAAGTCTATAGAACATGATTACTAATCAATTCCTGCTAGATTATTTTCATGCTTGTGATTCTATAAAGTCCAAATGGAATTGTTAGGTCAATATGGCTGTAGGTTCTTACAAGAAGTACATTGTGGATTTAATTGTTTAATAGCTTGCATTGTGATATGCCACAAGAAATACAAAGCATTAGGACAAATGTTCTCATTAAAGTTACCATCAAGGTCAGACGGCATGTAGAAACGTAAGGTTTGGTTTATTCTGTTATAATGAAATGTTTAGTCTATTGTAGGTTGTTTCACTGCTTCTGAATGTTGTTCAGTTATTCTTGCATTTAACTGTTGATTTTTTCAGCTTAAATTCTTTGTTTGAGTTAATGACATAACATGTTTCCTTGTGAACTTTGGTTTCTCATCTGTTCTATCTTCTTCTCTTTTATTTTTCTTGTTTTGCAACTGGTGCTAATTATCTCCTCTAATAGCCTGGTAATGTTTATACTCTGTAGCATACCTATGATGCATATTACTTGATTTTTTCACTTGATGCAAAATTAGAACTATCTTGTTAGTTGTAGCATGTCCTGGGCATTTATCACTTCATATTTGATTCTTTATATACTGTTTTATGACAATCGTACTTAGTTGATAAATTTATTTGTAAATTTTTTATTTATCCAGATACATGGGTACAATTACTGGCATTAGTGATTTAGATCCTGTACGGTGGCCTAACTCCCATTGGCGCTCTGTTAAGGTTAGGTGATCTTTCTACTACATGTGTCGAAGGACTACTAATGTGTTTAATTGTTTATTCGCTTGAACTGATTGATGAAATCCTTTCTCCGTTAATTTAGGTTGGCTGGGATGAATCAACTGCAGGGGATAGGCAGCCACGGGTGTCCTTGTGGGAGATTGAACCATTAACAACATTTCCCATGTATCCATCCCATTTCCCTCTAAGACTTAAGCGGCCATGGCCATCTGGACTGCCATCCTTTCATGGTACGATTGAACTACACTTGAAGGTCAGAAGCGAATTTTTTGGTCCCTATTACAATTTGACGCGAGTTCTCTGAATCTGCAATTTCAGGTCAAGATGGTGATTTGAGTATCAATTCTCCACTACTTTGGCTTCAAGGGGGTTTAGGAGATCAGAGAATTCCATCGATGAACTTTCAGGGCTTTGGAGTTACTCCATGGATGCAGTCTAGGTTTGATACCTCTTTCCCAGCACTACAGTCTGATGTCTATCAAGCAATGGCAGCTGCAGCACTTCAGGAGATGCGAAATGTTGAATCTTCTAAAATACCATCTCAAGCTCTTCTGCAATGCCAACAGCCACAAAATGCTTCAAATGGATCCCCTTCTTTGTTTCAAAGGCAGATGTTGCAACAGTCCAATCTTCAGAATTCTCTTCTTCAAAACTTCCAAGAAACTCAAGCTCATCTTCTCCAACAGCAGTTACAGCATCGTCAACAGCATGGTGATCAGCAGAAGCAGCAACACCAATCAAATCAGCATCAACAACACCAATCTTATCAGCAGCCGCAAGTCCCACAGCCTCAACAATTTCAGCAGTTGTCTGCTCAGCACCAGATCCCAACTGTTGTCTCAACTGTTGCTCATCTTACTTCTGTCCACCAGTCCGAGTCTCCTTTGCAACCAATTCCTTCACAGAGTCAGCAACAGGCTTTTCCAAAACCTGTTCAAAATTCAATGGCCACGTCTGATGTTTCCTCGATGCAAAGTGTGATAGGTTCCTTATCTCAAGATGCAGCATCCCACTTACTAAACATAAATGGATCCAACTCTGTTATCTCTTCTGACTTGTTACCGAAGCAAGCAACTCTTGATCCTCAAATAGCTAAAGGAGATGCTGACCTTGAACTTCCACAAGTGGAACATTTAGGTACAGCAAATTCAAGTGTCTCTGAACTTGCTACAATGTTATCTCCATTTCCTGGGAGAGAGTACACATCGTATCAAGGTGCTGCTGATACCCAAAACAATCTCTTATTTGGAGTTAGCATTGATGACTCTCCTTTCATGCTGCAGCATGGGATATCAAACCTGAGAAATATAGGCACTGAAAATGACTCATTATCGATGCCATTTATTGCATCTACTTTCACAAGTGAAGCAGGAGATGATATTCCTCTTAATTCAGATAGGACGAATTTAAGTTGTGTTGATGAATCAGGTTTCTTGCATTCCTCTGAAAATGTGGACCAAGTGAACATGCCAATCAGAACGTTTGTGAAGGTAAACGTGATTAACATCCTATCCATACATGCTTTTGTAATAATACTTACTGATTACATGTGTAATGATTCTTCTAATTTACTACCAGGTCATTTATGTGATAGTAGTCTTCAGTATTAAGTTCATGCATGTTACATGTCGGATCACTAATAGTAGTCCATATACTTTCCATGTTTTGAAGTTATTATTTGGTTGGTGAAGTAACTATCAAACTAGTGAAACCCAGTTATGTTTCTACAAATGATGCGCTCTCACTCTTTCCATCCCTTTTTCTAGTTTTTCAGATTTGTTTATGTAATTTCTCTGGTCATCTGCAGCCACTACTACTTTTTTGAGCTCTATAAAGCCGATGTTTTCATGGTTCACCTTCAATTGATTACTGACCTAAGTTAATATAATTTTGTCAGGTTCACAAATCAGGGTCCTTTGGGCGCTCCCTGGATATTTCCAAGTTTAGCAGCTATCATGAGCTGCGCAGTGAGCTTGCTCGCATGTTTGGCCTTGAAGGCCAGCTAGAGGACCCTCGAAGATCAGGCTGGCAGCTTGTAGTTGTTGACCGGGAGAATGATGTTCTTCTCCTTGGTGATGACCCCTGGCAGTAAGTGTTCAGATATGTTTTTGAAGCTTTTATTCACTTTATGATAATGTTTAAATCTTTGTTACTTGTATTTAGTGATTTTCTATTTATTTTCTTCAAGTTTTTTCATGAAGAGGAAATGAAGCAGTTAAAGTACTGTTATTTATGTTTAAGCTTTCGCGCATTTCAGGGAATTTGTTAATAATGTGTGGTATATCAAGATACTATCTCCTTTTGAAGTGCAACAAGATGGGGGAAGAAGGCCTCAGTAGTAGAATTGCAACTCTTGAATAGAAAGTTCAAACTAGTAGGATGCAGGATTGCAGCTCGAAGTGACTCCTTGAATATTAAAGCAGCAGACGTTCTTATGCTTTTACATCCAGTAAAAAGAACTAATTAGTGCATTACAGAGTTGTATGTACTGTCTGTTGTAAGTTGTATCCTTAGACACCACCTTTTTCTTTGAACCCATTTTGTGGTTGAAGAGGTGTCGTGAATCAGATTCTGATAATGGCAGGATATATATATATATTACACACACACTGTATATTATTTAATCTGTTCTGTTATGCTTGTGTTTTAACTTAGGCCTAACTCTTGATCATCTGGTGCGATAGGTCTCTGTTGGAACTCTTTGGAGGCTAATATTGTAAGCATGATTTGTTGAGTTTACTAACCAATACACAACGCGGCCAAGTTCCCATGTTTAGTTTCAGGAAGAAAACGAGAGAGTGTCTGCTTAAAGACTAGTAACTAAGATGACCCAAGTTTGACTTGACTACCAAACTGGAAAACTCAACACAAGACCATCTGGTGCCCAAACCTGAATTTCTGTTTGAAGGTTTGGTTCACGTGCGTTTCACCTTACCTTCCACGATCTACAGTCCATCTGTGATTGCTATTATTAACTTTAAATTGGTTTATTTGAGATATTAAATCAGGAAATAATTTGCAAGTAATTAATAACTACAGTTATATTCAAGAATATGAACCAACGAATTAAGAACTAAATTAGTAAAAATAAAATCCTGCCCTTCATGTTCCTGTAGCAAGCGTTACTTTACAAGTAGTTAGATGCAGCCAGTCGTCTTCCTCAACTATAGGAATGGTAGCTATATATTACATCTTTGCCAAATAGATAAGATAAGAACACACAAAAGCAGAGTGATATAGTACGTGTATGTTTTCAACAAGTTCTGTGACTGGAGTCCGCACAGTGATTATTCCGTGGCCGGACAGAAACAGCGATGGAGGCAACAGAATACAGACCATTGCTAATAGGACTTGATTCTCATTCTAGAATTCCCGACCTGTCATCAACTGCAGTAGAAGAATTTTTGGAGCAAAGTCCGGTGGCCGTACGGTGGTGGCCAAGACTTTTTGCATGGGAATCGAGATTACTTTGGCTCCTATCAGGCTCATCTATAGTTGTTTCAATCTTCAACTACATGCTTAGCTTTGTGACGCTTATGTTTTCTGGGCATTTGGGTGCGGTTGAGCTCGCTGGAGCTTCTATTGCTAGTGTAGGAATTCAAGGTCTTGCTTACGGAATCATGGTAATGAAAATTTTCCGTATGATTCTTAGCATAAATAAATGAAATGAACATGTTAATGTTACAAGGTTTTTAACAAGTTTTCTACTTTTCTTTTGGAAACAAAAGTTGGGTATGGCCAGTGCTGTGCAGACAGTGTGTGGACAAGCTTATGGAGCTAAGAAGTACTCAGCAATGGGCATTATTTGTCAGAGGGCAATAGTATTACATATAGGAGCAGCTATCCTGCTCACTTTCTTGTACTGGTTCTCGGGAACAGTACTTCGAGCTATTGGACAATCGGATGCTATCGCCGACTATGGCCAAATTTTTGCTCGTGGTCTGATACTTCAGCTATATGCATTTGCAATAAGCTGCCCTATGCAGAGGTTTCTTCAGGCACAGAACATCGTGAACCCTTTGGCATATATGTCTGTTGGGGTTTTCCTGCTTCACATTCTGCTCTCCTGGGTTGTTGTTTATGTGTTGAACTATGGGCTTATAGGAGCAGCTCTGACACTCAGTTTCTCATGGTGGCTACTTGTCATCTTGAATGGACTTTACATTGTTCTAAGCCCATCCTGCAAAGAAACTTGGACAGGTTTATCCGCCAGTGCATTCAGAGGAATATGGCCTTATTTCAAGCTCACGGTGGCTTCTGCTGTCATGCTCTGGTATATCCGCAAACTTTCTGTGTCTCGCTACGTAATCTTAGTTCATTTTTGCATGGAAGGAGTTTTGAAGAAATTCTATGGTGTGTTCAAGAGTAGCAGATATATTTTGAAAACTGAAGTCTCTGCTAAAGTAATAACGTGCTTTTTGTACGTGGTACTTACAACGCAGTTTAGAGATATGGTACAATCAAGGCCTTGTGCTCATATCAGGCCTCCTCACCAACCCAACAATCTCACTGGACTCCATTTCCATTTGGTATGTCAGGGTATTTGATACCCATCCACAACTGCTTTCTCTTGTTTCTCTTGCATTTACTTACCACTAACTTTGGAACCAAAACTTGTTCAGTATGAATTACTTGAACTGGGACATGCAATTTATGTTGGGACTAAGTGCAGCTGCCAGGTTAGTAACTCATGTACAAGCCCTTCCTTTTCTTTTCATCTTGAACGTGGTGTCTGCTGATCAATGAAGTCTTTTGTTTAGTGTTGGCTAACTGATTTATCTACAAAATAAACACAGCATTCGAGTGAGTAATGAACTAGGAGCAGGCCATCCAAGAGTAGCAAAATTTTCAGTGGTCGTAGTAAATGCAACTAGCATTCTTATCAGTATAATTTTCTGTGCAATCATTCTGATATTCCGGGTTGGATTGAGCAAACTATTCACAAGTGACTCTGAAGTGATAGAAGCAGTGTCTAATTTGACTCCGCTGCTTGCAATTTCTGTCTTCCTCAATGGCATTCAACCCATACTCTCAGGTGATTTACGTAAAGAAAAAAAAATAATTGGCAAAAAATTGACAGTGGTGTGTATTAAGGTTTCGTAGAGCACCATAATAGCGAGTTTCTTGTTGGACTTTTAAGGTGTCGCAATTGGAAGTGGATGGCAAGCTGTGGTAGCTTATGTTAATCTGGCAACTTACTACATCATAGGACTTCCCATTGGATGTGTCCTTGGCTTCAAAACCAGCTTAGGAGTAGCAGTAAGCACCTTTATCCCTCTCAAGATCAAGACATTTACGAGCAAACAGAGGAAACTTTACTAATAATTTCTGAACTCTTTCCAGGGGATTTGGTGGGGTATGATAATCGGGGTTCTTCTGCAAACAGCAACTTTAATAATTATTACAGCAAGGACTAACTGGGATGCAGAGGTATATGCCTAGGATTTACGTATACATTAAGTTGCTTCTTATTTCTGATGTCATCAGTGACTGTCGTCAAAACTTTCGTAGGTTGAGAAAGCGATCCAACGTTTGAAGACATCTGCAAATGAGGAGACCTTGGACTTGGTAGCCAGTGTTTAAGTTGACTTTTGTGACTCGGGTTTAGCTCCTGGTAACAGCTACCAAAGTAATCACAAGTGTTCCCTTAGTGGCCATGACGAAAATGTATCAGCTTGCGATTGAAGATTAAACGAGTCACCATATAAACAAACTGTTACGGCAGATATTCAATGAATGATGAAATTATTAGAAAACCACGTCGAATAATACAAGCGGGAGAATGAAGAAGATGAAACAGACGACGCCGATCGCGCTGAAGCGTAAATGTCTTGCCAGATAATGTAGGATTATAACATGTGTAAATATCGTAAAGGGATAAGCATCGTTAAATAGCTGCTGTAACTAAACATGTACGTACGAAAAATTCTGAAGTGAGAAAACATATCATATTTTCTCGATTGTCCTTTCTTCTTCGTACTTGTACTCGTGGTTTGTTTACGGAAAACTCTCGAAACAGTTGGTATCAGAGCGGACGTTCCTCGGCAGAAATGGCTGAAAGCACGAGAAGAGCTGAAGTTCGACGCCTAGAAGAGGGTCTAAAGGACTTGTCGAAAGCACAAATAAGACACGAAAAAGAGATTAGCGATATCATGATGCAGAAGATAAATAGGAATTCTTCGGAAGTAACGTTACGAAATAACGGAGAAACTGAGACTTACACCATTCCGACAAGCTTCAACAAGTTGGATTTCAGACATTTAATGGCGGAGAGGTGAGAAGTTGGATTTACCATTGCGAACAATCCTTCGCATAGACCGTACCCCTGACGATCTGAAGGTTAGGGTGGAATCACTCCACATGGAGGGTTCAGCACTGGAATGGTACCAACGCATGGCTTGGAGTTGGAACAATTTCAACTCATGGCTCGGAACAAACGTGACAGAGGGATGTTAAGGTGGGAAGAGTTTATAACCTCACTCTGAAAGAGGTTTGACGATAAAATTTTCGAAGCTCCAATCCATGATTCGAAGGAACTCAGGCAAGATGGGTTAGTAATGGATTACTGTGCGAGGTTTGAAAAGTAGGGTACCGAAGAGTCATTTTCGAAGTGGATTTCCTCGAAATCATCAACATCCTTTCTTATTCCAGTACTGATTTACTGACAATCCTTATTTGATGACAGGTACCCGAGAGCTCATCCAAAAAGAATGGGAGGTATAAGTGCGACATGTGCATCGTGAGGGAAACCAGTGCACAGACCGCTTAGTCACTCTTGCGAACCGGGTCAGACCAGGAGTTCACTACCTTCAGGAGCCACCACTATCTTTAGTGGAACTCATCCAGAGGGACCAGCTAGGAGCGTTGTACCGTTGGGCAGTGCGTTAGTTAGCTTCGGGTTGTTTTTTCCTTTGTATAAAAAAAAAGTAGCACTTCCAAAAGCTTATCTGATAGGATTTTTTCTTAAAGGCCTCAAGCTTGATATGGAACTAACGGTAGAGATGATGGATCGCTTCCAAAAGCTTATTTGATAGGATTTTTTCTTAATGGATCCATCATCATTATAGCAAGCTTACGCTCTTGCCAGGAAATAGGAGGCTATTATACGACAAGCTTACCAGTTTATCTTGGAAAGGGAGCAAAGGCGTCCGGTTAGGTGGGAGTTGTGTTAGAACATAGAATTAAACCATTTACTTTGTATTATTCCTTCTGTACATATTGTATCATTACAATACACGTGTATAGCTAAGCTATTCTCCTTCTCTGTCATGTAACGAATTCTGTTATTACAACTTATACATGTGAAAAGCGTGAGCACACACCTCAGTGTGCCTATCATTTCATTCAATGCGTAGTCTTTCTAACTTGGTATCAGAGTGTTTTATTCTTCAATGACTGCCTCTTCAATAGCATCTTCCAAATCTTTTGCTACTTCTATCCTGCCTATCCACACCTCTAAAACATACTCTCTTTTTAATTCCTCCAGCCAAACAACCTCTATCAAGCTGGATAGGGGAAACTATCTCATGTAGGAATCAATTGTCCTACCACTTATCGAAGGAAACCTCCATGAGTTACATTTCAATGGCTCTGCTTCAATGCCCTCTCGATACATCTCTGAAGGTGTAGAAATGACTCCAAATCTAATCTTCGAAGAATGATATGCTATTGACTGACTTCTAGTTGGTTGGTTATGTAATACAATGATCCAAGAAGTTGGAACTCAACTGCTACACTACCACATAGCTCGTGATTTTTGGGTTGGTGCTCATGAATTTTGGGTCTTACCTGTGCGTCAATGAAATCACGCATTATGGTGCTCAATTTGGAGCTTAATCAAACATGTAAAAACTCAATGAAGATGGATGAGCATATCAGTAAAATGAAAAGTGTTGTAGATAAGCTCATACTGGCTGGAGCTCCTGTTGCAACAGAAAATCTTATTCTCCATACATTAAACGATCTTGACTCAGAATATAGTTCTATTATAGTAAAGTTGGTTGATCAACCTAACCTTACCTGGATTGAAGCATAATCTGCTCTCCTTGCCTTCGAGAGTCATTTGGAGCAACTCAACCATTTCTCGACTCTATCTGTTCAACCCACTACGAATGTTGCTCAACGTGATGACATTAATAATCAAACCTCAAATAATACCATCAAGCAAGGTTCCTGGAGAGGATCACATGGTAGTTCTCAAGGATATCAAGGCCGGGAAAATCGAGGAGGCTTTAATGATGGAAATCGACCATATTGTCACCTATGTGAGAACCAAGACATGTGGTAGCAAACTGCTACCATCATTTCAATAGAAATTTTCAACCTCCATCTAAATTTGGTTGAGGTTTTGGGAACTATTATGCTCCATAAGCTTTCTATGCTAACTCATCATAAGGGTACTATGCTCATCCACAAACAATCTATGATCCATCATGGTATATGGACAGTGAAGCAAACTATCATGTGACTCCATACGTTGATCAATTGGAGAATGTCAATCATGTACGTAAGACTCATCTTTATACTTGCACGCGAGAACCAACTTGCATAATTGGAATAGGTTCCACATCTCTATCTGTATCTAACTCTAGACTCCATCTTAAAGACGTACTACTAGTCCCTTCTACAACTAAAAATCTTATGAGTATTAATAAACTCACTAAGGACAATCCAATAGATGTTCATTTTACTAATGACGGTTGTGTTATGAAGGACAAGAAGACAGGTTGTCCTTTGGTGTGTGGGATAGCAAATTAAGGAATGTATCAGATGTCTGAACGTGCTCCGGTGGCTTAAGTTTATATGGCGTCACTTACACAGAAAGGGAAAGAATTCTTAAAATGGCACTACAAACTAGGACATCCCAGTGATAGAGTTCTAAAGCAAATATTGAATAAATGCAATATGAACATTCAACATTTGAATTCAACATTTGAATTTTGTTTATGAAGCATGTCAATATGACAAATCAAAATAGTTACCATTTTCCAAAGCTGTGTCTCATGCTTCTTTTCCTTTAGAGTTAGTTCATAAAAATCTTTGGGGACCATCACCAGTTCAATCAGTAAGTGGCCATCGTTTCTATATTCATTTTTTCGATGATTACAATAGATATACCTATCTATATGTACTGAAACACAAGTATGAATGCATTTAACTTGTTTCGGGCACAAGTTGAAAACTACTTTAACGAATGCATTTAACTTGTTTCGAGCACAAGTTGAAAACTACTTTAACACACAAATCAAAACAATATAATGTGATAATGGAATTGGATACAGACCTTTTGCGAGTATTACACAAGTAGCAGGAATCGAAATAAGGTTCACATGCCCTTACACTTCTGCATAAAATGGGAGAGCAGAATGCAAACATCAACATGTTGTTGAGATGGGTTTAACATTACTAGCTTAAGCTCAGTTACCCCTCACGTACTGGATAGATGCTTTTCAAATGGCTGTATATCTCATCAACTAGTTACTAACACCTACGCTTGAAGGATTAACTCTTCTATTTTAGCTCTACGACATAGAACCTGATTATAAAACCTTACAACTTTTTAAATGTCCATGTTATCCTTGCCTAAAACCATACAATGAGCTTAAGTTCTAATTCCGCAGTTAGAAATGCGTTTATCTTGGACCTGCTCCTCAACATAAGGGCTCCAAGTGTTTCAGCTCCTCAGAAAAAATATACATCTCACGACATGTTGTGTTTGATGCTTCACTTTTTCCATGCATTGTAGGATTTCTAAATCGACAAATGAAATCTACCGAGAATGAATACGCTATCCCTTTGATTATTACTGTAAATAAAGAAATCATCCGTAATCTTGAGAGTAGTAACATTATAGAATCTCTAACATTAACAAAGAACAAGTTGGCTCAATGGATAATTCTCCAATAGCTCCTCATATGAGCCTCATTTATCAAGTCATGGGTCTTTTTTAACAGATAGATTGAGCTCGAGTGGGCAAACCAGAAGTGAACAGGAAACAAAATCGATCGAAACAAACACACACCCAATGACTACATGAGCAAATGATGGTATATACAAACCCAAACATCCATTTGTTGGGTTACTCCACTAAAAAAAATCTGTCTATTTAGCTCAGCTCACTAAACCTCGAAATGTCATAGATACCCTAGCCTTATTACACTAGAAACAAGCCATGACTGATGAATTCGTAGCTCTTCAGCAAAACAAGACGTGGATCCTTATTCCTTACACTGGTAAATAGAAGCTGGTTAACTACAAAATGGGTTTTGAAAAACAAACTTAAACCAAATGGCTCCATTCTCAAGCACAAAGCCAGGTTTGTCATAAAAGGATTCCAATAGGCACCAGGAATTGACTACGGATAAATGTTCAGTCCTGTGGTAAAACCAACAACAATCTGAATTGTTCTCACCATTGCTATTACCTACGGCTGAGAAATTTGACAATTGGATGTTAATAATGTGTTCCTAAATGATTTTCTTCGAGAAAATATTTACAAGCGCCAACTAAAAGGCTTCTGTGATCGTTGATGTCCAAATCATTTGTGCAAATTGATAAAAGTGATTTATGGATTCAAACAAGCACCTTATGTGTGGTTCAATCTACTAGGCCTGACATTATTGAGCTGGAGATTTCAAAATGGTAAAAGTGATGTATCATTTTTCTTCTTATGTACGATGAAGTTCACAGTTTTTATTCTCATATACGTCGATGATAAACTAATCACCGATAATGATCCCAGTCACCTAAAGTCTCTAGTTTTGAAGCTAAACAATTTATTTTCCTTGAAGGATCTTGATCACGTATACTATTTTCTTGGGATAGAAATC
The DNA here is from genome assembly GCA_024678245.1 of Erythroxylum densum. Taxonomy (NCBI): domain Eukaryota; kingdom Viridiplantae; phylum Streptophyta; class Magnoliopsida; order Malpighiales; family Erythroxylaceae; genus Erythroxylum; species Erythroxylum densum. The sequence goes on along the minus strand of JANPWT010000009.1, from coordinate 1,148,531 downwards.
TGCAGAGACAATATGGGCATTCATTTGAGTTAAGCTAAGTATACCTTTGATATCTTGAAAAAATTTAACATGATGGACTGTGCACCAGTACTAACTCCAATGGTCACTAGACGCCAGTTTACAAAAAATGATGGAGCACCTATGAAAGATCCATCTCTCTACCGTCAAGCTATTGGATCTCTTCACTATCTTACCACCACCAGACCTGATATAGCTTACTCAGTGAATAAACTTAGCCAGTTTCTATCTCAGCCCACTGACACTCACTTTCAAGGAGTAAAACGTATTCTTAGATATCTTAAAGGTACTTATCAACTAGGTCTATGTATCAATCCTTTTAAATCTCTTCAGGTGACTTCATTTACTGATGCAGATTGGGCCATCGATATAAATGATTGAAAATCCATGGTTGATGTTTGTGTATATCTTGGAAACACGTTGGTTTCTTGGAGCTCTTGTAAACAAAGAGTTGTTTCTTGCTCAAGCACCGAGTCTGAATATTGAGCTCTAGCAGATGGTGCAATTGAGGTTAAGTGGATATGTTCAATACTGTCTGAACTTGGGTTATTTTTATAACAACGGTCTATGATATGGTGTGAAAATCTAAGTGCTCGTGCTCTTGCCTCCAATCCAGTTCAGCATGCACATAGTAAACATATAGAGATCGACATCCGTTTTATTTATGATCTTATACTTTCAGTTTTTATCAACGTTCACTATATATCCTAGTTTCATTAAGTAGCAGATTGCTTCACTAAGCTGCTAACTCATTCTCTGTTCATTCAAAACCACAACAAACTCAGACTTATTTCAGCACCCTCTTGTTTGAGGGGGACTGTTAGAACATAGAATGAAATCATTTACTTTTTATTATTCTTTCTATATGCTGGGCCCCGTTTCCGAAGCCCAACGTTCGGAAAGTCATAATCGCATGGAGGGCTAACATTACCAAGACTGAATACTGTACACGAATTCAGCCCAAAAACTGAAAATCTTAAGGCCCAAATTGAAATTCAATTACTGCAGATACATTGCAGCTGTATGTGTCTAGTTTACCCCAAAATAGAAATCATCTCATTTGAATCTCTACAGATTAAGATATCATCAAAAAACTGAAGTATGTTCAGTGGGATATCCAGTTCATATCCTTTAAGAGCACCCTCACTGTACCTGTCCCACTATTTTCACTTAATCTCTCTCCATATAATTTAGATAGCTTTACCTTTTTCATGGAGATATAGAGAAAAGTCATACAAATCCAAAAGTTTAAGAATCAGGTCATTTGGAGGTATAAAGAAGAAGTTATGGCCAAAAGACTCCAACACGTTTCTACCTTTACTTAGAATGTACATGCCTCAGAACGAATGCCATAACTTTTGATAAAGATGTCTGATTGACTTTGTTTTTAGACCATTGAAAAGAGGACTTCGAGATCTACAACTTTCATAAAGACCTCAAAGGTCAATTCTATCTTCTACCTTCTGTATCATCTCATTTTCTATTGTCTGCTTTCTTCCGTCTGCTTTTCTATCGTCTGCTTCCTTCCGTCTGCTTTTCTATCCAGAATGTCTCCACTTACAAGAATCATAACTTTTGACTCCGATATCCAAAATTTACAAACTTTATACCGTTGGAAAGATAAACGAAAGATATACAACTTTCTAGAAGGCATGTTAGGACCCGACCCGTAGACCGGATCCCAACTGTTGGATCCACTACCGGAGTCCAACCCTTGAACCGTAAAACATGAAACTTGATCATCTTGCCTTGTAGGGTTTATTTCCTTTTAACCTAATTTCAACTCAATTCCTCTTGTAAATCATGGCCTTATGATTCTTGTTTAATTTAAGACAAGACTCGCTTCAATCGGAGTTTTATAACTCAAAATTTCCTCCAAAAACCTAACAGGGTTCATACCCGAAACCTGCTCTCTTAACTGACCTCTCACTTGCTTCATTGCCAACTTTCTTAATTTAACTCCAAATGGTATGAATTTTTATATGGAGAAAGATACATG
>JANPWT010000009.1:1135134-1146414 GCA_024678245.1 Erythroxylum densum | reverse complement strand
AAACTTATGTTCTTCCATGCTTAAGTGATCTCCCAAAAATGTCCTTATTACATCCTCATTACTTCAACACTTTACTTGCCTTATCTATTCAACAAGTCCTACTAACCTTGGCATCATTATAGTTCCAAAAAAATTAAATATATCCAAACTCCAAAAATTATTAGAAATCATGCTTACTTAGAGAAAAATTTTCCTGGGGTCCAACACTATATATACTATATCATTACAATACATATGTATGGCTAAGCTATTTTCCCTCTTTTTCATGTAACAAATTATTTTATTACAACTAATATGTATGAAAAACGTGAGCACATACCTCAGTGTGCCTATCATTCCATTCACTACGTGGTCTTTCTAACTAGTTGGAACGAGCACAACCAGTAAGGGTGCGAGTTCAATCACTTCTCCAGCCAAAAACTATTCTAAAACAAGTATGCTCCCCATACTTAGTTACCAAAGTAGGGAACTAGGTTACAACAAAAACTTGAGAGAAACTAAATCATGTTGGGAAACCGGGTTGAGATCTGATCCTGATCGCAACAGAATAATCACGAAACTTTTTTGTGACTTTTTATTTCCTAAAAAACAAGATCTATTTAATTCTATAAAATTATTAACACAAATCATAAAGTGTAAACTTAATTTTTACCTTATTCCAAAGTTTGATATTTATTTTGATGTATCCCCTGGACCGTTTCTAAAATCAATTCGTCTCAACAACCGTAGCTGCACAAGTGGTTAGCCTCTAACAGTATTCACAAAATAGGTTGATAGAACTCTGTAACTCTTACAAAGAGGGTTAATCAAGAAGTACTAGCTTCATAGAAATTAAGCCTATTTATAATAGCTTTGGACGTTTTAGTAATTTAATTGAAATAATTTCATTTAAACTTTAATTAGAATTACAAATAATTCTAATTAAATACCTTGAACAATCCCAACTTCAAGTTCCGTCACAAATGCAAACCATTAAAGCTCACTCACTTATGCTTTGCAGATGACTTGATCTTGTTATCTAGAGCTCATTCTTATTTAGGTTCAGTCTTATATAATTTATCTAGAGCTAATTCTTATTCAAGCTTATCTTATATAATTCTCTTTAGACTTTATATAAGATCTCAGGGCTAAAAGTTAACCAACATAAAAGCATGTTATACTTCTCCTCTGATGTTAAATTCATATCTAAAATAACAATGCTAATAGGATTGAATGTTCAGTCTCTTCTTTTCAAATATCATGGTGTTCCCATCTCCTTCAAAAAGTTAAGGGACTAAGATTGTCTTCCACTTTTGGAAAGGTATAAAAATAGAATCAATGAAATTAGGCAAATTTTGTATACTACACCTGACGATTATAAATCTCCAAATGTTGTTAGAGTAGGGACATAAGAAAAGAGGCAGTCATGAGATTCACTTTAATTCTTACATAGGTACACCTATTAAGGATATGGAGAAATTTGCCTATCCTATCTAAGGTCGACAACTTTAGCTTAAAAGCTTTCCACAATGTTTGTGAATGTTGTAGAATGTGGTTCTTTCACCATACCACCTGGTACTATTTAACTTGAGTTTTCACTAAACAATATATTAGCTTAGCTAAGTGATTTGAGAGGAAATTTGAGGCCTCCAACTTCCATTTAATTTTATCTTGTCTTCCCAAGTTAAATTTGGATATAGTTGAACTATATTAAGATGAATCATAATTTGAGCAATTTTTTATGATGCCTAGGACACATGCTACATTAACATCCAATTTTATAATGCTTTTGAAGATCTCTTATTTAAGAATGTGGTAGATAGTCTAAGGGTCAAACCAGAAGTTAAAGAAGTCCCTATTATAAACCTGATATTCACACTTCACTTTTAAATTATCCCTAATTTGAAAAATGATTTTCATTAAGGCTGAGCCATTTCCATAGATTTTAAAATTCCATATGGATTTACCTTTTATGTAATAAACATTAGCCTACCTAACCTACAGAGATTGTTTGTCTTTAATTAATTTCCAAACATTTTTAGTAAGAAGGATCTGGTTCATTAGATTGGAAGATATAATGCCTGATCCTCCTCACTTTTGAGGCTGACAAATTTCAGACTACTTCATCAACTCCTCTCGAATTCTAGTCTATGAGCAGACTATAGGAAGTTTTTGAGAATTCTATCTATCTTCTTAGTGATGATTTTAGGAAAAACCATGTGGGATCCCCAATAAATAGCAATGAAGGATATGATTGCCTTAATTAGCTGAATTCTACTTGCAATGGAGAGTTCTTTATGATTCCAAATATTGATTAGTTGAGGAGATAAGGAAGACTAGATTGTTAATAGGCAATTTCTGAACTCTGAAACTTAAAATGAAGGCTAATAATCATTTAATGATGTTTGCATTTTTGGATATAAATAGGTCACTCTTATATTTATTGATAGATAAGACAAATATTTTTCTAAACATCTTTAGGGCTATGGTGAGAGATAAAATGGAGTTGTTGTCTTCCTTATAGGAAAGAAAAAAATCATCAACAAAGTTTAGGAATAAAATTTTTAATTTCTTGCATTTCCCATGGAAATTGAAACCCCATGGAAATTGAAACCTAGATTTCCTTGAACTACCATGGCTAATAATATATTGAGAACTTCCATTATTAATGAAAATAAATAAGGGGAGAGAGGATCCCCTTACCTAATTCCTTTTACCCTTAATTGGTTTTGATGGCTTACCATTAACTAGAATATTGAAGGACATAGTTCTTACATATTATTGTACCCATGTTGTGAAAAAAGTTGGAAATCCATAAGCATGCAAAATGTTAAATAAAAAGGACCACTCTATCATATCATATGCTTAAATTAACTTGCATATAATAATTTATGTGCCCTACCTTCCTTGTATAGTGTTTAAGAAGCTTCTATGCAATGGATATGTTATCACTTATAGATCTCCCAGAAATGTAGGCTCTTTGAGCATGATCAACATGACTTGGTAATATGGCCTTTAGTCTTTTAGATAGTACTTTGGAGATGATTTTATGGCTTGTGTTGCAATAGGCTATAAGTCTAAAGTCTTAAAATTTTATTGGGTTTTTTTCCTTCAAGAACTAGGGTGATGAAGGCCTTGTTAATTTTTTTAGTAGCTTTCCTTTGTCAAAGAATTCCAAGGCTACTTCTACTACTAGTTCATTGGTGATCTACAATGTTTTTTAAAAAAAAATGGCACTAAATCCATTTAGATCAGGAGCTTTCTTTGGATGAAGGGATTCAAAAACTTTGTTTATCTCCTAAATAGTTACAAGTTTAAAGAGTGGCTTGAATTCTTAAGTTGATAATTAAACCTGTATGAATTTATATAACAATCCTAGAGAGGAGTGATAAATGGAAGTAGAGTTTAGGAGATTGGAAAAGTTCTCCTATGATACCATGACAATGTTGGTTTGGGATGTTAGGATAACAATTGACTGGCTAATAGATACAATTATATTGGTAGCTTGCCTAAAATAATTGCCTTATGTAACAAGGTTGTATTCTTGTCTCCATGTTGCAACCAGCTCACCCTAGATCTTCGTTTCATTAAGGAGCGGTGGAATGTCAAATCTTAAGTGAAATTATGTAAAGCTTGCTTCTTTTGAGTTTTGAGCTGAGTAGAAATTGGTTTTTTGTGGATGTCTATTTAAATTTGATACAAGGCTCTTTTAGCAGTGTTTAGTAGGTGGTGAAAATTGCCAATGTTTTGTTTGTGAAATATCTTAGTTCCCTCCTTGGTTCTTTGAAAACTTCCTCATGAGAATGAATTGCTTCATAACCTCAACATGGTAATTGAATCCTTTTTTCACCACTTCCTGAAAACCTATTAGATTAGTAAGGAAAATTTTTGAAATTTAAGGGGTGTTAATTTTCTTTTTGGATATGTTTAGGCAGGCAAGAATGAGGGAATGGTTTGAGAGCTTTAGGCAAATTAACTTGAGTGTAAGGAAATTCCTACAATCTACTCCATATTGGTAAGACTCCTGTTTGATTTTCTTTTGATGAAATTGCACTCCTTTAGTTTATTACTTTATGTGCGGAAGTTGCCATCATAAGGGAGATCAGTCACTTAAATTTCATTAAGGCAATTTTTAAGGTCTTCACATTGTGAGCGATCGTACCCTTTTCTTCCTTTGCATACATTATGGCTACAAAGTCACCAAGAAGTAACCAGGGGTCCTTCATTAGGGAAGCAATACTCCTAAACGTATACCATAGAGTAGTCCTTTAAAAGTAATTGTTGAAAGCATATATAAGGGAAATGTCGATGTTGACCTTAAGCTCTAGTAGATGAACCTCTAGGTGTATGATTTGATAATGAATTATGGAGTTGACGATTGAAGTTTTTGCTTCATTATAAACTATAAATACTCCTCCATTAAGGTATGTTTTATAGTTATGTATTAACTCCCATTGACTTGGCAAATAACTCAAAACATTAAAGTTGTAATGCTTTACTCGAGTTTCCAAAATTCCTAGTAAAATAGGATTATTATCCTATATGAAGTCCATTAAAAAACTTTTCTCTCAAGGGAATAACTAACATTCTATACTAAGATGATCTTGAGGCTTGGTCCTTAGGTGGGGGCCTTTTCCTTCTACTGGATCTCCTACTAGTAGGTATGAAGCATGGTTCCTCATTGTTATAGATGTTAGCATCTGAAGTTACCTATTAGGAGTGCTACTTGAGAGTTTTTATCATTTTATAGCTATTCATTCAAATTTGTGTTGCTTTTTACATTATGATTTGCTACTAAAATCCTACTTATTATTGTTGCCTTCATCTATTATTGCTTCTTCATTTAAAGTTTATATATCATCAACATTTTCCAGGTCTTAAGATATTTAGATTTGAATAGTTTGCCCGTGGCCTTCCAAATTTTCCCAGGTTGTGTGGTTAGACGCTTCCATGCGTAGGATACCTTGACTACATCTTCTACCAACTCCAAGTTGTCATTCAACTTAGGTATTAGGATCACTTCTAGTAAGTGTTTCATGGAATGAACTATAACACAAACTCTAGCATAGTTTATTCTACTAGTTTCTGTTGTGGTTTAGTTCATGCAGATAGCCTTGCCCAAAAAACGTGCTAGATTACTTAAACTAGTTGTTGTCTAATAATCTAGAAGAATGTTATAGATGCACATCTATATATGTAACATCCCATTACCTGCGGGGAGGCCAAAATAGTAAATCTGAGTGATTAATGAGAGATTGGAAATGTAATTTTCATGTTCATGCATAAAATGTCATACACATACAAATGAATAGTGAAATTTTGCACATGAAAATAATTGTACATGCATTCATGGATAATTCTGGGTATAATTGGATCGAGTTGTATTATTTTCAAGAATTTTGAAATTTATTCTTATTGAAAATTTTATTGATTAGTGGAATTGTAGAATTTGGGAATTTTGGTGAATTTAGGAATAATTTTCAAAAATTATAGATTATTATGGAAAATAGGAAAGGGAATCAAAAGGGTATTGGAGATAATTGGATTGCAAAGATGAGAATTGAAGGAATTAGTTCAAAAGGGACTTAGTTAGAGCTTAGACATTAGGAAAGTGACAAGTGTCACTAACTTAGTAAGTTGTCTTTATAATTTTGTCTGAGAGTGAGTTATGATCTCTGAGAGTTAAAAGACTACGTGATTTGAAAGATGTACTTTAAACAATTTTCCTAAGTTTCCTTCTTTGTAGTCACCTTCTTCAACTTTTCTCCCAATACACAGAGTTTTTCATCAAATACCTCCCGAGAGATTACTTTACTTTTCCTTATCCCACACCACTTCCCCACAGCTAATTGTTTCTTCTACCCTAAGAAAAACCAGAAGCTGATCATTTTACACAGTTGAATACGTGAATTTGCATGAAGTTTAGGGCTTGAAGATAATTGAAGATTTGGGAGTTTTCAACAAGTAAGTAGTGAATAAATACTTTAAAGTTGGAGAATTTATGAAATAAGTTTGATAAATTACTGTCAGCTGCGTAATTATGGCATTTACGAGATATATTCATGAACATAGTGTTAATGGGATGGAAAATATAGATATAGTGTTATTTAGTATTTGATGGATTGTTAGTGATCAGGTGATATAGAAATGATTTTTGGAGTTAGATAGAGAAGTAAAATGGTGTATGAGGATAGTGTAGAAGATTATATATAAAAAGGGGGTATGCTCTATTCTTCACTGAGAATATATATATATATATATATATATAGAGTAGATGAAAACTTTAGAGATGATCAAAAAAATGATTTGTGAGTTGAAGAGTAGTTGTAAAATGATGGTTTGAGATGGGAAAGAATGTATAAATAAAATTTGGAAAGAAGATAGATAATATGGACAATAGTTAAAAATGCAAAGAATGGTGGTAGTACATGAATAGGATAAACCATCGAATTTTGGCTTTTGGATGGTTCTTGATTAAATCTGCATATTTAGGGGTAGTATGAATTTATGGTGAATGAGTTGGATGAAATGGAGTAAAAGACTAGAAATAAAAATTTGAAGTGTTGGATTTTATAAAATGGAAGTCTGGAATTTTTGGATATCAGAGTCAGAAGTTAAGGTCCTTATAAGTGGAGATGCTCAGGAGTATCGGACGTATCGTCTGCTGAGGACAAATCATATTGTGAAGATGCTTCGTCTGGTGAGGACGGATCATCTGGTGAGAACGCTTCGTCTGGTGAGGACGGATTATCTTGTGAAGACGCTTCGTCTTGTGAGGACATATCGTTTGATGACGTCATATCGTCTGGTGCATTTTTTATTTGATCCTATCGTCTGGTCCCATTTTTGCCCTCTAGACAATAGAATTTGCCTTCGAGGTCTTCATGAAAGTTGTAGTTCTGGAATTCCTTTTAGAAACTATTCAAAGAAAACCTTAATCCGAAATCTCTAATGAAAGTTATGCCAATTGTTTCAAGATAGGTACAACGTGATTTATGACATGATCATGGTTGATTCTTTTGGCCATAACTTCATAACCCGACCTCCAAATGAAGTGATTCTTAGACCAATAGATTCCTAACACATTTTTCTATCTCTAAACAAAAATTGGTAGCATTTTGAATCGAATTGAAAAAGATTGATTAAATGAAAGTGCAGAATCTATTGGAACAGTGAAATAGGATTATCTTACTGAACACATTTCAGTATTTTGATTATATTTGGATATGTAGGATTCCAAATAAGATGATTTTTTATTTAGAGTAAACTAGAGAAAATAGGGCTACAAATCATATGAGAAAAAATCTAATTGTGATTCTGTCTCTAAGATGTTCAATTTCTAACTGGAAGTTAAATATAGTCTACTATTTTGGATGAGAGTAATCCGAAAATGTTTGAGGCATATTTTCCAAATTACTGAACCAAATTGAGCGATTTTGGTGTCAATAGAAACATAAGACATAGAGAAACATTTTTCTAGAAGAGAGTATGAACAAATTACATCAATTTCACCTTCTAATTAAACGTGAACAGTAGACCTGAAAGTGTGTCTAAGAAAAGTCTAAAGTGACTCAATGAGAAAAGAATTGTGAATTTAATGTTATTAGTGAGGCATAAACCTAAGTATAAATTATACTTAGATGGGTTTTGATATGAGGATGATTTTATGATAAAGCTAATGGATAAATACCAGGGATTATCATGAACATGCATTGTATATATTTTATTGCATACACGTGCATTGTTAAATACTTATGATTGTACAAATTGTGATGTGTATGTGCTATTTTGATATAGAGGAGCTAATGGAACATCAACCTTCAGACGTTGCCAGAACTTCCAGGCGTTAGCTTCTAGAGCGACTTGTGAGTAACCTAGACGGTTTCTCTCAATTATTGTTTGCTTAAATTATGTTTTGCTTGTTAAATGAATGTGAATTGATTTGTGTTGATTTCCGGACAAAAGGTCTGATGAATGTGAAATGTAGAGTGTATATTGAAGTACTGCTTGAATGTGAATGTGAAGAACTATGTATTTCATAATATGATCAAATGCAATAGATGCATTCCATACATGAGTGCACAATCAGATAATGGCAGTTGTGACCAGAGTAGCCACCGATCAGAGCTTAAAGCTCAAAATGTGAAAAGAGCCTCGAGGTTAAACAGTGATTAAGAGCTTAAGGCTCACTATATAAAATGAGCCATGTATCCTCTTCAAATAAGGGATAGTTAGTAATGAGCCCGGTATCCAAAATAGATACGGGACAGTTCAGGCACTCGGTCACAACAATGTAATAATTGGAAAAGTGTCTCATGAATATTTCACATGCATTTTGTTAAGTATGTTTGTTGCATTGAAATGCCAAATTTGCCTATGCTTAAGTGAAGATGTGATACTAATGTAAAGTGCAATTTTGTGAAATATTTATTATGTGAAATGATGTGTTGCATGAATTGAATGAGTCATCGATGATGGTTACCTCATTGAGTTCACAAAACCTACCAAAATTGCAACGTTGTCTTTTCAGGACTGAGAGACGACTCTAGCTATTGAGAGGCTCTACCAACCGTGTGGATTGTGATTTGACAAGAGAAGTCATGGCTCAAAGGTCGGTCAGCTGGGATTTTGGGATAGCTTAGATAGATTTTATATATTTTCCTATTTCATGTCGTACTTTTGTACTGGGTTTTGATGATGCACATGTAGTAAAAGTTGAAAGACACAATGTAAACTTTCGGTTTTACACAATGGAATGAGGAAAAAGTTAGTTTAAAAATATTGTGATTTTCTTTTGATGCCTATAAGAGATTAATGATATGATCCAATGTAAAGTGAATGTAGTGACCAAACGTAGCGCATCGTTACCATAGGATATATATCGGAATGACCTTCGGACGTCCAGGTGTGTACCATACGATAAGGGGGCACTACATACCATCTCCCACCATCATTTTAGGAATGACAATTGGAGGCAACACAAATCGCTTCTCACCATCTCTCACAATCTTCCTACCATCCCATCATCGTTCTAACTATAAATCGCTTCGCACCCTTATCTCACTGAAAGCTAGCTGCTTTTTTGTTTATAAACTTTTAAACTTTTGATCTTTGGTTTGCTTTGTTCTATCTTGTGGAGATTGATGGTGGATGGTGGGTTTAATAATGGCAGTTTACCGAGAAGAGTTTCTAGGACATCAAGAGGTGAGAGAGATAGGGAGAGCAGTAGTCATATCAGTGGGCATTTGGGGTTGGGTCAGGTCTTGAGGCATTGATTTGCTTGTTTTATAAGGTCAGTGGGTGGGAGTTCGAAGAGGAGAAGGGCTTTATCTATGGAAATTCAGGGTGGGAGAAGAAGATTGTGATGGGTGGTTATTTTTCTAGATTGGAGTTGGTTAATTATGTATACCAAGATCTATCTTTGAAATGGATTACATTGGCTATTGCTCTTATACTCATAATATATCAACTACAAATATGTTCTCTTAGGAATTAAGATGGAATATTTATCTTTGAACTGGGGGAAACATGTTTTGAATAAAAGTGTAAGAAGCGAAAGATACAAGATCGATGGGTATTTAAGGGAGTAAGAAGGCGACTGTGCCTCATTCTTACCAAATCACCTTTCAAGAACTAGTTTTATTTTTGTTGTCACTTTTGCTATTTTGGACTTGTCATATTTGTAGTTACTAGCATTGTTTATCATTTTTATTATTATAGACTCCCAGTTTCCCACAACCAATGCATGTATATCAGAACTATAATCTACAAGAATTAAGTCTACTTCTTGAACCATGAGCTAATTCAAGATGATCAAATTGTAGATATTCGTCATAATAATCCTACACTTTGCTTATTATTTATGGCAAATTTGATGTTCTGTTGCAAATGTCTAATGCAATTAAATAGGAGACTTAATACATGTTACATATAATCCCCAATCACTGGAGAGTCTTTTTCAATTAAGGATTTTTAGAAATGGTGTCTTTCTATCTAAGCATGAAGATACATTTATATTATTCTGTCATTATTTATCTTATAGATTGTAATTAGCACATCAGGGATTTTTTTTGGAATAATGAATCCTACCTATTGTATAGAGGTTAATTTGATGAATCATAATAGTTTTTCCTCTCTTTCAATAATGACTATGATTTTATTTTAGTCATACAGTTGTTGTTTTATTACTTGGTTGGAGTGAAGTTAATTTCTTTTTAGTTGGATTATGTTGGTTGTTGTTAGCTTTTGTCTTAGGCATTATTTGTTGTATTTGCTGTCCTCGCCACCCCTGTACTAGGTCTCTCTCTCTATCAGGTGTTCATTTATCCACTTCTGGAGTATAAAGATACTCATTTTGTTGTCTTTTTTCAAATTTATTTTTTTTAATATATGTGTTTATTTATGTTAATCATTGAAATGGGTTTTTGTTTAATGTTTCTAAAGCATGTTTTATTTATCTACAAGTAAAAGTAAACATCTTAATCTTGTAATGCTTAGATAACTGCTTTGATGAAGAAGCAATATAATTCTATTAAGTCCTCTCTAAATATTGTCATTTGTTAGTTGACATGAATGGTAGATACTTTGAATTAGTTGACATCAAATGCAACCTAAAATATTTCCCTGTCATCTAATATTATAGAAATTTATGCATATGCTATAATACAATCCTTTCTTCTTGTGTTATTGTTAACATGTAAACTAAAAATTAAATGTTCTGTAAGATTAATGTGGATACTAGCATAACGATTATTATATCTAACTATGGAATCACTTTTTTAATGACAATTTTGCAAAAATAAGTAATGTTGATAGATCTTGGATGTATAGACAATTAACACTTGATGGCTTCATTAATGTTGAGTTTGTTGAGGGAGTTCAAGCTTTTATTGACTATGCATGTTCTCAACCTTCGTATATGGATAGTTAAAAAATTATATGTCCATGTAAGAAGTGCAAACATATTCTTTTTCTTCCTATTGATGAATTTAATCTTCATTTGTTAAGAAAATGATTTATTTCAAATTATTTTGAGTGGACACAATATGGGGAGCCATTAATTGTAGCATCTCAAGGGGTAATGAAGTAAGCTTGTCAATAAATGTAGATGGGCTTGAAAGGGGAATGGATTTATAACAAATAATGTGGGTGCAACTGAAAATCTTTACACCTAAATGGTTTATGATGCAGCTGGTTATATCTTTCAGGAAAATATAGAAAATCTTGAAGAAGAACCAAACCCAAATGCAATTTTTTTTGACTTACTAAAATCAATTGACAAAGAATTATGGCCAAATTGTA
>JANPWT010000009.1:1079475-1101166 GCA_024678245.1 Erythroxylum densum | reverse complement strand
CGGCTCAACAAATCACTTTATGGTCTCAAACAGGCATCGAGAAATTGGTTTTCTACCTTCACATGTGCCATTCAAGCTGCCGGTTTCACACAGTCTAAGGCGGATTACTCTTTATTCACCAAATCGACAGGTACCTCCATTATAGTAGCTCTCATTTACGTCGACGATATTTTGTTGACAGGAAATGATCTTCAAGAGATTCAAAAACTCAAAGAGTATCTTCTAAAGAGATTCCATATTAAAGGTTTGGGTGATTTAAAATATTTTTTGGGCATAGAGTTCTCTCGGTCTAAACAAGGAATTTTTATGTCGCAAAGGAAATATGTATTAGATATTTTGGAAGATGCAGGTTTGACAAGTGCTAAACCAGAATTTTTCCCAATGGAGCAAAATTTAAAATTGGCACCCGACGATGGCAATATTCTACACGACCCAACGAAGTGCAGGCGGCTTGTGGGTCGATTAATTTATTTGACAGTAACCCGGCCGGATATTGTGTACTCTGTACGTACACTCAGTCAATTTATACACATGCCACGAAAGCCTCATTGGAACGCAGCATTACGCGTTCTTCGCTACATCAAATCCACTCCGGGACAAGGACTGTTAATGGCCTCTGGAAACAAGTTGAAGCTAAAGGCGTATTGCGACTCCGATTGGGGCGGATGTCGTTTTACCCGACGATCAGTATCAGGGTACTGTATTTTCCTTGGATCATCCCTTATCTCATGAAAATCCAAAAAGCAGACTAACGTCTCAAGATCATCAACAGAAGCCGAATACCGAGCAATGGCTAACACTTGCTTGGAGTTAATTTGGCTAAGATACATATTGCGAGACTTGAAGGTGAGTCTAGATGAGCCAACTGCATTATTTTGTGACAACCAAGTAGCATTGCATATTGCTGCGAATCCCGTTTTACACGAACGTACGAAGCATATAGAGATAGACTGCCACATAGTTCGTGAGAAATTACGAGCTGGACAAGTCAAGCCTAGTTATGTTCCGACGAAGTTACAACTGGCGGACGTCTTCACAAAAGCATTGGGGAAGGAGCCGTTCATGTTCTTAAGAGGCAAGTTGGGAGTTCAAAATTTACACTCTCCAACTTGAGGGGGAGTATTAGGAAAGGATATGCATTGATGTATTGTAATTATCTTTGCCTATTTTAGATTATTTCTTTTCCATGTAATTAGCTAGAATTATGCCATAGATAGTGTAGTTAGTAGCAGTTGTATGTGTATAAATTAGACACTCACGTTAATGGAAGATTTCATTCTGGCCATTCTATTCTATCATCATCTTACATATATCTTCCTCTTTATCAATTTTAGATTAATGTCCTATTTTTCCAAAATACTTGGACTTGGATTGAGGAATTAGTGATAAATAATATCTTTGAATTTCTTTAACAAAATGGACTATGCTGAAAGATTTCAACAGAAGCTACATCACTTCAGATGTAGGAAACTTAAACTCTTTAACTTATGTTTTATTGATGATTTGTTATTGTTTTGCAAGGGAATAGATAAAGCCTCATCCACTATTATATGATTATGATAACTTTTCAACTGCAAATATGAATAAGAAAGAAATGAACAAAAATTTCAAGTTTTTGACTTGAGCTTAATTTGTAACACGAGTGTCGTAATTCTCAAGCCTCTTTTCATACAGTATTATTTGAAAGAAGAAATGTTAACACTGTAGAGTTGATCCAAGGCAATCATAGCGTCCGTTTTTGTAGACTGATGATTGACAAATAGTTGGGAGCGGAAACTGACAGTGAATGTTCTTCCTCGGATCACTATTAAGCGGACCGAACATGCAGGGACTTTGACGAAAGCAGCGTTAAGCATAAGGATGGGTGAAGAAGCGAGTCGTTAGGGCAGGCGGTGTGGTTGTTTGCCGTCGTCGGCAAATGCCGCCTTTGTTTGAACAACAACACAAAATGCCAGCCTTCTTGTAAGTATTAAAATGAATTTTGACTAAAAATAACTCTTGGGAAATAACGCAGTGCGGTGCGGACGCGGAGGGGTCATTGAAAATGAATTATGATTTAAGTTAATACGCGTAAAAAAGAGTGGATGTTGGTGAGCCAACCCCAGTCGCCAGCTGGCTGTCGGAGAGAGGTCCCCAGATCTCTCCATGCACGTGACTCTCCCTTATTATTTCTTATTACTCCTCTCTGTTTTTACCGTATTTCTATTTACATATATCTCTTCATGCACGTGACACTTTCATATTATTTTTTGGTAAGCTCACGAGATATTTTAGGAGGATCTTAATTTATGAGAAGGTGCCTTTAAACTAGCCACTCTCATATTAATTTCCATTTTCTCTCATTATTTCATATTACTACTCTCTTTTTTTACACACACAGACACACTAGGCCTAGGGTGAACCATTCTCTAGATTTGAAAAAAACAACATATACATACACATTAATAAGAATATAAGGATTTTAGGTGACTTTGGTGGAGAAGAAAAAGAAAAAGAAAAAGAAAAAAAGAGAGAGAGAGAGAGAGAGAGAGTTGATGTAGAGATGAGTTATAATGGTTTAATAAGGAAAGGGTTACTTAAGATTCAAATGGTATTATCTCAAGGTGGTAGAGAAGAAGAAGGTGGAGGAAGGGCATTGGCACCATTTGAGCCAACGGAGTTCCACGACCCATAGATTTAGATGCTTGGATTGGATCTGCTTCTGGTAGCTCACTTATTACTTTCTCTTCTTTTCTTGTTTCTCCCTTCTCTTCTTGTCTGTTGCTTGCGTCCTTTCCTTTTGAATCTCAGCTCCTTCTGCCTGTTCTCTTACATGATCGATTCTTTAGGGAATTGGGTTTGATTTGGTTTCCGATTTTGATTCGGGATTGTTACATTTGCCGACTTTCCAACTGATGCTTGACCTCTTCCCTTGTTTATTGATTGATTTTAAGTGAGTTTAGATGCAGAGTGGTGCAATTTCTCACCTTTTTTCTGGTTAAACCTAAGTTTGACTTACATCAGATAATTGTTTTCTTTCTCTTTTTCTTTGGGTTCTTTCGGTACTTGCTACAGTTGCGGCGTCTTCCCTACCTGTGATTGGGCTTGCCGTTTATTCGTTCCAGTATACACAGTAATAATGTTGAACTATTTTATGTCATTGTTCTGGCACGATCTATATGCTTTAGATTTTTAATGCATTTTCATCATTAGCTTGTGTATGCAAAAAGGATTTTTAACATTTTAGATCATTGATCGCATTATGTAATCAGTACCTTTTGAATGACCTATTTAATACATTCTCATCCTTGCATCCTCCATTGTTCATAACCTTCTTTTCGGTCAAGCCGTTACTGTTCTGAACTTTATCATATGGGTTTCCATATTATCGGGAAGGACATTCTCGTAATTAGAACTTTAGTGGAAAGGAAGCGAGTAACGTTTCTTGGCAATCTGTTGTTAAGTCTCCTACGTCAATTTTTCGTCTGATTGCATTGAGTTGAGTTTTCACAGCTCAGTTTTAGGGGTTCTTTTGTTTAAGATACTAGTCAACGTGACATATCTGAAATACTTGATCTTGGAACCCGAAATGCACTTCTCTGACATCTGACTTTGATGGAGAGAATTAAACACTTCTCCTTTTGAAATATTTGCAATTTGTGTAGTAGTTATTTCGCATAACTCATTTTTTGCTAATTTATTGTAGTTGATGGAAACCCTTGATTGTTTCCACTTCCCAAGGGACCTAATATTTTGTATTTTAGTAATTTTGTTGTAGTGAATTACTATTTTCTTTATTTTAAATTGTTTGTTATGGATAACTTTTTTCTAGTGATGGTTCTAATTTTAAGCAGGGTTTTAGCATGCAGTTCGTATGGCCTCCAGCTTAAGAGAATTGGAAGGGAAGAGAGTTGCAACAACATGTTTAGATGTCTAGGAACCTTTCCTGAGTTAAAGAAGTCTTTCATGGGGTAAGGATTTGGAGTCGAAATGGTTTTACATCCCAATAATTTAAGGACATGGAGGATACACGAGATGACACTGGGTCAACAGAGCAAGGGCTTCCTAATAGTGCATGGTGGGGTTCAGATTTCATAGAGAAATTTGAGTCTGCTTCGTTGCTTTCTCAAGATGATAGTTTGAGTAATAGAGAATCACCAAGAAGTTCAGAAGAAGATGGATTACCTTCACAGACTGCTTCACAAATTCTCTGGAACACTGGGATACTTTCTGAAAGAATACCAAATGGTTTCTACTCTGTCATCCCGGTGAGAACTGTGATCCATTTATCACCATGAAATACTACTATCCCTAACTTTCAATTGATTGATTTTTGGTGTAATCTGTGGTGTAACATGAACTTCTGAGGGGTTATCAGTTATGTTTTTGTGAATACTGGATAGCAGCGAACAATTATTTTGGTTTTTTTTATTGCTTTACTGTTAGACTTTGGCGTATTTCTTTATGAATCTTTATGAATGCTTTATGTGTGAAGTACAAATAATTGGGTATTAGTGCAGGCGATAGGAATGGGAAGAAAGGAATGTGATTAAATTGGAGCTGCTGTAGTTTCTGCAGTCAATGCCCTTGTCCAAGGATAGATTCTTTTCTTTTCTGCTTCTGGTGCTGTGCGCTTACATGTGTTTGACAGTTCCTCTGATACAGCATTTATGTTTCTTTTTTGCAAAGTTTTCACCGTATGTCAAGTAATTATGTGTTTTATGTGCTTTTATGTTTATTTAAATATTGGAATTTTTTATATGAGAGTTTAGGTGAGGATCATGAATGTTGTGCATTGAGACTGGTTATTGCTTAAACCATACATGCATTTTATTCATGAGTTAATTTGATTGTATTCTGTGAGCAGGATAAAAAGCTCAAGGAACTTTTTGATACTCTTCCAACTTTTGATGACCTTAATGCTTTGGAGGCAGAGGGTTTCAAGATTGAGACTATTCTTGTTGATACAAAAAAAGATAAGAAGCTATCTATGTTAAAGCAATTGGTTTTAGCACTGGTGAAGGGATTGAACTCAAATCCAGCTGCTATGATAAAGAAGATTGCTGGACTGGTGAGAACATTTCCATGATCTTATTGGATTCCAAAGATATCCTGTTAGAAATATCACACTCATGGATTCACTGTTATGTGTTACTTGGCTTTCCTAACATCAACATCTCTTTTTAAGGATTTGGGTAGATGTCTAAATCCATTTATTTGTTTGATTTTGGACATACTGAGATTTATTTTTAATGTCTCAGAAACAACACATGTTCTGTATTTCAACCATTTAATCACATGTAGAGATGCACGGTAAAAGAGAAGAAATTATGGTAAAATTGAAATAAACTCAAAAAATGAAGAAGAAATGTTAGCGAAAAGTATAGTTCCGAATAATGAAGAGAAAAATTTGGGGTTGGATTTTAAGAGGATGCAGTTTCTCTTTTGTTATTTGGTTCCCGTGGATTCCGACTGAAATGAGAATTTTCGGCATTTTATCAGCTTTGTATATGGTCAGTTATTATTCTTGTGGTAGTGATGGTCCAAAATTCTTGTCATGATGGTGCGTTTGACACTTGGATAAGGTAATTAGGTGATGAAACTAAGGCAGCAAACAGCTGGCACAGCATAGCTTTGCTGGTGATCAATTTCAACTGCATTTGGTAGTGAAAGCAATGAAGAAGGGCAACCATTCTTCTTGAACTCTGCACAGAGTTCAGATTCTTGTTTTAGGTTGAGAAGATTAATATTTATATATTCACTGTTGCACTTGTTGGGTAACGATGCAATTGTGATGTAAACCTTGGAGGAAATAATTCACAATTTCTTGGCCAATTCAGAATTCAAATTATAGTAAATATATTTTCCTTAACATTGTAGGCAACTATTCAACTTTTTTCATTAAAATACTACTTATTTTATTTCCTTTCATTGGTGAATAGGTTTCTGATTTTTATAAGAGGCCAACAGTTGACAGTCCAGCAAAATCTGCAGTTGAAGAAACCTCCCAGGTGGTTGAAAATCAGGGTGTTCAGTTGTTGGGGCAAATAAGGCATGGCTCATGCCGTCCCCGGGCAATCTTGTTTAAAGTTTTGGCAGATACTGTAGGTCTTGAGAGTAGGCTCATGGTGGTAAGCTCCTGGCCCTTCTATTGAATTGATCTTTTCTTTTGGTTCTACTGTCTCTCTCTATTAATTTCTTTTTACCATTGAGATTCAGTATCTTGATATGAAATGCGCTTTTTTCCAGGGTTTACCAATTGACAGGGCAGTTGAGTGCACAGACTCTTATAAGCATATGTCTGTGATAGTTGTATTGAATTCTGTTGAATTACTGGTTGATCTGATGAGGTTTCCTGGTCAATTGATACCCCGGTCAACCAGGGCAATGTTCATGACTCATATTTCTGCAGCAGGGGAGAGCGACTCTGCGGAAAATGATTCATGTGATTCACCCCTGGAGCCAAACAGTCCTCTTTATGGTTTTTCTGAGAGAGTTGATACTGACAGGTTTAGGACATTGCCTTGACTCAACTTTGCTGCGTGTTTCACTTTCACGGTAAAGTGTGAATGTTTTAGAAAATTTATAAGAAGTTTGCTGTCTTGTTTCCTATTTACAGTGTTGAGAGGGATGACAACTTTCAGTTCCATAGGAAAATAGAAGCTTCTTCAAATGTTACGGGTCCTTCATTGAGAAATGCAATGTTGCGATCAGCTACCTCTATTGACAGGAAATTGAAGTAAAATTTTCCTCTATTCTATCTTGCACTTAGGCTTCTGCATAGTTCTTAATACTTATCTGTTTGACTTGAAGTGTAATAGCTCCTAAATGTTTTGATTGAATCCTATTATTTTCACCTTTTGTTTTTCCTCAGTTTGTCTCATAGTGAACCAAATATAGCAACAACTTTTTGGCGGCGTAGCAGAAAAAAGGTCATTGCTGAACAGCGGACCGCTAGTTCAAGGTTTTCTACAAATCCTTTTATGTTAATCGACATTTTGTATGACTGTCAATATAGGTGAAACTTTAGGAGTTTTTTTGTAGGGTAAAAAATATTTTCTTTTGGGGGCTTCATACTCTCCTTTGACATAAATTCTCTGGATTATGCTTATTAGAAGATTTAGAAGTAACGAGCGCATATTGGGTCATATGGTATATCATCAATTATAGATCTGGGAATGGGCTGCTTCACATATTGTACCGTATATCAAGCTATATTTACTTGAATATGATCTCTGCATGTGTTCATTCACATCATTACAGAAGGTATATACCTGAAAGAGGGAACATGTAGTTATTTGGTACTTATTGAGATGGTTAATCTGCAATACGTTGGTAGCAAATTGTGCGGAAAGCTCTATACATGCTGTGCAAAATCTTGTTTATTCAAGACTAATCAGATTATTGATCTGCATAAGAACTTCATAGAATCTGAATACATTAGGACCTGTAGATGCTTAAAATGTTGATGCCCTTTAGCTTGGCCAAAACTCACTGAAAAGCTTTTATGTCTGTAATATGGTTAAAGGTTTAACTAAGTGACAATGATAGTAAGGTAGAATGAGGCTCAAAAGAGAGGACTTGCTTTCTTGATCAACATGTGGAACGTGGACCAAAGATGTGAAATTTATATTCAAAAGCGATTATGTTGGTTCTTGTGATGGTTTTTTTGGTTACAATAAACTGCTACTTGAAAAGAATTAGTTGGTTAGATGCTGAAGTTATTACCCTTTTCTTCACTATGTTTAGTGAAAACTTTTTGTTCTGACACTCCTATAACTAAAAAATATAACTCAGAGGAGAGAAATTCCCTCGACGCATGCAGGTTTTTTGCATGCCTGCTAGATATACAAAGGGTTTAGCAGCTATATGTATGGTTATGGCTCTATGTGAGTAGTCAATTGTCCCTAGGTTCCTTGTTGCTAGGTACAAACTTAGTTCCTTGGCTAGTCTGCTTGGCAACAACTTTTATGTATTCTACAAGTCTTTGAACTTTTCGGTAGTTTATTCTGCTCTTTAAAGAGACTGGAACTAAGAACTTAAATGATTTGAGCTTCTTGCAATCTTTTGGAAGTTCTTTCTAAATTCTAAATTGTGCTACTGAGAACGTCAATTTTTCAATTGCAAACTTAAATGGTAGAACAGTTCACAGATGGATATGGTTAACCTGACAGATTGGGATTTGCACTCTTGGATCGCTGAACCTTGTTTTCTTTGTTTATACTTGGATATTATCGGCTTTGGTTGTGAACCTGCATACAAGAGATAGAATTTGTTCAGGCTGTGTCCCATAAATTTTGGTCCAACAAAGCCTGTACTGTATCGAGCTTACATGAAAAATGTTTTCCTTTTAGCCTGCTCCTGTTGTGAGATATTTGTTAAAATGAATGCCACTTATAAAATTTCAGGTATATGTCTTGCCCCGGGCCAGCTTATTTGTGTCACCTTCTTACTTTTCCTTGCATAGTATGTATAATGATCAGTTCAAATTTAAAATTGTGCCCGGGCCTCTTTGCTCAATCAGTTTGGTTCCAAACGATTCTGTTGGACTGCTCCATAGCTTGAAATATTGGTTGACGGTTATTGACAGATGTAGGATAGCTGATGAATATACTCTTTCATAATAACATGTATAATGTTACAAGTTTAGGCCTCCTGGACGTTAAGTATGCTCTATATTTGCTGGAAGTTAGATTTGAGAGCTGAGATTTAGAAATAAGGACTTCAAAACAAAAGGGTAGGCCTAGGAATTTCTTGTAGAGTCAATGTCAAAGGTTACTAGAAATCACTTCTAAGGCTTTTGGAATCACTCCTAAATCTAAAAATTACTCTTAGAAAACATCACTCTTCCCATAATTGAAATTCATGAATTCTGGAAAACCTCACATGATTTTGTGTTTAGGACGGTTAAAGAAAATAAACCTAAACATGATTATTAAAGAAAAATAACAGACTTTCTTGAACATACAAGCGAATCCCATTCTCTATAAGTTCCATTGTATTTTCTGTTATTGATACTTTTAGAGAGGTTTATGTTTAAATAATCTTCAGGTCCTATAATAAATATAGATGTTTGGTTCCTAGTTAGTCTTTTAATTATCATACTTCTTTTTAGTTTCTTTTTGGGCCATAATTCCGGGAGTAACTCACAGATATATCACACAATAATTTTCTCTTAACATGCAGTTGATGCTTTTGACAGTAATTGTTGGGTCTTTGTTTGGTGCTTTTTCCATCGGATGTTCGTTAAAAGCTTATGTTCTTTCTTCATAAATTTAATTGTAGTTCTCATCAAACTTGATTTTTCAGCCCAGAGCATCCTTCACTTCGAGTACGTGGGAGGTCAATGTTAAGTGGTGACAGACACTCAATCAGAGGTTATGCTGATGACGTTGCCACATCGAGGTTCAGACCTCTGTTTCTAAATTTTTATGCATTTTAGATTCAAGTATGCATGATAGAATTTTGAATCATTTCTTTATCCAATTGATCTTCCTCATTTTTCAATTCATGTTTACTCTATTTTTGTTCGTTCACTAGTGTATTTTCCGGAAATCAGTATTTTCCTAGCAACATGTAAGACGAACTAGGAAGTTCTGAAGATTATATGTGATTTTAAAGATTTCAACTAAACTTCCTGGCCTTTTTTTTTTGGTTTTACTTGCTTTCTTTTTGGCTAAATCATGAAGTTCTCATTGATCCTTTCTTCTGTCAAGCAGAGGCAGGTAATGCCCCTTGCTCATTAGGTTTCTTGTGCCTATCTAAAGTAACCAAAAACTTACACCTTCACAAGTTGTATTATTCTCTTTGCATGAGGGAGTAGATACATCCTAATCAGCTGTTGTTCACAATCTAACACTTGCTAACACTCAGCAGATGATGCTTCCACCATTATCTAGACCAAAAGCTATGAAAATAGATGACACATTCATTCAGCTTCAGTGATTCATTCATATGCTTAATGCATACATTTTCTCCTTTGAAAATGAAAAACAAAAAGTTTTTGGAAGTTGCAACTTGAGAAATAGGTTTTCATTGAAGATTCCTTGCAACCTCCTATTTGCCCCACAATGGTATCCAATGAAAGGATTTTGCATTAGAATGCCCTCCTGCAGTACTATTGATCAATGTTAATCAGAGAATTCAAACGATCCAAACTGCCCCCAACTCTTCCCATGAAAGATTTGATATAGTAGTTGTCTGGAGCCTTCCTTGGTGTATTTCCTCGCACCTTCCAAAAAACTTAATTACCAAGAATGATATTGGTATGTGAAATAGTTTGAATAGTTAATTTCTATCCACTACAGATGTTTTTTTATATATGAGAAGTTAGTGAAAAATATTGTTGAGAGTTTAAAGGATGTCCATTTGTATACTTTATAATAGTTGCATACTATGTAGCACGGACACGGCAAAATGGAGCCGTGTTTGCGTGTCGGACACCCACTGATACGCGGTGGATACAGCTTGGACATGTTTGGAAATTGCTCGAACATTACTTAATGGAATACATGCTCCATGTTTTTTGAGATGGGCTTATAAAGTACCAAATATGTATGAACTATTAAGATGTTGGAAGTCTTGAAACACATCAATCAATATATGTCATATTATGAATTCTGAATTTTTTTCTTAATTCTAAATTTTATAATATATATATATGCCGTGTCCGTGTCAACCAAATTTTAGAAGTTGGTGTGTCCCCGTCGTGTCCCGTGTCCGTGTCCGTGTCCGCGTCTGTGCTTCTTAGGTTGCATATAATAACATCACTAGTGGTGAATAAGGATTAAACATCTATTGACGCACCTTTATATGGTATTTGAGCAGGAGTTTTGAGTCTTACAATTTTTTGTCGGCAGCTCACTTTCCTTGGCCTTGTTACCTATTTTCAGTGAGTTTTCAGAAAATCTAATCTTTTCCCTCTCAACCTACAATGCAAACTGTACATAGCTTAGAGCAAGTCCAAAGTGAAACTGTTTGTCTAGGAGGCCTTGTGACCAAAATTTTAGTCATATGAAGAAGATATGAGCAGTATGCTATATCCATTTTCACTGGTATAATGTCAAGGATAGAAGAACGGAAGTCTTTGACCTTGTCTCCTTGCAAACACTACATACAAAATTTTTTAAACTCCATTTTTCCAAATTTACATGAAATGCTTCTCAGTGACTAGTTAGCAAATTTGGGTTTTCAAGTTACCAATATCAATGAGTGACTGATCCTTGTGTTGAGTAATAGGAGCTAACTCTTCATAATATTTGGTACATTAAATAGGCTTCCATACATGGTCTTTTATATGTTAATAATAGACACTTTGATATATTGGGATATGTAGTTGCAGATTATATGGGTTAATAATTTGATAGGCATTCCATACCAGGTTATGACGGATTTATAAGGGGAACTATGGTGTCATGGGACAGTAAACAGAAAAATATAGTAGGTCATCCTAGTGCAGAAACTGAGTATATGGAACTGCTATGGTTTCATCATCTTTCTGAAGAAATTGAATTTATCCATCTAGACCAGCATTACTGAAACCTATGAACTAGTTTGTGACAACCAAGCAGCACTGCATATTGCTTCAAATTCAGATTATCACCAAATGACAAAGCGTGTAGAGGTGGATTGTCAATTTATTGAAGAAAGAATAGTTTCTAAAGAGTTAATCAGAGATTCTATAGTCTCAGTAGACCAGTTAGCTGATCTCTTCGCTAAATCCTTGAGGGGTTGAGAATTTCATAATTGTGTACTAACTGGGTATTGATAGTATATATACATCCGCTTAAGGGGGAGCATTGAGAGTATAAAATGATATTTTAGTCCGTTTGCATACTTCATAATAATTTTAAATGATATATCACTAGCGTTGAACTGGGGTTAAGCACCTGTTTATCACTATTAATATTATTATATCCAAACTTTTTCAAGTATACAAAAGGCTGAACATGGTGTTTTACAATTATAAATGCGACCCTACACAATACATATACATATTGTTAACCCAATAAACACTTTGCACATGGTCTTTTAGTTTGTTCCCTAGTTTATTTTTTCTTTTTTTGATGTAGTCGGATGATGGACAAAAGGTAAGAATAGTGCCAGAGAAAGGAAAGGTTGATGATAAGAGATTTACGGGTTCAATATCAGATTTCTTGCCATAGTGTTGCAATTTGGTGTTGGCTATGTTTACTGACATGTGCATACTAGTATGTATCTCTGCTTAGAGCAGCCTAATATGGAATTTCTCTTTTTAGTTACAGATCAGAGGGTTCATCAACATCAGAAGCTCGTAGAATAAGGAGGAGGAGTATAAGCATGACACCAGAAATTGGTGATGATATAGTAAGGTTGGTATTTGTTTGTCTTGAACTTTTAAGCACTGATTTATATAATCTTTTCATCCGATAGGTGCTGCGAATTTGTTGATTATTATATTTCTTTATTTTTATATCATAATCAAGCATCCAAATCTCAAAATGTCATGCATCCATCTTATCTTGTGATTTTGACATTTAAAGTATCTTAGACAATGAAGGCATGTTCAATTGTAGAAAAATGAATAGTGGGATGAACAGTACTATTACACACTCCCTCTTGTACTTCTTTTACTTCTAGTTTTTATTTTTATTTTTTTGGCTCTGATATAATGCAGAGAAGGAAAAGGGGAGAATAGAATGACTTGTTAGTAATTAGGTTTTAGGCCATTTTTTAAAAGTAGAGCAATACTAACTAAGACCATTGTTCTGTAATAGAATACCTGAAGTATTCAAATAAAGGAAAGCCAAGGAATATCCTTGAGGGTACAAACTAAGTAGAAATAAGGCTCTTAACATTTTTCAACTAAACCAATACTAAGCATTTAGGGGTAAGTTGAGTAGTATTTGAAGAAGGGCTCTCCAATTGCTGTTATTTGTTACTGAACATTTGTAGAATCTACTTCTTGAATACACCAAACTTGATCATGTTTGTGCGTGTGATTTGAGGTCATGGTTAAGTTTTTCTAATGTTCCATATCAGAAATTGTTTTGAGAGACATGATCCCTTCTGTTTTTAATTATATGTTGAGTTCTTATGCTTGGACAGCACTTTAGTATTTGATGAACCTTTCAGGGCTGTCCGTGCAATGAATGAAAGTTTGAAGCAAAATCGTGTTCCAAGGGAACGTGGAGAGGATGGGTCCTATGCAAATACTTTAGACGAAAAGGAGGGCAGATCTGATCACCAAAAGAATGTAGATTTCTTTTCCTTTTCTTGATTCTGAAGCATAAATACAATCAACTTCTTTCTCTTTTTAGCATGCAGCATGGTTCTTAAATGTGTCTTTATATGTTAAAAACAGTTTTTTGCTTTGTTCCTGTAGTCAATTTGCATGCTCTGATATGAAAATATACATCTCTTCGGTTGTGGAGCATGATTGTTTTACATCTTGTGTTAAATGTTTTTTCTTTCTTTTTTCCAGGAATACTACTCTAGAAGACTTCAATTGAGAAAAAGAAATATCAGTGAAATAAACTATAACTGTTATAAAATTATGTCCGTGATAATTTCTCAGTAGAACTGTCAACGATGCTTGCCCTTGTACAGAAATGTATTCTATGTTGACTTGTTATTAATGTAGCTCTGGTCTTCTGACTAGTGACTGCTTCTATAAGCATGTGGTTCATCCACTATAAGATTTTATGCACAATGATACTAGATTAATGTATCTTTTGGTAATATTTTAAGCACATTGTCATCCAAATAATTTAGCATTTTACTTCTTCACTTTGATGTGTTACTGTTTTTCAGAATATTAAATACCAGGAACAAATGAACTTTTTCATAAACTATATGAAATGTGGTTGAGTGTACATGGTTCTGCTATTTTCGTCTATGAGAAGCATAGTATGGAACAATATGGAGTCCAGTATTGTTGACTCTCATTATCTGACTTTCAGTTCTTGCAACTTTCTTTTCATTTTCTTTCAACGTAGAAATGATTTTATGCTAAAAGATGTTCCAATATGTCTGATTAATTGTGCTAAAGAAGAAGTTTTAAGTCATGCAACATAGACAATTCTAGTTTTCAAACACTATATAGGTTTAGTAACTTTCCACCTATGGTAGTTGTGCAGTTAATCTACCTTAGCTAGCCTAGTTATATAGCACTCCCAAGAGTTTGACTTATTTACTTGATTTTGTTTTATTATTAGTTGTGTATGAATATTGTTTACAAGAAATTCATGTTGCTAGTTGGCAGTTCGTGGGACCTAGGCAAGTCTTTGAACTGCAGCAATACAATCCATGATGACACGAAATCACTTTCTGCCATGCATCAGGTGTCAGGTTTTGATCTTGATGCTCGTGGTTTGGTATCTGGTGGAAGATCTGCTTTATATGGCATTGAAAGGAACCAGTTAGATTCTCAGAAGGCAATTTCATTACCATCCTCTCCACATGAATATAGGAGTCAAACCTCTGAGAGAAGCAGACCTTCAGGCTATGGAGTAAATGATGAATTAGTTTCAACATGGAATAAAATTCTCGAATCTCCAATGTTCCACAACAAACCTCTGTTACCTTTCCAAGAATGGAATATTGATTTCTCAGAGGTAACTGTTGGAACTCGTGTTGGGATAGGTAAGAATTGATCAGCAATATAACTTTTCTAATTCTTTATTTTTTCAACATTATGAACCTTTACAAGTTCTTTTTTATTATCAATTTATTGTCAAGAGTGAAACTATAGTAATTAACAAGCGAAGAAAGATGCTTAGGTCCTGAGGCACTATTCATCCTGCAAGATAAAAAATTTGTTGAGCTTGCCTACTTATTTTCTAGCCTTGCTTTATTATTTTTGTGGCTTATGCTTATTGTCATACCAGAGCTGATTAGAGCTTAGAGTACTGGCTAGGAATTTTTTTTTTGTAAAAGGAAGCATTAATGAAAATTTTGTAGTTATAGGAGGATTGTGTTTAAATTGCTTTTGAAAGTTCAGTAGTGGTATTACTATAGTCTTAAATTTATTTGAATTTAATTGATTTACAAATCAAGGTTTGTTTTGTGGTTTAATTTTAATTATAACCTACATGCCTTGTCTTTTGGATATTTTTATATATTTCCTTCTCTGTACCTCAAGCTTAGTTGCTGGGGAAGGGGATTTATTTGTTCATGAGAGTATCAGACATTTATGATTGTTTCAATTCCTTGGTTAACTCATAATTATGTCTTCATTCATAATTGTGTCAACTTCACTGCACCAACATTGTCTATTTCTTTAGTCAAAGATTAACTATAAACATTTATTCTTTGTTTTGTGGACTATAAACAATTCCATGTGCTACTAGTCTTGAAACTCTCTGTTCCTTGAGATTAATTCATTTTTCCTCTTTTGTAGGATTTTTTGGGGAAGTATTCCGTGGTGTATGGAATGGAACTGATGTTGCACTCAAAGTTTTTCTTGAGCAAGATCTAACAGCTGAGAACATGGAGGACTTCTGCAATGAGATATCCATCCTTAGGTATCTTCTTGTTGATATTTTTATGTTGTAGTTTCATCCTACCCATTTATCAATCTAACTTTGCACTCTTTATGGATTTCTACATGTGCTTACTCCAGCCGTCTTCGACATCCTAATGGTATTCCTCTTAAATCTGCTTGTAGTTGATTATAATGCTTTACATTTATCTTTTTGGAGATTCATGCCTGTGGTGTTAGAATACTGAAGCAAAGAATTTTCAGAATCACCCATTGAGAAATGTACAAGATTCAGTTCTACACTTTGAGATTAGATTCATAGGCCCACTTGTAAAATATATTCTTCCCAATATTGAAATTAAGACCCTGAGCTTGAACTAACGAGCTATGCCTTTCTACTGTATTTAGTCTTTCCCTTCTTCTTGGTGAAATAACATATTGCTGCTTCTTGCAGTTATCTTATTTTTGGGTGCTTGTACAAAACCTCCACGCTTGTCAATGGTTACAGAATACATGGAAATGGGGTCCCTGTATTATTTGATCCACTTGAGTGATCAAAAGAAGAGGCTTAGTTGGCGGAGAAGGTTAAAGATGCTGCGGGATATATGCAGGTGTGTTCCCCACACATATGAGATGATATGCTGCTTTTAGAGTTACTTGCAGAAACCTAGTTACGGCGTTAGTGATTTTCTGTGGTCTATGTTTGATTAGTCATTTGTTATGTTAGGAACTTGATAAAATGGTTTGTAGGAAAGGAATCGCCAGTTTGTCTTGATTTTATACTTGTTGAAGATAGAATCAGTAGTCTCAACCCTGATTTCATATTTTCAATTCCTTCACATGTGGTGTAACTTAGCAAGCTTTTATCAACTGCCATCCTCATCTTTTATGCCTAGTTCGTGATAGAAGCCCTTCTAAATGTCACTTATTATTCTCTCGACCCTTCATGTGACTTTTTTCAGATATGTTTTGTGTATGCTGCATAAACAAGTTTTCTATTCTCGTATGAAGTGCTGCCTGGACCTCCATACCTTCCTCAGAATTCATTTTGGTCTAGTTCCCTGCTTCTCAGAAATCAGTGGAACTTCTCAATTGATCTCATATATTTAGCTATAACTTCTTTTTCTATTACTATTACTATTACTAGTACTACTAATAATATTACTACTACTAGTAATATTGCTGTACTAGTATTATTATTATGCTTTTTCTTATTATTCATACTACTGCTAATATTCGCATTATTAATATTGTTAGTGTTAACTTTCTCCTCCTCCATCCCTTTCTTCTTCTTCTTCTTTTTATTTTTTATTTTGCAACTACCACTATCACTATCCCCACCACCCTCCCAACTACTAATATTATTACTAATACTATCACTACTACTATTGCTGCTGCTGCTGCTTTACTACTGCTGCTGCTATTACTACTATTATTATTATTATTATTCATACTATTACTACTACAACAGCTACTCATATTCACATTATTAATATTATTAGTATTAACTTTCTCCTTCTTCATCCTTTTTTTATTTTTTATTTTTTCTTCTTTTTTCTTTTCTTTTCTTTTCTTCTCTTTCTCTCTCTCCCCATCTCTCTCTCTCTCTCTCTCTTTTATCTCTCTCTATCTCTCTCTCGCTTCCTCTCTTTTCATGTGAGTCATTTGGAAAAAGCCTCGCTACTAGTTAGGGATAAGATCGCGTATTATTGAACTTCTCTAGATCTCGCGAAGCAACGGGATTCATACTAGGTGTTGTTGTTGTTCTTTTTCCATTATTTTATCCATCCAATTTTTCTGAATTATTTTCGATAATTGACCTTAAGGACCAATTCTTTTATTTAATTCCATTTATCTTCTACCACTCTCTATTTTCAATTGTTTAATTTTTTTCTGCTCTGCCTAATATCTTTTTGTCCTCCATGCATTTGCACTTCCATGGACTGATACTACCTCTAATATCTGTGATATAGCTGATTTTTTTTAGCTGTATGCTGACAATGTCTATTTTGGGTGATCAAGGGGGTTGATGTGCATACATCGAATGAAGATAGTCCATCGAGACCTTAAAAGTGCAAACTGTCTTTTGAATAAGCATTGGACTGTCAAGATCTGTGATTTTGGGTTATCCAGAATAATGACAGATATGTCTATGAGGGACTCATCGTCTGCTGGAACTCCAGAATGGATGGCGCCTGAACTTATTCGAAATGAATCGTTCTCCGAGAAGTGTGATATTTTCAGCCTTGGGGTGATAATGTGGGAACTCTGTACATTAAATAGACCTTGGGAAGGTGTACCACCAGAAAGGGTAAGCTTTTTGTACAAATTTCATTTCCCTAATACCTATTTTGCTTTCGTTTCATCTAACATAAATTATCACAACTCAACTGAATTCTGAGTCCCTTATGCCCTTTCGATCTATGATTTCAGGTAGTTTATGCTGTGGCTAATGAAGGTTCCCGCTTGGAGATTCCTGAAGGTCCTCTGGGCCGGCTAATTTCAGGTATGAATTTTATTAGCAGACTAAATGAGAATAATGTAAATATAACGCACCTTCAGAAATTTTATTGGCTCACTTAAATGAATTTTTAGACAAAAGTTGGTAGTAGCAATCCTTAAAGAGAAGGCTATCTATCACTTGAAACGTTCAACTGGTGTTGTTGATTGCAGATTGTTGGGGTGAACCACATGAAAGGCCCAGCTGCGAAGAGATACTGTCTCGTTTGCTAGACTGCGAGTATTCGCTCTGTTGATACAGGTCGTTTCATGTTGTATAAAAAACAAACATGGTAGAGCTGTTACAATTGTGTTCCTCTCGGCCAAGTTGTAAACTGTTTTTCAATGATTTTTCCCATCATTGTGGATAACTTTGTAACGCGTCACTTTTTGGCTTCCCATGGGACAAATTTATTCCATCTTTTCTGCAATATCGGGGGAATAGAAGAGGGCAAAGAAATGGATAACTGTACTCTTGCAAGAAAATTTTCACCTTTGGATTTCGCATGCCAATTTTCATGCATTGGAACTATAAATTGTTGGCAAACCTGATTGGGATCGGTTCTAGACTGCAGTGAAATAATCAAGAATTTTTTTTCGTGACTTTTAATTTTTAAAAAATTAAGACCTTTTTAATTCTATAAAATAATTAACATAGTATATAAAATGTAATTTAATTCATACTTTATTTCGAAGTTTAATTTGTATCTTGTCGTATTTTTTGAACTGTTCTCGAAATTGATCTTTCTCAATAGTCATAGTCGCACAAGCGCTTGGCCTTTAACAGTATCCACATAACAGTTTGAGAGAATTTTGTAACTCTTATAGAGAGTTAAGCATAAAGTACTAGCTTAATAGAGTTTAAGTTTATTTATAATAAGTTTTGGATGTTTCAGTAATTTAATTAAAATTAAATTCTAATTTTAATTAAATTTTAATGAAAATTACAAATAATTTTAATTAAATACTAATGATGCTAATATAAGAATCAATATCTCATATTGATATTTATTTATTAAATATCTCATATTTAATCATAAAGTTTCTCAAACTTTACAATCAAGTCTTAACTTGATTAAATTAACTTTGTTCTCTTCAACCAATTCCATATGTGACACCTATTAGGTTCTCAAATATGTTGGTAATAATTATATTAGATAAATTAAAACCCCTTTTAATTTATTTTTAATTCTCCAATTAAATAATTTATAATTATAGATCAAGATTGATATATAGCAATGTATCATGATCACCCAAATATTAAGGAATGTTAAAATGTTTTTGACTAACCTTTCCGTGCATAGTTTTTCTGTATAATTCAATCATTTCATCATACAATATTCTGATTAGACATAGAATATGAAATTGATATCTACTCTATTTTGAATCTAATTATATTAGTTCTCTTCCATTAGTTATTGATTCAATTAATGACTTTTGTAAACTATTTACAAAGTGTCATTTTACCTTGGCCAAGGATTTCTCGAATCAATACTAATCGAAAACAATGAAACATTCTCCCTAATTACTTTAGGGTGATGAATCATATCATGATCATTCAACTATCTCTGTATAGTTCATGATACATTCAATACCTACCGATTAAACGACCTATGAATAAATAGATCATAAGTAGTATCAAAACATAGCAATCCTCATATAAGATAACTTTGACGACTTCAAGTCAAAGGATCACTTACACAATCATCACAATGAGAATTCCATAGACATATAAGTAATGTTCCAAATAGATTTTTCATATAAGATCTGTTTAGTGAACTTGTTTTCTAGCAAGCACGCACACGTTTGTTTAAGTATCTCTATACTTTAGGTTATGAGATCGACTACTTCCTTCATAAGGAAAAACAAAATATGTGCTAGTCTTTTTACGTTTTATTAAGGTCCAACTTAATAGAGCAATGACTAAGAATATTTAGAAATAATATATAAATTCAATATGAATCTCATAATTATAATCTCATTATAATTTCATTTACAATGTATTATCCCATAGACTTTATCATATACATCTAAACATGTACAAGATAAAGAATGCCTTTAAATAATTTGTTACTAAACTACAACCAAAGCGATTGGCTGTAGGGCATAAACCAACAATCTCTCACTTGCACAAAGCCAATCGTTTAAGTATCTCATACCATATCATCATATGATGATTATTCTACTACTGGGGTAGTGGCTTAATGAGAGAATTCTATAAGATTCCCTATAGTTAGCACTTGATTAAATCTTACAACTCCCATCTTAATTATCATAATAATTAAGAAAATTTGCCTAAACACATCCTTGAATTT
Organism: Erythroxylum densum; assembly: GCA_024678245.1. NCBI lineage: Eukaryota > Viridiplantae > Streptophyta > Magnoliopsida > Malpighiales > Erythroxylaceae > Erythroxylum > Erythroxylum densum. The sequence continues at coordinate 1,080,913 of JANPWT010000009.1, read as the reverse complement.
TCGATGAGACATTAGCTCTTTATGCATGCCCAATGGCTATAATGTTCTACAATACATTACTGTCTTGAACAAAGCAAAGAAAACTATACCAAGTTCATTAAAGAACTTGTTGATCCAATTAATCATTTCCACTAAACAAAAAATGTATTATGAGTTAATTAGCAACCAATTGCTACATTGAAACATTCTCAATCCTAAATGATATTATTCTAAGTAATAAACCTTAATTAAGATTTACTTTTAAAGTTGTATCCTTATCATCTTGAACTCAAATATCAACTCACACATAAAGTAATAGATATCTTTAATACTTCACAAATATCTAATATCTTAAATACTAAACATCTTTAGTACATTATCTATGCACTTGGACTTAGAATAAGTTAACAACGTCCAATCTATCTTTATAGATAATTCTCATAATTAAGTTGTTCAAGAGGTGTTTGATGTGTGTTTGAATGTATGGAAATAGGAAATTGAAGAAAAGAGAAGAATTGGAAGTATGGAAGCTGGATCGTGACAGGGAGAGCAGATAACAATTCCAACGAATTTGAACTTTTCTAGCACGCAACTCTTTTGTAATTTTAACATTTTGGGGCTATTTTTGGAACCAAATTAAGTGGGTAAACCCTAAAAAGAACCCCATAAGCATCAAGAACACTTTAAGAACAAAAAAAAAATCAAAAAGAGTAGCCACCATCTTCCAAAGTGAGAGAGCAAGAAGGAGGAGCAAGAAGAGCAATCCATTCTAGATTTTAAGGTTGAGTTCAAATCAAGTTCTTTCTCTCTTTTCTATGTTTATTTCATTAAACTTGATGTGTAAGTTGGATTTGAATATGTAATTCATGTTTAGGGTGCTCTAATTATGGATTTGTTTTTGAGTTGTTTTATGACTTGATTGTTGTTGATTTCAATTCAATTTTTTGGTTTTATGATATTTAGTTATGTTAATACTTCGATAATAAATCAAGAGAGTGAGTTGAAAGTAATTCGATTAAGTTGGGTAACGAGAGTTTGTGACCTAATAAGCCTCCCAAATATCAAATTGGTAATTATACGAAAGAGAGATCTTGTGTAAGGACCCGGTTATTCGATAAATCACTTAAGAACTAGTTGAAAACGTTAGGTAGTCTTTATGAATCAAGAGGTTGCAAAATCTTGAATTTCGTAATCACTTAGGGTCAATTGATTAGTGTCAGACCCCGCTCTCGGAGCCCGACGATTCGTAACCCTGAAACTTGTGCTTATAACTTGCAGGATTCTTAACCAACCATTCACTTACTTTTATGCAAAATTCTTAAATTTAACTCCAAATGATACCAAATTTTGTAGCAAGAAATATACAAGTCTTAGGAATCTACTGGTTCAAGCCTCACCTCAATTGGAGGCCGGATGAGAGAATTATGCCCAAAAGAGCAGACCTTGCTCACTTCTAAAA
>JANPWT010000009.1:1033605-1049365 GCA_024678245.1 Erythroxylum densum | reverse complement strand
TGGTATTGCACATGGATATGTTATATAAATTTTGTATGTTCAATTGAGATATAAGCATGATTTGTATATGGAAAAATGTGAATGAACGTGTATTGGACATTGGATAGTGCGATTGTATGTGAATGTATTTGGATTGAGGAATGAGAAAAGAGAGAAAAGAAAAGGAAAAATTTATACCGAATTTTGGACAGTTTAAGTCTAAGGTTTCCAACGCAAACGTTTTCTTTAATATTTGTTCACGGATGTCAGAAATTGGTTTCGATTCGATTTGATCCGAAGTTTGCTTCGTTTTGATTTGCTTCCGATTCTTTGGCTTTAAGATTGGATTTGCTTTCGTGTTGTAAATACCATTCTTCGTTTCTGCTTTGTGATTTCCATTCCGTTCGTTCGATTTCCTTTCGTTTCCATTTTGTTTTCGGTTGTGATCGTGTTAAGTTTAAGTAGTTGGGTTTCGGACCCAACAATGATACTGGTCCGCTAGTATGAGTTGATGACTTGTAAAACAAACTTAAAACCTAAATAAAGCATTAAAAACACTAATTTATAGAAATATAAATCAATAACTATTATAAAACATTAAAATGAGACTTTAATCATATAGCTAATGCCCAATTCTCTCCTAATAATATCACTTATTGTTTTAGTGAGTGAAACTATATCCAAATTAATCTAATATATCAACAAATTTTAACTCAATATCTTTATTTACACATGATGTCTAAGCTTAGTTCTATAATATATCAAATAAATCTTTATTTTCTCATTTATAATGCAAATCCAAAAATTCATCACTAAGAATTTGAACTTAAATTGACACATGAATGCAAGATGTCTTATATTTCTATATTATGAACTAATAATTACCTTTTATTGAACATTATCTGTGAACAATTTGAATGAAGATTCCTCTTGAATTTTCAATAAATTGGAGGTTTCTCATCCTTCTTATCATCCTTACTTAGTTTAACAAATGGTTTTTTTAAAGAGTTCTTGATCATATTTATTCTCTTTAAGGGCTAATTTTTCACATTATACATAAATATTTTCAAGGCTTTTTTAGACACAAGAAGGTTGGATTCATCATGATTAAAAAGACAAGAACTCTTAAAAAATGATGCTATCATCTCTACTATATACAATTTGGTCTTTAAAAACTTTATAAAATAATCTAATCAATGTTTTTAGGTTTCCAAATAAGCTTGTTCCTTTTCTTAAAAAATTGAAATGAATTCATTGAATTGACTTATAAAAAGAATCAGTAGAGAATTATTACAGGGTTGAACAGATACAATTTGTGACAAAATACATCAAACTGTTACAGCCAATCATTAATTAATGCTACTAGTAGATATGATATACAGATTTTTCAAATTCCATCTTCTTTTAAGTGAGTAACTCAGTTCATCAGTTACTTTATGAGCTATAAGAATTTCTCTAATCTAGTAGCAAGTCCTGTGAGCAAGAGCATATTTTCGATTTTTCAATTCCTAAATAGTATTTGATTCCTTTTACTCCAAATTGTAAACACTGAACAGGTAAGGCTTAGGCTAAGACATTTTTGGTCTTTCCCCATTATTTTGTATTGATTCTTAGCCCACACCAGTGTGTTATCGCAATTAGCAATCAAGTAGATCATATCCATATTATGTTGCATTCTTTTCTAATGTAACTACACTAGAAAATTAAGTGACTTATGGATTCAAGTCTCAAGACAACATAGAGTGCATAGTTGATCAGTGGATCCCTTTATTCTATCTTTGGTGTTAATCTCCTCCTAACAAGTAGCCAAGTAACAAATGAAGCTTTGGGTATCAATGAGCCTTTCCATACAACATTATACCATTGAATGAAAGGATTTTGAGATATGAGAGCTTTTAAGTAGGAAATGTTAGTGAATTCACCGCTTCTATTGATTTTCTAGATTGCTTTATCCTTCCTTATGGGGTTAAGGTGATAATCAAGGAGGTGATTATGTAATCTATCATATTTCTTGAAGGTTGTAGACCGTGCATCCTATTCAATGACTTTCTTAACTTGAGCCTAGAGTGGAATTCTAGTTTTAAGTGATGTAAGATCCTCCCTTATGATTAGAGGACTTTGGATTCCCAATTATCAAACCAGAACTAAGAGTCTTGACCATTTCCCACTAAAATTATGATAAAGGGGTAAATAGCCTAAATTTTCCTTGATCGTTAGGCTCCTTTTATTTTTCAGTCCACACTTTCAAAGGTACTTACCATCCTTTTTTTTAATAAAATAAAATCTATCAACATATCTATACTTACCATAAAAATAACATACCATGTTATATGAACGATAATGATACATAAATGCTTTACTTGGTATTCTATATATGTACACATAATGTGGGATCTTCCTTTGGGCATTAAAGGTGTTAAACAGTATAATAAGGTAGTGAAATGAGCTACCATGATCATATGTATGATACCTAATTTGAATAAAGGCATGATATATGTTTTTTTTTAGGTTGAAAAGGCTGTGAATGGGTTTGTATTTTATATATAAGTTATGCTTATTCTTCCCTTAAAAGTATTGAACTCTATGCCTAGATTGTGATCCATATAAGGAAGCATGATGCTTTCTTTTAGAATGAGTCCTAGTGGATTTAGTGTGTGTATGTATATGCTTAGATGTGGATGCTCGATACTCTTTTGTCACATTAGAAATGGTTCTTTATTATGAAAATATTTTCCCTAAAAAATGTGGTTTTAGAATTAGCTTTACTTCTATGATTTTATCCTATTATATGCCTATTATTGGAATTATTTTGAGCTCCTAGCATGCTTTGTAGTTCTTTTTCCATTTTTAAATTTAGACAATGGGTCCTTGAGGCATCAACCTCCTTTTCAATTTTTCATTCTCATGCCTTAATGAATTTAAGTCATGATTGTCATCAATTATAATTTTTTTATTCTTTAATATCAGTCAATTAACTTTTCATCTTTTCATTCTCATTCAAGCATGCATCCAACTATTTTTTAACTTCATTAAGTTTGGAAGATAATTTCTTCCTTTTTTTCATCATATGTCAAATCATTATCACTATCACATGAATTGGAGTTGGATGTTATCTCATCATCATTTATAGTAATAAAGCATATATAAGTGCTTTGTCCTTCTTATTACTCATTTTTTAATCCATTTATGCCATCCAAAGTTGAGGCTTTAACTAATTTTTTTCCTTATATTTTTCATTCTTCTCTTTCTTATTGTTTCTTTAATACTTGTCATCATCCTCGAGTATAGGGTATTAAAATATCAAATGACCACGTTTTTTATATTTAAAACAAAAAATATTAGAGGGCTTATGTTTTGAATCACCTTTCCCTTCCTTGAAGTCCTTTGTCTTAAAGAAATTCCTTTTTCTCAAAAACTTCTTGAATTTCCTACTGATAGAGGTGAGGTCTTCATCATCATTTCCACTTATAGATGTCTTTTCTTTACTTAATTCTTCCCTTAAGACATTGAATGCTAAGTCTCTTTTCTTTGAAAGCGTTGTCTCTTCATATGTCTCTTGGAACCTTATTTCGTATGTAAGAAGAGATCCAATAAGTTTTATCATGGTAGTGTTGTGAGATCCTTATGTTCTAGTATAGCCATCACTTTGGCTTCCCACATCTTTAGAAGTGACTTAAACAACTTTCTTACCATTTCAACATTAGTATAGGTCCTTTTAAGACCTTTGAGAACATTAATAATACTAGTAAATCTAGTATATATGCTAGAGACTTTCACTGTGCTTTATTTGAAACAGTTCATATTGGTGTGCTAATATGCTAACTTTGCTCTTGTTTATTTGATTTGTTCTTATATGCGTAACATGTAAAGTATACAAAATTTCATAAAACATTTCATACATAAAGACCCTATTGAATTTATTTCTTCATCATGCACAAAATAGGATGCATATAACCTTATTATTTAAGGAAATCAATTTCATACCTCAAGTATCCCATTCTTGTTTTAATTTGTGTACAAATTTTATAGAAATAAAATCACCATTTGAAACTATTTCCCATAGGTCAACACTTTCAGGCATTAAAAAAAAATCTCATCTTATTTTTCCAATAAAGGTAATAATTACCATTAAAGGAAGATGCTCTACTAATGCCTTGTCCCTCTTTGTTGAATGATGATGTTTATTATTCTATTCTCTTAAGTGTTTTGATGTTTTCCTAACAAAACAAGTATGTTTAAGAATAAAATCCTATAGCCATTGCATTGTTATAATAATAAAACGACCAAATTTGGTAGAAAAAGCATTGGGAATGTACGGTGACATTTTTGTAAACATCAACTCAAAAAGATCAAAACTTATAATTAACAAATGCAAACAAACTAATATTTAAAACATACGCTACAATATATGTTCTAGTACGGGAGCAGTTCATATGCTGGGAAATATAACATAGTTAAATGAGTAGGTGGCTCTTACCTGGTTTATACTCCAGAAATGAATGCCTGGTAGATAGAGAGACCCAGCCAAGTTGTAACACCCACATACCCCCTGGGAGGATATGCAACTGTCACACAAAATAGAACTAAAACAATCCAAATCATACCAAAGATTCCTTATATGCATTTCAGCAACTCAAGCAAAATACATTACATATCATTAAATATTGTTGTAAACAAACCATAATATACTTCATATATAATGAACTTATAAAAATAAATGCCTTAAACATAATTCATCATATAATAAGGTTATTATAAACCATTAAACAAAATACAAACTGTCTCATATTGTCAGATACAATGCAAAAACTCAAATATACATCTTTCAAAATAAAAAATCCAAAACAAAACACATTCTTCATTGGCCACTATAATAGTCCTTGTCCCAGTTTTTAACCGTCTTATCAGAGCCTACACAGAGGCAAAACCACCGTGTTAAGCATATAGCTTAGTGGAGAAATAACTAAACATAATGCATAATGACAACTGTTTCTAACAGTCATCTAACACGCATATATACAGATTCAAATCATATCGCGATAATCTTTAATTGTTCATAATACAGAGTAATCCAAACATTATGTCTCATAATATAATATGATTCATCAATCAATACAAAATATTCTTGCATCAGAACAAAACTCAAAAATATCATAACAGAATGTTCAAGTATCAGAATGGAATATCAGAATAGGATATAATCCTTTCAGATCAAAATATGACTTATATCATAACATAACTTGTTTTGCATCAAATCAGAGCTTATCTCTTATTAGAGCATAACTTATTTTTTATCAAAACTGAACATGTATCAGAATACAAAATAAGTTAGATGGCTAATCTTTTTTACAGAAGTGGGTAATAGGACTAGAATAGAAGATACCATGATTGGTGTCTGAAACAGAAGAGACTAATGTCTCTAAATCAGGGGACACTATAGTGTCAATAATTAGGGGACACGGTAGTGTCAATAATAAGGGGATACCTTAGTATCAAGTTACAGGAAAAGCTGTAGACCTTTCTAAACATGCCTATTCAGCCACAACTAGGACTTAATAGTTTTAAACTAAACCGTTTTAGATTTTTAGAAATTTCATGTAAATGATGTAGTGCATAGCATATGACCTTATTCATTTGATCAAACTTAACATGTCGTATAAATACAAACATATGCATTAAAGCATCAATAAATGTATTGAGTCATCACACATTATGTATATTCACATAATTAGAAAGTACTTCCAATACAATCCAATTATCAAACTCCTCGGACAATTGATGGTCCAAAATTATCACAATATCAGAATCACGTAACAGTGAAATAATGCTTAAGTATGAATTCATTTTCTTATACTTAAACTGAACCCATTCATTCTCACTTAAACAAACTTATCATTCCTTATAAGCATAAGCATAAATGCACCAATGAATACATTAAGTAATTACACTTTACATGTACTCACCTAGGTTCCCAATTCTCGAACATTCATAACTGACACATCACTTTTATCATTTAAAATACATTTGTGTTCATAAGTATACTTCATTCCTTTAATAACTTCTAAGTTCCAAAATTAGATACTTTGTTATCTAATAACACCTTCTTTAAGTTATTACTTCAATTAAAAATCTAAATCTTATACAATCTTTAATGAACTTATTCCACATCAAACTATGCTCATTTTCAAGCTCAATTAAGTCCATTTAAACCATTATAAGGTACCTTAAACCTTGTATGGACCAACAATTTCCCAAAACCAATCTTTTCTCCTTTTTAAAGTACTTCCCTTGATCGTGGGAATAAGCCTTATAAATCCCACGATCGTGGGGTGAGTGAACTCACCCACAGCCTCCAAATTGTTTCCAAAACTTGACTTATTTACTTCCATTCAACACACCTTCACCAAAGTCCATAAATTTCACTTCAATTCTACCTTATTCATGCTTCGATACCTCATCAAATTCATGTCCAAACCAATTCAAAATTCATTCATTAACTTACAAATCAATATTTTCCACACAACCAAACGAGAAGTCATCATACAAAAATCATTTTTCCAGCACTCATTTGTCATCATCTTAACACATATTTCAAGCTAATTCAATTATCATAAAACTTGTAATAATACATGATATATCCCTTTCCTTCTTAATTTCAAAGAACAATTCAAAGAATCAAGCCAACTAGTCTTCCAAACAACCAAACATAGCTCCTAAACTAAGGTGTAAATTTTAGCACCAGCACAACAATAACACAGAAAATAGCAAAACTTACTTCTTGATACAGTGACTTATAAAGATTCCAAGTGAAGATGATCCCAATTCAAGCAAAATTCCAGAATTTGAGAGGAAATGAGAGTGTTTCGGTGGAGAGAATGAGCAAAGAAGGAAGAGTTACAATAGAAATTAATAAAATGAAATATTTTTGAAAATTAATTACGAAATAAATAAAAATCAGGTTAAATATTTTTAATAAATTTAATCCTTTAAAATTAATTATTTAATATGCAAATATTTTTATTCACATGTTATAATTATTTGTATTATTTTTAAATAGATTTTGCAAAATTTTATTATTTTATATTTTATAAGGAATTCAAATAAAATAAAATTATTTTATTTTATTTTAATCTCTAACTCTTATTCATTTTTAATTATTATTAGTAAAAAATTATAATTTCAATATTTTAATAATTAAATAAAATTTTGTTGAAAATAGAAACTAAAATCATAAAAATACAAAAAATAAAAAATAAAACTATATTAAGAGAATCGTTTTCAACACTTTTTGTTGATACATGTAGTCGATGATTACAAATTAAGTTTGACTTTAGAGTTTTATTATAGTTTGACTCAATTTAAGCAAAGTGACTATTTTATCTGAACTTGATTGGGTTAAACTCAACTAAAATTTAAATTTAACCAAAATTTATACTAAATTCGAGTTAAAACGTACTCAAACTTAATTCAGCATGATGCTGATCTATTAATGAGGTACTTGTACGTTTTAACAAATTAAGAGTGAGATGCACAGTTGTTAATGATTGATGATGAATCTTGCATGCAACGAGTACAGTGTACACCTTTGTCAAGCATGAAATTATTGGTATATTCCCTACAGTTAATTAGTTTAGTTGTATTTTAGTGACAATTATTTAAAGACATTCTTTATTTTGTTTATATTTAGATTTATATAATAAATTTCATAAGATAAGTAGAGATTACATATGAAATTATAATGAGACTATGATTATGACATTCATATTGTATTTATATATTATTCTTAAATTATTCCTAGTTATTACTCTATTAAGCCTGGACATTAATAGAATGTAAAAAAATTAACACATATTTTGTTTTTCTTATAAAAGAAGTAGTCAATCTCATAGACTAAAGTATAGAGATACTTAAGTAAAGGTGTAAGTGCTTATTAGAAAATAAGTTCACTAAACAAACCATACATAAGAAATTCATTTGGAACATTCCTTGTATATCTATGAAAATTCTGATTGTGATGATTGTATAAGTGATCATTTAATTTGAGGTTTCTAAAGTTATCTTATATAGGGACTGTTGTGTTTTTATACTACTTATGGCATATTCTAATCATAGGTCATTTTTTGGTAGTCATTAGATGTAACATAAACTATATGAAGGTAGTTGAATGATCAAGATATGATTTATCAACCTAAAGTAATTAAGGAGAATATTCTATTATTCTCAAGAAATCTTTGGCCAAAATGGAATGACATTTGTAAATATTTTACAAATGTCATTAATTGAATCAATAGCTAATGGTAAAGAACTAATATGATCATACACAAAATAGAGTAGACATTAAATATATGATTTATGTCTAATTAGAACATTATATGATAAAAAGATTGAATTATATAGAAAAATCATGTACGGAAATGTTAATCAAAACTACTTTAACATTCCTAAATATTTAGGTGGTCATGATGTATTGCTAGACGTCAATTTTAATTTATTATTATAAATTGTTTAAATTTATCTAATTCTAATTAGAAATTATAATTATAATTTATAATCATTTCCACTATGTTTGGGAACCTAATGGGTCTTACATAAAGAATAGTTGAAGAGATCAAAAATAATTTAGTTAGTTGAGCTTGATTGTAAAGTTTAAGAAACCTTATAACTAAATATGAGATATTTAATAAATAAGAATCAATATAAGATATTAGACCTTATTTGGGCATAATTAGAATTTAATTAGAATTATTTGTAATTCTAATTAAATTTTAGTTAAAATTAGAATTTAATTTTAATTAAATTACTAAAATAGCCAAAATTTATTATAAATAGACTTAAGCTCTAATGATGCTAAGAGTTACAAAGTACTCTCTACCTATTCTATGGATATCGTTAGAGATAAGATATTTGTACTACTACAGTAGTTAAATTGGACCGGTTTTAGAAATAATTTGTTAGATACAACAAGAATAGGATTAAGGTTTGAAATAAGGTACGAATTAAAATTCATATTTTGTTTTGATTCATGTGTTAATCATTTTATATAATTAAAGAGATCTTAGTTTTCGAGCAATCAAAATACGAAAAAAAAACTTCATAATTATTCTGTTGCGATCAAGATTGGATCCTTTCCTGAATTCCCAACAGTGGTATTAGAATTGGATTTTAATTATATAATTTTATTAAATTATTTGATTGTTATTAATCTTAAAATTTGGATTTGAAATTAAAGCCCTAAAAATAAAATTTAGATATGATTAATTTTAATCTAGAAGGTTTAGATTAAATTTCGTAGAACCTTAGATCTAATTCAATTTAGAATTGAATAGTTTCGTAGAACCTTAGATCTAATTCAATTTAGAATTGAATAGTCAATGTGATTAATAATTGCTTAAGAGTTAAACAATATATTAAGCAATACATGAATATGAACCCAAAATTCAGAATCTGAAAAATCAATTGGACTAAAAAAAATATTTTACAAATATTTTATTATTTTTTATTATTTGTATATTATATCAGAAATTCAAATAAAATAAAACAAAATAATCATATTAATCTCTAACTCTTATTTAATTTTAATCACTATTAGTAAAAAATATATTTTCAAAAGTTTTAATTATTAAATAAAATTTTACTTAAAAATAGAAACTAGAATCATAAATTAAAAAATAAAATTACTAGAAAGAAGAAATAAAACTAAATTAAGAGAACCGTTTCCAACACTTTTTGTTGGCAAATGTAGTCCTAATGAGTAGGGATGTACGAATTGAGTTTGAGTTTAAAGGTTTGTTCTAGTTTGACTCGATTTAAGTAAGATGACGCTCTTTTATCTGAATTTGATTGAGTTAAACTCAAATAACTTTTAATTTAACCACATTTTGTACTAAATTTGAGTTTAAAAAAATGCTCAAACTCGATTTGCTGATCTAATAATGAGGTACATTTACTGTTTAACAGATTAAGAGTGACATCGCAGCTGTTAATGATTGGTGATGAATCTTGCGTGCGATGAGTACGATTTACACCTCCGTCAAGCATGCCATACCTATAAGAGGAGTGTTATGTATCGGATCGGAGAATATGAACAAATGCATACTGCCTCTTATGATCCGCTGGTGTGCACATAAGGTTTACGTACGTGGATTGCTAAGACAATTACCTTTGCTCTCCTTCTGATTCTTATTTCTCGTTACGTTTTCAATTTGGAATGGTTCGGCTCCAAAAACACAATTCAATTTCGAACTAACATCTCTGTGGTCGTCTCCTAGTTCTATCAAAGGTACGAACTATGTTGCACACAAGGAATGCAAATAATGCAAAAAGTTGAGACTTCAAACCCTTTATGCATTCTGATTTGCAGAATGATTGATTAGACAATAACCTACAAACATTAAAATTATTGCTGTACTGTCAATTATATTTAATTATTTGGCGTTAGAAAACATTAAAATATAATGACATAAAATACTAAAGAACAGACAGTTCAAGATTAACACAACTAAAGAGCAAACCCACTGCTATATGGTGATGAATTCTGAACGTATATAAAAATGAAAAGCAAAAATAAAGAGAAAAAATTATAAGCACAAAGCTTAAGCTTTTACCATGCAAGCTGAATTCCAAACAGATACAATTGTCAATCATAAAACCATAAAGTTGCTGACCACAAAATCTGATCATACAGCATGAAAATCTAGCATGGTACAAAGTGCAGGATACGAAATCTCAGAATTGCCCTTCCATGGATGCTCAGCATTGCTAAGCAATGAGTGGGACAATGGTGATTGGCAAGGCCCATGGTTCCATTAAATATGACAAAGGAGAAGCAATATACAGACAGCAGGCATTAGCATACAAATTTTAATTAAAGAAATAAGCAAGAAACCCTTAATCTTAGGTGAATCTGTCTTTCAATCATTCACATGAACATTAAATTAAGTAGACAGCTTGAAAGTGCAATTAAGATACATCACCTGATGTGATTTTCTTATAATCTTGAAAGGTACAAATCATAACAAAGTTAACCAAAATAAAAAATTAAAACTATAAATTAATATTTATTATAGAAAAAAATTAGGACCAATATGGATTGATGGTTATTATTATTAAATGATGGTTATATAGTTCATAGACTAACATTCTATTGCCCTTTTTTTTAATCCAGGATTTGCTTCATACCCACCATATATACGATAGACTTACGTACTGCCGGAGTCACCATTGCATGTTCAACTTCACCATTGCATGTTCAATCAGCCCCTTTTTCTTTTTGGTATAATGTCTAGAGGAATTCTAGAATTATAATACCCAATCAAATGGTTGAAATTAAGATTGGGGTTCTCATATTTGATGCCGACATTTTTGGGGTTAGGACCAAAGGGATTGAGATCATGGCCCCTTTTTGACTAAGTGTTTGTGATAAGATAGCTGTATCCCTTTGTAGTATTTCCGGCATGTGGTTAAATGTATCCAAGTTCCTGAGCAAACAATACCAGTATCTGACTATCTGAGGCTTCGCAGTTGTATTCATTCAACATAAGCAACTATATTAATTCTTAGCATAAAATGCACCAGAATTGACAGAGTCTTAGCGCTAGCAAAAATAATCGAACAATTTGCAAGGAAGCTGAAAGATAGTTAAATCACCATAATTTGGCAAGCACAGGAGCTCAAGAAATGTGCATTGAAGAGCTGGATTCATCCTTTCCCTTACTGATTGAGGTCGACTTCTTCTTTTTCTTCTTGTAAGGTATTCCTCTGGCCTTAGCTTGAGAATCCCTAACTTCTCTTAGATAAACCCGAATAGCTGCGGTTGCAAAAGGGTTTGTCTCCGACGAGCCTCCATTCTCTTCATATGCTGCTCGAAGGCGTCCGATGAGGGCATCAAGGCTACCCCAAGCTTGTTTAAGCGGACACGTGCAGGGAGCAGGTGGCTCAGGTTGCCCATAAAACGTACAACCCTGCAGATGGACCTTAGTTTTGCCGAACTGATCAAGGTATCGAAGAAAGTCAAGAACATGATTGCAATTGCACTCGGGAAGTGGGACGGGTGGCCTCTGGTTCTTAAGATACTGACAAAAAGTGTTCCAATCTCTTCTCTTCTGTGATTCATAGCGACTAGGGGTTGTTGGTTGTTGATGTTCGTCGGATGCTTCTGCTATGTCCTTTCCCCTATCAGTTGACATGGTGTGGATTATCAGCGAAGAAATTTTGTTGTAATTTGTTTACGAAACAAAGGTAAAGAATAATAAGCGTGTGGAGAAGGTGAAAAGAGCAGGAGGAAGAGAGTAGAAGTACTAGTAGTAGTAGAAGAAGAAGAAGGATAGAAGAAGAGAAGAAGTTGATGACTTCACATCATTAGGCTACGGGGTGGACATGGCATGGGCCAAATGAAATGAAGTTGCTTTCTCTACTTTCTTTTTCTTTCTTTTCATTTCTTTTAATTAGTCGCCGTTAGCATCAACTATACGCTTCCTCCCCCTATTTAGGCATACAATAATTGGTGTGTCATTTGTCAACCGGAGTCTTATCCTCTGATGCTTATGAATCCTTATTGACTTAATTACCCTTAATCTAGTCACTTCCCTAGTCTTATTTGGTGAATGTAAGTGAATAAATTCCCTCCAGGTTTACTATTTTATATGTATAAAATATTAATGTTATTCCTCTATAGCATAGCACCCCATTGTGGTTATTTTAAGACTTCCAATTTGGTGCTCCAAAATAACTGCAACTTATTGGAGGCTTAAGATTCAGACAGTAATATTCAATGTAAATGGAATGGCTTATGAAACTCTTTTAGTGTAGTTAATGGGGTGTTTATAAGTGACTGGCATATTCAATGTAAATTTGTTCAACTATATAATGTCAGCGATCAGATATCCCTTTGTTTAATTTGCTGTTTTTGCCCTTTCATTGTCCTACCGCTGTAATTAGCATACTTCGAAGCCTAGCTTATATAAACAATAGCACGATGAAACTTGTAACTCGTCCCTTAAGTCATATTCTTAGGCACATCATAAACACATGCCTGGCCATGGGGAATTAATGACCCTTTCTAATTATTTTCTTCTCCCTTTTAAGTTCACAATAAATTTTGGAGGTAATAATACAACTATCTAAAAGATCAACCAAATTATATTAACTAAAAGAAAGAACTCTTCATCATGCACTAGCAAAAAAATATGAGAATAAAAAATTTAACGATGAAACAAAAAATAAATTTTATGTGAAAAACACTCTAAAATAGACTGAAAAACTCACAGGCTAAATAAATAAATAAATATACTAAACTCAACAAATATTTTCAAAAAGTTGTTCTTTTACCCTACAACAATAAGTTATCTTACAAAGTTTTAAGATTAAAACTAAAGTTTGTATCACAATCAATAAGCACTCAAACCAATCTAAAAAATAATAGAACAAGGATGAGAATACAAGACTATTTGCTCTCTTTATATTTTTCCTTACTTTTGGACGTTATGATTGCACTCTCTACAAAAATTTACGTATTTTTCTCTTCTATATCACAAAATATGTTTTTCTGAATCGTACATGATCCCTTACATGATCATATAAGTGATATTGTATCTTCAACATCACCTCACTTGCAATTATATAGGTTACAGAGAGTTACACGGCCTCCAAACATAGGTATGTATACGACCTTGTATTTCTTCACTCTTTGCACATTTAGGTATGTATACGACCTTGTATTTCTTCACTCTTTGCACATTCCTTCATATGTTTCTAGGGACTTACATTGTTGAAGAGCTTCATCCATGTTTCCATTACTTGTTCGTCACTCCCACAAATTATAAAGATGTCTATGATCACCAAAAGTCTCAAAAATAGGGTTGGACACTTAACAATCTCCCCCTCAAGCCCAAATATAGGGAAGACATGTTATTCTCAATTATCTACTTGAGATACATCCTAGCAAGCTTACTATAAAGCTTATAATTGTTTCTAAAAACCACTTTAGTCAGTATATTAACACCATTCAAATTTGTATAAACCTTCTACAACATTAATTGTTGCTCTTCTATTACAAACCTTAACCAATGATACCTAACATCTATGTGCTTTATGCAAGAATGATATATAGCATTTTTTCTCAAGTCAATAACATTTTGACTATCATAAAATACTACATAGTCTTCTTGCTTCACATCCAACTCTTAAAGGAACCTTTTTAGCCCAAGCATCTTCTTATAAACTTCCACTACAACAACATACCCTGCTTTAATCGTCGATAAAGCCAACTTTTATAGCTTGAATTACTGAGATGGCTGATAATTGTGCATGCTCATACTTTGACAACAAATTAAAAGAGTGAGTCAAAAGTAATCTAATTTCGTTTTGCAATAAGAGTTGACAATTCAATAAGTCACGAAGTTACAAAATTGACGATCATTCGAAGGAAGATCTTGTGTGAGAATTTGATTATTCAGTAGATAACTTCATATTTAATTGAAAACGTTAAGAAGTTTTGTGAATCAAAAGGTTGCAAAATCTAAAATTTTGGATTAAATTAGGTTAATTGATTAGGTTTTGAGAGAGTAATCAATCTCTTAGGAAATCTAGGATCAACAACCACCTCATGAAACGTAAAATTAAGATCCATTCTTGCTTTAAACCAAATAAACACTTAGACTACAAACAAACATTAATAATATCATAATTTTAAGCCTACACATATGATAATCATCTAAGAAATACTTAAAAATACACTTGAACATCTAGCAAAACACAGTATAAACCTATCATCTAGCAAAACACAGTATACATTTATCAATGACTCCCCTACAAACTTGAACAAAAAGCCTTAATTTTCTTCTATCAAGATCTTCAACCATATCTGCATCTGTAAAACCTTCTAGAGTTGGTGCACCATCACCAAAGCATAAACTTCACTTCGACATGCCTCTTAAGTATCTTCGAACCCATTTCACTGCTTCATAGTGAAGCTTCCTTGGATTTGACAATAATTTGCTCACCATCTTAACAGCTTGAGCAATATCTGGCCTTGTGCACGCTATTGCATACATCAAAGACCCTATTACAGTTGCGTATAGAATAGAGGACATCCAATACTTCTCCTTCTCTATCGAGAGACATTGTTGGGCCCCGAAATTTTTTTATTTTATTTGAATTAATTAATTATTTATTTATGGATTTATTCGTTAATTATTTATTTTTGCCTTAATTGATTTCATTATGTGTTTATATAATTATTTTATGTTGGGCCTGGAAATTAGAAGCTAGAAATTAAATAGAGGCTTGGGCCTAATAATGGAAAATGTGGGCTTTAGGAATGAATGAATAAGAGGAGGAGGATTGGAAATTAATGGATATGTGTAGTGGGCTTGAGAGGAGGAGGAAAAAGCCCAATACCAAAACTATGTAGTTTTGGATGGAGGATTTAAGTTGAGAATTAAAGAAGAGTTAAAGGAAGAGAAGGAGAGGAAGAGTTGTCGTGGAACAAAAGCCAAAGGAAAGAAAGAAGAGGAGAAAACGTGACCAAGAGGAAGGAGAGCTTCGGCCAAGAGGAAGGAGAGTCGTAGGGAGGAAGAAAGAAGGAGAAAAAGAAGAGAAATCAAGTGAGAAAGGTAAGCTTTCATCTTTGTTTATGATAGATTCGAAAATGGTGGAGGATGGAAGTTAGGGTTTGTGTAGAGATTGAAGAAAAATGGAAGAGAAGGTGAAATCTATGGATGTTAGGGAAGGTTAGGGCTATTCTAGCTTAAATGAGCCATGGGTAGGTTAGGTTAAGGTTAAT
>JANPWT010000009.1:963607-982900 GCA_024678245.1 Erythroxylum densum | reverse complement strand
AAATCCTAAATCTTTAGAGAGCATCAATCAAGTGACTTGGAGTAACAAAGTTGGTAGTGGAGCAAAGGAGAAAGATAATGTAATTAGAGGCCTTGTATAAGGAAAGTTTTTACTTAGCAATGCATTCTTGAATAACAAGAAATTGTTTGTTTATACACCTGCTCTTTTTATAAAATATTCAATTCTTTGCAAAATTTTGAGATGATTTACTGTCAATCATGATATTTATTATTTCTATTTGTTCTAAGTGAAACTCTTTTAATGAAATTCTCAACTACATAACATAACAAGTATAAGAAGTAAATGTAACATATTCGAATTCACATGTAGAGAGTATGACTATAGGTTGTTTCTTTGAACATCAAGAAATTATATTATTTTTAGAAAAAGAAACAAATCTATTAGTAATTTTATAAAAAAAAATCAAATTAAAGTCTTTAAAAGAAAAGTAACATATGTCATAGTCAATAATGCCTTTGAGAAACCAAATTTTTTTTACTATCTTGAAATGAACTTTAGAAGATGTCTTCATAAATTAACTAATAGGTCTAGCTGCAAGTAAGATATCTAACCTTGTGTAAGTTAAGTGCCTCAAATTTCTAATAAGATTTTTGAACAAAGATGAATCTACACTCTCTTGCTCAATCAAAGTTGGATGGGTTTATTTCATACTCTTAGTGTTAATCGACTTACTATCAAACATCTTAAACTTTTTAAGCATCTTCTTTTATATAATTTTCATGAGTAATGAAAACTACCTCCTCTATTTATTTGACCTTGATTACCAAGTATTAAGGAACCAATCCTATATCCCTCAGACTCTTACTCTTCAAACATCTTTATGTTATTGCTTATGTAGATAACATCATTTATATAGATATAAGAAAATAACATATCATCTTTATTCTTTTAACATAAAAAGCATATTATTATAAGCATCTAGTAAAACTATTATTATGAAGATATTTGTTAAATCGGCTATTATAAACTCTTAATGCTTGTATAAGTCGATATAATGACTTCTTTTACTTTAATACTTCAGTTTCTTATGAAAACTTCTACTTATAAATAACCATTAAGGAAAGCAGACTAGGCATGTACTTAATGAATCCTCTAATGATTTAAGGTAGTAAGACATATTAATCAACAAATTGTTTGCAAGTGAGCAATATGGATGAATATGTCAATGCCTTATCTTTTGTTTTTAACATTTGATGGCAAGTCTTACCTTGTAACTTTTTGTGTTACCTTTAACAATTTCGTTGAACTTGTATACCCATTTGACTCAAAAAACATGATGAGCACTTAGAAGAAATCTAGTTCTTATATATCATTTCTTTTGATGGCTTGAATTTTCTCATTTGTTGTATAGATCCATTTTTCATTCTAACTAACATCTTCAAATTTTAAAATCTCAATATCTATAAGTACACAAAACAAATTAGGATTGTCATAAATTAAGTCTTTGAATAACATCCTTTTTTTTTCTTCATCTTTAAAATAGGGAAGGAAATCATAAGATCCCTCTATTTGAGAGCTCTAATTCTAAGATAATTCTTCATTAAATTAAATTTCTCAACTAATGACAATATGTCAAATTTTTAGGGTGAACAACTTGTAGCATTTTAAGTTTGACCCATATCTAAAAACAATAAAATTCTTATTTTGATTATTAATTTTGGACTTTTCTTACCTAGAATATTCTCAAGTGTGAAGCAAAAGAATTTTTCCACTCTATGTTTCTAACAGAGTGACATCTTTTAATCTCATTTTTGGAATACAACGTGAACATCTTGGGTGGTTTTATTAATTATGTTTAGTTAGTTCACCACTGCTAAGACTAGTGAAGTAATATGAAATAAAATTACTATCCTTTACTAAGAATGTCTCAAACTCAACCCTTAAAGTTTAAATTTGTATCTTCTTGATCTTATTAACTATCATCACTGAATTTTGGAGAGTTTCCTATGTCCTTTTTTATGCGGCTTCATTGGCCATCTATTAGGATATTTATTCATCCAAACCTTGACGTATGAGGGTAAGGGCACTATGACCTCTTATCCTTTCCCTCTTTAAGGCTTCCTTTTCAAATTTTGTTAATATCACCTCATCTTGAAGGTCTATGCATCCTTAGTTTACTATATCCTATATGCCTTTTGAGTTGATAATGACCTTCATCCTAAGTGTTTCATTCTCATAGTTGAATTTGGTGAGTTGTGGATTATGGAAGGATATAGACTTCTTTTGATATCATAGTTAGTTATGATACTAATTTATTAGAAAAATAATACGCTACAAATACTTATACAGTCAAACAAATAATGAAGAGTATTCTTGGAATAAAAGTTTTATTCTTGCTTCTCTTGCGTAAAACAAAGCATTGCATAACTATCAACAGAATCAATAAAGAAATATAGACTAACCAACTTAAAGCCACTTAATGAAGGAAATAATTTCATTGATATAACAAATTAGCATAATTTTTTTCAGTTTTTCTCTATTTTTTCATAACTCTCTTTAAGTAACTATAAATTGCTTAAAATTATGTTTATTTGAAGTTATACACCTACAAATTAAAAATAACTCTAAAATAACTTGAATTGATTGAGATTTGACTATTAATTACTTATTCAAAATTATGTTATAATTTCAAAAGTTTATTTTATTTCCAATAAGAGTACCTTATTAACTAAGTCCACATCTTTATAGGTGAATAAAGTTAGAAATTACTAGACACTTACTTTAAACTTTTTGTCAATATGATAAGATCACGGTATAACATACTCTTAGGAATAAATTAACTAATAGAAAAAAAATTTACGCATCATAAAAAATATATCATATAAATATATAAAAAATTATGAGATGATTATAAGATCCACAGTTCGTAATTTGCATGGAGAAAAATTGTCATTATCAACTAATCATATTCCAATCTAAGAATTGAGGAGATAGTGAGAAATTGGAGAGGATTAAAGTAACCCTATTAACATTTTTGTATAACCAATTTATCATTTGAGCAATACTTTATCCCATGAACATAATAAGTATCATAAATTACTATGTTAACAAAACATTAAAATTTAGAGGCAAAATAAGGAAGCTGTATAACATAATAATCCTTAAAGTATTATAAGTTGAACAATACAAAGTTTTAATATCATTAAAGGTTTTTATAAAATTACTCTTTGTCAAAAACAAAAAGACAATTCTTAAAAGAATTTAGTTAAAGAGGTGTTTTTAATTTAATTATTATGTTTTGAATTTTATATTGCATTATACTATGAATTTTAATTAAGGATTATAAATTACAAAGTTTAAAACATTTTTAGATTTTTTTCATTTTAGTGTCCAATCTAAAAGTTTCCAATTAAATATCTAAACTTTTAAAACAAACAACTTAGTTTAAAAGGGTTTTTATTAATTATTATATTGATATGGGTGATAGAACAATGTAAAGACTAGCATTTGAAAAAGCTACATGACATCTTCTTCCCCAAATAGTTTAAGTATTAAATAAGTGACAATATTTCCAATACATAATCATTTATGTGTTAACCATATGAGGCTCAAAATCTATATTAATAACGATGAAGAACCAAATAAACCCTTCAAAGTTAGTCTTTCCATTGCTATAAAAACTATATCAACACAATGTTAATAAAGACAATTTTTTAAAATGAGTTATTTCTCCAAATTTTAGTCTTTATGATGATATATCATCAACATTAGAAAAATGATAATAAAAATAATATTTTGAAATTAGTTGTCCAATTCTTAAAGTTTGGATAATTAATAAAAAACTTTAAAGAGTGGACATAGAAGTAAAGAATCTAAAAATGTTCAACGTTTGTTTTTATCTCATACAATTATTATGACATTATAGGGCATGTTTCATTTAAGATATATTTTGTTTTTTGTTTTCATTTTTAAATTGGTAAAAATATTTTAGTTGATTTTTAATATTATTTTTGTTTTCATTTCTTCCTATTTTTATTACTTATGAAAACCAAAATAAGAGATTTTGATTTTATGTTTTTGCCCTTTTGTCATAATCTAATTCATTATTAACTAGATAACTGTTACTTAATTATTTAAAATTAAATACTACTAAGAATGATGGTTTTTATAATTCAATTATTCAACTCATACAATTATTTATTTTGATAAAAATAGAATTTCTTGTTAGCATTTTCCAAAAAATATTATTAAAAATTAATATATCTCTAATTGTATTTAATAATTCGTTACTTTCATTAGTAAAATGCAATTACATTCATATTAACATTCAAGTAGATTTTTTTAATTAAAAAATAAGAGTAAAAAGTATAATACAAAAATAAAAATAGAAGTAAAATCAAATGACACATATAAAACTAATATATATTGTGGTTTATTTATCAACCAAATATTGAGAAGAAGAGAACTAAAAGCTTATAAACGTAACTATTTGATAATTTTTGCTAGACAAATAGTACAGACAACTAAGTCCAAAAGTGTGCTCCAAAGCGCGATCAAATCAAGTGTTGGAAACTTAAGAACTAACTAAAAACGAAGTAATTAAGCTAACCAATAACAAGAACCTTAACAAATTTTAAGAGATAATGAATAACTCTTAGCTCCGACGACTATATATAAAAGTCTTCTCAGAAGATTAAGATTTTAAAAATTGAAAACCAGCATGTTTGGACAGTGTTTGAAGGGTAAAACTCGCCATAAGGCAACAGCCAAGAATCATCCTTACTTTTAAGCACTCTTGGGCAGTAGAGATAGGAGATTTAAAAACTTTGTACCTATTAGATAGTTTGTCTACAATTTACATTGCCTTTTTAGCTAATAAATATATAAAATAACATACACACACACATATAATAACTACTAGGATCCTCTGTTCATTTTTTCGTGTCCCTATCCTGTCTCATGAATCTCAGTCATTCATTTATGTGGGACTAACATAAATGGATGGCTGAGATTCATGAAACAGGGTAGAGACAGGGAAAAATGGATAGAGGATCTGTCCCCATATAATAGGGGTCTCTTATTGTAACTTTTCTTCTTGACAAAATTTCACAAGATGGAAGACAATTATGACATTCTTCTCCTAAAACTAAGCTGTCCTTTTTCTTCAATTTGATGTAGCAGATTAAACAGCAAGATCAATTTTTATATACATATCAATAATACTGTTACGAATTCTTTAACTTGGAAAAGAAACTTCTAATTTATAATTGAATAATCATGTTGTAAAACTATTTCTTTTTAATGTATTTGTTATTTGTAATGTAACTAGTAACAAATTAGTGGCCATCATGACTTCTAGATTCTGAAACATGCATCTCTAGTACAATCAACGTGTAGGAATCCAGGTTTTTGATCATTCAAATGTAACAAGGGATAAGGTTCAGGCTAGATTTCTTCTTACTTTCTTAAAATTTGCAACGAGAATAACTGAAGATCAACACAAACACATGAAATCATAGGGTGGTTGCGTAAATAGAGAAAAATCAAGAAAGCAAAAGGATGAAAAGAACATAATGACATTGTGATTCATTTCTCACATTAAATGTGCAAATCTGCTATAGGAGATAGATGGATTAATAATTTCAAAGTTATAGATGGATTAATTCAAAGTCTCACCACATACACACCCATGGCTCACTTACAGCTGATGTGCACACCTAAAGCATGGTAGTGATGAGAATATTCAATTACAAGAAGATGATTAGGAAGCTGAAAATACTCGGAGTGTGAATTTGTCTATCCTATCCTTATCATAACAAGAATAAGTGATATTTTGGAGATATATTCTATAATTAGCATGATAAGCAATTTACACCATCACTCAGATTTTTCATTTGTAATATCGTGTATGTAAGACCTGAATCACGGCTATGAAGTATTTTCTAAATATTCCCTTACGTGGAGAATGCCACAGTTATTGCCAAGATCATGATCAATATACTTAGAAATAGCAATTATGACAAAACATAGATCGCTCACGTTTGATTTTCTATATATTTTAGAGGCCTTACAATTATGATATCTCAAAAGATAAAAGGTGAACCTCAGGCTTTGTATTCTAAACAGTGTTTTAAACTGCGAAGTGCAATCATAATTCTGTCATAATACCGCCTTTGCTGTTGAATTTGTTATCGCATTTACAATTGCATAAAAAGTGCTAAGTTGGATAAAGTTTACCTATGCATTTAAGCAGCAGACAGTTTTGAGATCTATATCATCTACGGAAAGAACTTGTATCATAAAGAAATCATGTAATAGCAAGGTTCCTATTTCACACATCTATATGCCTTTGGTTCTATCTATTGCCCCAGTTTCACTCTCAAGGAAGAAGAATAAATGTCAACCACAGACACAATATTTTGAAATGCATTCTGGAGACGAACCGAGTGCATGCAAGTGCTATATTCAGGCTTCTAACAAGCAACAAAATACCCATAAATTTTTATAACAGGATGTTGAAGTTACCATGATAATATTCCAGAGAAGCCTTCGATAAACTTAAGGAAGTTGCATCGTAGAGCTTGATTCATCACTTCCCTTATTTTGATCAGAGGACTTCTTCTTTTTCTTCTTCTCTGGAATCCCTCTTGCCTTGGCTTGATACTCCTTCACTTCTCGAAGGTATGTTCGTATAGCAGCGTTGGCAAAAGGACTGTTGTCCCTCAGGCCTCCGTTCTCCTCATAAGCAGCTCGCAACCGGCCAATAAGAGAATCCAAACTACCCCAAGCTTGCCTTAGTGGGCATGTACAAGGAGCAGGAGGCTCAGGGTGTCCATAAAAGATGCAGCCTTGTTGGTGAACTTTGGTCTTTCCAAACTGATCAATATAGCGAAGGAAGTCAAGAATATGATTGTAATCACAGTGAGACACTGGTACTGGAGGCCTCAGGCTCTTCAAATACTGCCCAAAAGTTTGCCAATCCCTTCTCTTTTGAGTCTCATATCGATTCAGCAGAACTGCTGGTTGTTGATGATGAACATGCTCGTCTGATTCTTGCGCTGTTAACTCTTTCCCTCTCTCGCTTGACATTGTTACGAAGTTTATGCATGAAATTAAGAAATTAAAATTTACCTGCTTTGCCAATTAAGGCAAGGAAAATGGTCGAGAGATGAGAAAGATCGATCACATCGTAGGGTTAGTGTGCTGTTGGAGCAATGACAGTCGGTATCTTTTCAACCTTTTCTTCATCTTTCCTTTCCCTTCTCTTTTCGAAGGAGGCAATTGCTGTTACTATACCTTTCACCAACCACTAGGTAAATTAACAACGGTACACAGAGTAGAACTACATATATATATATATATATTAGTTTACATAAATAATATTGTATTCAAAACCTTACCAATAAACAAGGCTACAATTACAGCTACTATTTCTTGTGTGCAATCATATGTTCTTGATTCTTTTCTAATGCTTACCTCATTCCGTATCAAAATTTTGATGATTCACACAATTCCTGTCCCCTACTAGTGAGTAGCTTTTGCACTTAAAATCCCTGTTCTATTCAAAACCCTAGATTCTTTTGCTGGCCTAAGGCTAAGCACGGTCCCTGCATTAGGTCGTGAATTTTTTATTACCACCAGGCTAAATTTTGGTCAAGCTAAGTTGGATTGAATTTAACATCGATATCTTTGTACCGAGAGATTGAAATTTTCGTGTATTAGTGTCTATATTCTAACTATAATCTTGACAAATGTATGCTGTCCTGTCCACAAAATGTTATTTTAGTTAGATATTAGACTTGATCTTCTAAATTTCATTTTTGGTAGATACAAATTCTTAAATTTCTGCTTTTACGGTCAATTAATAATGTTCTTTCTTCCAAGAAAAAATAACTACTAATTTTCTTAAATAATTACCTAGAAAAATAACTACCATGAGAGAAACTCCGAAATTTGTTCATTTAAACTAAATACGAAGTGGACTGAAAATCAAATGGAAAGCCTAATTACCCAAGTTCATCGTACAATCTTTAATTTATCTCAAATATTCCTAGTGGTATGCTAACTTCATATTGTTAAAATGCTGTATTAATAAGATCAATTACAACATGAATCAAGTTTACAAACATTAATTTTGATTGACCAACTAGTCATGCAACATAAAGTTGACCATAATTCTGTTAGCTCGAAGTTTTTAAATTAATTATTTTGATAATAATAATCAATAATATTTCAAATTTAGTTACATTTTAAAAGGTCACATTTATTTGGATTATTTTAGAAAAGATAATTATATATTTAAAGAAATTATAAATTTTAGTTATCTACATAAAATTAAAGGATAAGCTTTTAACAATTCCAATTTTTACAAGAATCAATTGAACAAACTTATCCAAATAATAAAAAACGGTTCCGCAAAATTTGGAATGGATAAGTTACTATCTCTTGTGTATAGTCGAAGGATTCTTCAATTATTCTTATTTGATAGTCGATTTCAAGACGTAATCAAAAGAGATTCCAAACAACCATATATTTGGAGATTCTGTCAAAGATAATGAGAAAAATGTTTTGATAGATTCAAAGCTGATTTAGTTAGTTAGTTGATTGAAAAAAAATGACTAGTTGGAGGAATTCTAAAGGAGAGCTATTGTATTTGAATAGATACCAAATTTTAGAAATACATCAGTAGTATTAATACTTACTCTCGAAAAATTACACTTTATACTTTTGTGCTTTAGAAAGTGAAAAACACTCTATCAAGAGAGAAATCAATATTCATCGAAGCTCATATTAAGCAAATCTTATTTTCATTTGTTGTAAGCTTGAAGAGGCTTGTTAAATACTACAAATGTAGAAGGTTAAAGAATCTTGAAAAAAATTGTTCTTGTAAGCTGAAGAGGCTCGTCAAATTATTACTTGGAGATTATTAGTGAGACAATCAAGTTGGATACTTGGAGATTGGATGTAGGTTTGGTTATAAGCCGAATCAGTATAAATTGGTTGTATCATTCTTCCTCTTTTCCTAACTTTTAAATTTCCACGTTATAGTTACTATTATTTTTAATTTGTAAGAGGCTCATTTTATTTCAATTTTTTAATAGTCTTCTTTTATTTTAAATTTTCACAAGCTCCTGTCGTTTATAAGAATTGATGGCAACTTGCAAAATTTTCAAGTCGCATACAATTCACCCCCCTTTTGTGTGTGTTTGCTTTATCATTTAGTATTAGAGTGAGGTTTCAAATTTATCGTGTTTTATAGCACGTGCTAGATCATGGCAAACAAATTAAAAAGTCTTGAAGGACAATCTGTCTTTCTATTGGAAGCAAAGAAGGACAATTTATATTCAATCTGTGGATATTGAAATTTGGCAAGCTGTCAAAATGGGAGTTACATCTCCAACTACTGATGATATAGAATTATAGATTGATGTTGATAGAAGAAATACACAGTTAAATGTTAAAGCAAGACATCATCTAATTTATGAACTCTCTATAGAAGAATATGAAAAGATATCCGACTATTCTACAACAAAGGAAATGTGGAACAAAATTCAAGTTACATTTGAAGGAACAAATGAGGTAAAGAAATATAGGATAAGTATTTTAATGCAACAATATGAAACTATTAGGATGAAATAAGGAAAGACCATAGATGAATTCTTTGGAAAATTCAACATCATCATAACCTTGAAGAACTTAGGAAAAATATATCCTAATGATGAGTTCATAATAAAGATCCTAAGGTCACTACCAAAGGAATGGAGACCCAAAGTAACAATTCTAGAAACTGTAAAGGATCTAGACATTATTTTCTTAATTAGCTAAGAGGAAACTTGATGATCCATGAGACAAAGCTTAGATGAGATGAAGGATCTTCCTATAGAAGAGGAATGGCTTTGAAAGCTATTGATGAATCATCTCCATCCAATGGTTATGAAAGAGGCACTAAATTACAGATAGATAAAGATGATGAATTCAATTATATGGTTAAAAAATATGCACTTTTTTTACAAAAAGAAGTTGATAAAGAAAAGAGAAGGAAATAAGAAAACTGGAAATAGTAGGTTCATTTCAAAGGGCAGCAATAGTAGTAACAATACACAAAATAATCAAATTATATGTTATCACTACATGAAGTCTGGATATACCAGACCAAAATGTCCCCTTCTTCTTCAAATGGACAAAACTAAAAATAGAAGATCCATAAAGCAAGCTATAAATGCAGCTTGGTCTGATGAAGATTTTGAGAATTTTTATGAAGAAGAGTCTAAAGAAGTAAGCAATGTTTTTCTTATGGCTAATTTAGCAGAAGATGAGGTATATTGTTCTTACTCTGATATTGAATTTGATGAATTACGAGATGCATATCATGAACTATATGCTCAATATAAGAAATTAAATGTGCATTTTTTCAAAAAGGATGAGAAGTCTAAAAATAATGATGCATATTTGAAAAATAAAATTAAATCATTAGAATCAGTGAATAAGAACTTGCTGTTTGAGAATATGTCCCTTGAAAATGATTATAAACAAAAGGTATCTGCAAAAAAACTTTCGGAAGAAAAAGTGACTTTATTAGAAAATGCATTGCTTCAAAATGATTATGAAAAAGTAAAACAATTAGAAGAAAAGGTTGCCAAACTAGAACCTAAAAAGAGAAATTTATTGAAAAAAATCATTTCTCTAGAAAAGGATCTAGCTAATTTTCTAAATGTAAAGAACAATCTTGATGCATTACTTAGTAATGGTAAAGGTGTCTTTGATAAGTCAGGAATTGGATATGATGAAGACAATAATGTTAAGTTATACAAGAGTTTCTTTCTTAAAAACAACAGTAGCTATAATCGAAAAAGTAGTAACCTTCTGCATGACAAAAATGACAGTAACTCTCATTCATTTGTTTAATGTTTTTACTGTGTCAAACATAGACATATTATTCATTTTTATAACATTTGTAGAATGAAGTTATTTGAAATATATGCTTGGAGACCAAAAGGTCATATTACTAACCTGAAAGGACCGAGAAAAGTTTGGGTACCTAAATTGAGATAATATATTTTCCAGATATGCTTTAGAACAATGATAAAAGAAAATCAATGGATAGTTGACAGTGGTTGTTCAAGACACATGTAGGTTAAATATCGCACTTTAACTATATTCAAAGCAAAGATGGAGGTAACATTGTCTTTGCAGACAAAAACAAGGCAAAAGTTACTGAAATTGGTAAAATTGGTGCCTCGAACTCTACTTCTACTGATAATGTTCTACATGTTGATGATTTCAAAGTAAGTCATTTATGTAATAAGGGATATAAAGCCAAATTCTATGCATCTTATTGTTTAATAATTGATAATAATAATAACAATAAAATTTTGTTTTTTAGTCCTAGAAATCATAATATATATTATGCTCAATTAGAAGACATGTCTCTCAAAAAGTTAAGTGTTTTGTTTCTTTAAAACAGGATTCATTAATTTGGTATAGAAGATTGGACATGCTAGTATGAGCATTTTATCAAAACTATCAAAGAATGAATTAGTAAGAGGTATGCCAAATTTAAACTTCGAGAATAATTAGGTTTGTGAAGCATGCTTAAAGGAAAGCAAGTTAGAAGTAGCTTTGCACCCAAGAATGTTGTATCTAATAACCAACCACTTAAGCTTATACATATGGATTTATTTGGTCTCATTAAAACTCAAAATTTTGGTGGTAAACATTATTGTTTTGTTATAATAGATGATTATTTTATATTTACATGGGTTTATTCCCTAGCAAATAAGGATGATGCTTTTGAAGTCTTTGAGAAGTTTTGCAGAAAAATTCAGATTGAAAAAGGATATTGCATTACTTCAATTTGGAGTGATCACAGAGGAGAATTTGTTAAGAAAAAATGTGAAGATTTCTATAATGATAATGGTATTACTCATAAGTTCTCATCTAAAGAATCCTCAACAGAATGAAGTTGTTAAGAGAAAGAACAAGATCCTTACTAATATGGGTAGGACCATCCTATGTGAAAGTGATTTACCTTATAGATACGAGGAAAAAGTTGCATCTACTACCTATGACATTCTGAACAGGTGTTTTATAAGGCCAATTCTTAAAAAGACCCCATATGAGCTATGGAAAGGAAGAAAGCCGAATATTACCTACTTTTGAGCTTTTAGCTGCAAGTGTTTTGTGTTTAATAATGGTAAGGACAATCATGGCAAATCTGATGCAAGATTAGATGAAGCAATATTTCTAGAATACAACACTGTTAGCTAAGGATTTAGAGTCTACAAAAAAAAGGACTAAGAGGATAGAATAATTAATACATGTAGTATCTGATGAAACATTACCCTCAATAACAACTACTAATTTAGATAATAAAGAGTATCCTTTAGTTCCTAAACATACACTATAAATTCAAATTGCACTAGAAGTGTCTTTAGATTCACAAGATCAAAAAGGTCCTTTTGAAACTAGGATAGAGAAGGCTCATTCTCCAAGTACACCTTAATAGGCTCCTATATTGCAAAGGACACCATATACTCATAGTAGTAGAAGACCAAGAGAATGGTGAGGTCTTGATACACTTCAATATATTCTAAGAGACCCTTCAGAAGGTCTAAGAAAGAGGGCATCCTTTAAAAATAATTAGGTTGTCTTTGTTTCATAACTAAAACAAAAAATTATTGAAGAGGCACTTATTGATGAAAACTAGACTTCAGCTATGAAAGATGAACTAAACCAATTTGATAGGAACTAAGTTTAGAATCTGGTACCTTATCTAGAAAACAACCTTATCTAGAAAACAAGTCAATCATTGGAACTTGTTACGTATTTAGAAACAAACTTGAAAAAATTGATAAGTTAGTAAGAAATAAAACTAACCAATAGGAAGGTAATGATTCTAATAAAACTTATGCTCTTGTTGCTAGACTAGAGTCTATCAGAATTGTACTTGCTATTATATGTTATAGAAAATTCAAATTATTTCAAATGGACATCAAAAGTGCTCTGTAAAATGGATATATTACTAAAGAAGTGTTTGTTAAGTAACCCCCAAGTTTTGAGAACATAGACCATCCAAATTATGTGATGAAATTAACAAAGGCTTTATATGGTGTAAAACAGGCTCCTTGAGCATGGTATGATAGGTTATGTAACTTCTTGCTTGACAATAACTTTGAAAAAGGAAAGGTAGTCAAAATTTTATTTATTAAGAAAAAAATGGTTTACTTAGAGTTCAACTATATGTTGATGATATAATATTTGGTGCTACTAATCCATCTTTTGTGATGAATTCTCAGCTTTAATGCGGGGGGAGTTTGAAATGAGTATTATGGGTGAACTATCTTTCTTCCTTAGGTTGCAAAGAAAACAAATAGAGAAAGGAATTGTCATTAGTCAAAATAAGTACATAAAGGAACTTATCAAGAAATATTAGTTTGAAAATGCTAAATTAATGGGAACTCCAATTTATACTAGAATTAAGCTTGATAAAGATGAAGCAAGCAAGGCTATTGATGAAACAAAATACAAAGGAATGATTGGTTCACTTCTATATCTCACAAGTTCAAAAATAGATATTATGCTTAATATGTGTCTTTATGCACGTTTTCAATCAATCTTAAAGAAAGTCGTCTTCAAGCAATCAAGAGAATTTTTCATTATCTTCTTGAAACTATAGACTTTGGAATACGATACCCAAAAATAGATTCATATAACGTGGATGGTTACTTTGATGTAGATTATGCAGGTGATAAGGTCAACAAGAAAAACACAAGTGGCTATTGTCAATTCCTTGGTGGATGTTTAGTATCTTGGTCCTATAAGAAACAAATTTTCACAACAAATTCCACATTTGAAACAAAATATAGAATAGTTGCTAGCTATTGTGCTCTTATTTTATGGATGAAACATTAAATCCAAGATTTCACTATAAACTTTAGTCATATTCCAATATTGTGTGATAGCTTAAATGCAATTAATTTATCTAAAAATCTAGTGCATCATTCTAGGACTAAACATATAAAAGTTAAGCATCATTTTCTTAGAGATTATGTTTCAAAAGGAACTATTGAATTATTGCATGCTAATACTAAAATTCAAGTAGCTGACATCTTTACTAAGCCATTTCAAAAGATATAATTTGTTTGTTAAGAAAAGAGCTTAGTATGTCTAGATTAGCAGACAGCTAACTTTGTTCAGAGATGTTATGGTACTTCCTTTTGCAGATATTAACATACTCCTTTGAATGTGTTACTTAAAAGGCTCCTAACAATTTAAAAAGGGAAGAATAAATTTATTCATAGATCGTAGTCACTAGATGATGTCATTTCAGATTTAAAAAAAACACACATATAACGTTGTCATATTTTCATACGAATGAAATAAGATACGAAAACAATCACAACATTGGGAACCTGTGCGCTCTTTCATCTTCACATGAAACCCACTCTTAGAAACTGTTTGACATACTTTGAAACGGTTCCTTACTACATCTTATCTTTGTCATCCCTTGAAGCTTCTTCTATCTCAATATAACCAAACTCTTTCTTTATCAAATCTCTTCAAAAATTACCAGCATTCCTTTTTAAAATGGTATGAACAAAATTGAAGGGTCAAAAGAAATCATGGAAACCAACTTCTAACCATAGAAAAACCCTATGCCATGAATAAGCGTCTGAATCTTTTGTTTCTGAACCTTCTATGTAACCTACACAAGAATCATCATAAACCTATGTTGAACCCATTATTGCGTCTTCTGTAAACAAGCCCCAATTTTTAGAAAAATCCACTCAGAAGAAACCTTTACATACATATGGGAGAAAGAAGAAGAATATTCATTCATTGTTTCCACTATAGAAGAATCAGATTCTGATTCATCCACCGAACACTAAGAATCAAAAAATAAACAACGATATGATTCTTCAAAATAATTCTGATGAAGAAAACCTTGTTTCTGTTGACATAATCCCTAGCTCATCAAAAGAAGAAGAAGAAGAAGAAGAAGAAGAAAACGAATCTTCTAGTGAAGAGGATCCTACTTGTGTAGGGAGATTTTCTAGTAATGGAAAGTTGCCTGTTATACCAAGAGAAGTTAGTTTCCTCTCTCCTTCTCGAGTATCAAGACCCTTATCTCCTTTATTTACTCCTTCACCTTCACCATCACCTTCATCTTTACATTCACCTTCACCTTCACCTTCACCACTACCAAAGCACCAACTTACTCCCACTTCTAAAATCTCTTCACCTAGACCATCATCGACACCTCGACCCTGATCCATTGTTCTGAGTTTGTTTGAAGAATGTTGGATCATCTTTGATGATGATTCTAAAAAAGAATCGGGTCTTCTGGTCAGAATACCACGAAATAGAGGTAGTATCTCCAACATGTAGGCTAAGAAAAAGCTTGTGGTTGAAAAAGAAAAGGGCACTAATGATGCACCGAGATAGGAAGAAGTGTCTCTAAAAAGAAAGAGAGGAAAAAAATAAGGGCAAGGCACATATTCTTAAAGAAATTTAGGAGGATCCTATCACTTTGGAGGAATCTTTCTACTTTAACAATTCCATTCAATTTGGTGTAGAAATCGGAAAGTCATACTTTAACAATTCGAACTATAACTTATGCTGAAACAAAAATTCTATGCTCAACTTCCATCCAAAATTGTAGATTGTTATAGACTGAATTTCAATTTCATTGCTTCACAAAACTTGTATCCCTATGTCTCTATTTACAACGAATCAAAAATCACCTCATTTGGACATCTACAAAAAAAGTTATGCCCAAAATACCAAAAACATGTCGATGCAAGAAAATGGGTCCTCGCCGCGACGAGGATGCTGAAGGTCGCAACGTGCGAAGCCAAAATCCTCCGAAAACTTGTTTTTCCCACATTCTTCAACCATATTGCTCCCATCTTTCAAATATAACACATCTAAACCCTAAACCAACTCTTATACTTCATTTATAAGTTCATTCCAACCCAATATCATTAACAAAACATCAAAATCTATCTTTGATCACTAACCCTAAAAGAGAACACTTGCATAAAGCATTCACTAACACTTTCCACACAAGTTAAGCTATATTTGGGGATTCATTTATCCAAAACAAGATGGAATAAACTCATACTTACTTGTTGAAGCTTCAAAATCTTCAAAATTTCCCAAAACCCTAGCTTTTCCTCTTTTTCTCTTCTTCCTCTCTTCCACGACACTCTCTTCTTTTCCTCTTCTTTTTATTTTTCTTCTTCTAATTTCCACTCCTAATGATCATCAAATATCCATAATGCCCCTCCATGTAATGCCTTAGCCTCTCAAACTTAAGTGATCTTCCATTTTTGCCCTTATACACTTTGACTTCTTCATTTTCACTTACACCATACTATACTCTAACTTAATCTTAATTTCTCCATTTAATACTTTCAATTCCATCAATCTAAGCAATAAATCCTCCAATCATTGACATGCTAATTAAACTTTAAACAAAATGATTTATCTAGAAAAACCACATAATCAAATCAATTCATACTTAAAAAAATCAATAAATATTTGGGGCCCAACAGTCCTTATACTTAACACACCATCTCTGACTTCGATTATGCAGTTCCGACCTATTGCTTTATGCACCATGCTTTACAAAGCTATCACCAAGATCATTGTTAATAGGCTCAAACCCTACCTTGACAATTTGGTCGCTCCTACCCAATGCAGCTTTGTCCCAGGGTGATTAATTACTGATAACATTATCATCATTCAAGAGGTCAAACCCACAATGCGCAGGAAAACGGGTCGTAAAGGATTAATGGCTCTGAAAGTGGATCTCGAGAAAGCATACGATAGATAGTCCTGGAATTTCATCCAAGATACCTTATTTGATGTCGGGATTGCTTACTCATTGATCAATCTCATAATGAAGTGCATTTCAATGGTCTCCTTCCAAATTAATTGGAATGGCGAACTGGGTGACGAATTTAGGCCCTCCCGGGGTATTCACCAGGGTTACCCCATATCGCCCTACCTCTTTGTCCTTTGTATGGAACAACTAAGTCACTCAATTAACCACGCAATGACACAAGGACGATGGCAACCTGTTAAGTTAGGTTGTAATGGACCGCCTCTCTCCCATTTATTCTTTGTTGACGACCTTATCCTATTCTCTGAAGCCTCTATCCGCTCAAGTCTCAGTTATTCGAGATATTCTCGACACCTTCTATTCTGCTTCAAGAAAACGAATAAGCCAAGAAAAATCTCGGTGCTACTTCTCCAAAAATACTCCTCCCATAACAACTCGCTGCTTAAGCCGAGCACTGGAATTCAGACAGATGAAGGATCTAGGCCATTATCTTGGAGTTCCGCTATTGCACGAACGAGTCAGCAAACGCACCTATCAATACATCTTAGATAAAGTTCACTAACGATTGTCAAGCTGGATAGCCAACCTGTTGTCTTTTACTAGACGTATCACTTTAGCTCAATCTGTAATATCGGTTTTTCCCAACTATACAATACAGACGATCCGTCTACCTTACAGCCATTGTGACAAGCTGGAGAAACTGATTAGACAATTTCTATGGGGCTCGTCTACTGGCCAGAAGAGGATTCATTTAGTTTCATGGGAGGATGTTTGTAAACCGAAAGATTTGGGGGGGCTTGGCATCCAGAAAATTCGTGAGATCAACGGTGCATTTTTGGCGAAACTAGGATGGAATCTGATCGCCAAACCACATGCTCTTTGGGTCAAGGTTCTCCATGCAAAGTATAACTTTGACGTCAACCTTCTCCCCACCTCGTTTGATGCTCTAGGGGGTTCAATGATTTGGTGGAGCATAAAGACGACTTGGCATATAGTGCTGAAAGGCATGCAATGGATGATAAGAGATGGCACCAGAACTCGCTTTTGGAAAGACCCTTGAATTGCGGGAGTCGGACCTCTTTTAACCCATGTTATAGCCCCTCTCCCGATTCTCAATCACAACCTTAGTGTGCAACACTTTGTGACCAATGATGAGACTTGGAATTGGGATGCATTTCAACATTGCCCCCCGAAGTCGATTAGTAAGGCCATAGTTGGCAAGTTTCCCCTAAAAGCCTTCCGAGGATCGAATACGTTGATCTGGGGAATTCCTGATACTGGCCTATTCACCATAGATTCCACTTATTCAATGATCATAGGTCGTGACGACGACTCACCCCATGATCTTTGGAAGGCAATCTGGCAGTGGAAAGGCCCACAACGCATTCGCTCGCTCTTCTGGCTTCTTGCACATGGTCGATTACTTACTAATCAACAATGTGTTCAAAAGCACCTTACTATGGACAACGGATGTCCCCACTGTCATTTACTTGAATCCTCGTTTCATGTAGTGCGAGATTGTGACCGATCCCGTCAAGTGTGACACACATTCCCTACACAACTCATCTCTCCTGATTTTTTCAATATGTCAACTTTGAATTAGCTCACTACCAATCTCTAAAATCACCGACATGACCTTAGGCATGAATGGTCGATTATTTTTGGGACTACATGTTGGTTCCTATGGAAATGGAGAAATTTGTCCCTCTTTGAGGACCATTTTACATGGCCTTACTCACCATCTTCTCTCATTTTGTCCTATGCAGATTAGATCCACCAGTTCGTAGTATGGCAAAGACGAGCTACTATCGAAAACCGCCCTCGACAAGAGAGACTCATCGGTTGGAACAAACCTCCAACTGGGTGGGTAAAATTAAACACAGATGGTGCTTGTAAACATTCCTCGTCCTCAACAACAGCCGGTGAACTGTTACGAGATAGTGCAAGCAACTGGCTTGGAGGCTTCACGCACAATCTCAGATGGTGCTCAACACTAACTGTAGAACTCTAGGGTGTTTTTACAAGCTTTACTCTCGCATGGAATTTGGGGTATCACTGGATTGAGCTTGAAGTAGATTCTACAGCGGTGATAAAGATCTTATCCTCCCCTGACAATCGTTCTCGGGCTCTCAACCTTATAGTTATGGGAATTAATAAACTGTTTGCTCATAATTGGACTGAGCACGACATATATACCGAGAGAGCAACAGATGCGTCGACTGGCTAACAAATTATGCAGTTCATCTTGATGTAGGCGTCCATTATTTAACTATTACACCCATAGGGTGCCACTTAATCCTTCTAGAGGATATGTTCGAGTTATGTTTCTCGATATTCGCTCTGTAATTTACTTTGTTGTATTTCCATTCATTAAAAAAAACATGTAGGCCCAGTTTCACTCTTGAAAACTGTTAGAGTAGTGCCCTAAAGGCAATCCCCTTTAGCGCATTTTGTTCATAGTCATGTACAGACTTTATGAATAAATA
>JANPWT010000009.1:859969-877714 GCA_024678245.1 Erythroxylum densum | reverse complement strand
AATAATAATAATATCTAATATTTATATATTTAAAATTATGATTTCCGCGTTGTCTTG
Organism: Erythroxylum densum; assembly: GCA_024678245.1. Lineage (NCBI taxonomy): Eukaryota > Viridiplantae > Streptophyta > Magnoliopsida > Malpighiales > Erythroxylaceae > Erythroxylum > Erythroxylum densum. The sequence continues at coordinate 877,657 of JANPWT010000009.1, read as the reverse complement.
GCTCTAGTCTAGTGTACAGTCCACTAAATTAAGACCCCACTAGTTATAAGCTGGGCCTCTGTAAATTCGACCGAGACACCCATCTTTTTGTCATTTTGTTTTTATCCATTAATTGAGCACTTGGTGGATAATAGGAATAACAACATGAATAAATATAGTAAGGAATGAATATAGAGTATAGTTAATAATGTGTTAGAGTGTCTCATATTGATTAAACATGAAAATATTAAAGGGCTTATAAGTGGTAAGGATCAACTATCCAAACAACTAGTTTTAGTTATTTAGACAATAGTTGACCGAAGCTCAATTCTTATAAGTGGACTCTACAGTCTATACATATTAAAAATTCAACAATTTTTAAAAACTTCAAAGGGCAAAAAAATTGTAAAAAAAAAATATTCTAAACAATAAACTTATCATATATGTGGATGGGATGAGGATAACATAAGATATTATGATCACATGATGTATGTGAACAAGTTAATAATAGCTAGGCGACAGATAGCTAGTAGGACGGTGGTGGTGATGTTGGCCGCCAGCGGTGGCGATTCAACGTGACCCACCGTCCTCCACGTAATCAACGAAGCTTATTAATCAGGTCGACCGTAAATTTCTAATCTTTACATAAAATAAATATAAGTTACACAATTTCACGCACCATTAAATTATTATATAAAAATTTACTGATTCAAAAATAAATTTTCTATTATTAGATATTAATATTTTAAATTTTATTAATTTAATTACTGGTAATAAATATATAAAAAACTCTAACATTTAATTTTATAAAATAAAACTCACAAGCTAAATTCAGACAATTCTCCAACTTATTGCTACAAATCCAAACTCAAACTTACAATGACAAGAATACTAAGTAAAAGTCTTGTTGAATCGCGAGATCACGAAAATTCAGTAATACATACTCTTATTCTTATCAGCTATTTTCGATAGATTCACGTATAATGTAAAATAATAATATTACAAAATATAAATAAATAGGTATAAATATATATAATGTAATACAAAGTACAGAACATACAAAACATAGTAGCAATTAACAATAAAAATAAAATAAGTAAATAAATATAAAATTTTAAATTTCCTTTCATCAAATATTTTCTTTTTAATTTTTATTAATTTGATCATCAAAAACAACAAAAAAAACCCTAATATTTCATTTTATAAATCTATCATAATATATCGAAAAAAATCAAGAACTATATTTAAACAATATTCCAACTTATCACATTAATTTTGTCTAAGACAAATGAATCTAAACTCAAACATAAAAGTTTGAACTCACTAAAATTTTATTATATGCAAAAAAATAAATTTAAACTTTTTTTTTAGCATTGGAAGAATTAATAAGTACAATATTTTATGGGCCCAAAACCCATCCTTTTGGGCTTTTAAATTTTTTTCAAGTTTTAAGCCCGACTCTTCGATTCGAATTTAAATTCAATATAAAATCTGATCTACTTGTTGATTTTACACTGAATCGACTTAAGTCCAAATTAAAATATTAGCTCTGCTTAATTTTAATGTTGTTTTACTTTTAATTTTTTGAACTTGAATTTAAATTTAATTTAAAACTTAATTTTAATGTTTTTATAACTTGAATTGAAAAGTAAACTGATAAGATAAAATATCATAATTGAAAGAAAAAAATATTGTTTAGAAAAAGATTATAATAAATAAAAAGTTTAAATTCTCTTATTATATATATTTAATCACTATTATTATACAAGTTGATGATGTGATTAATTCATAAGGTCGTTGATAAAACTCCATGTAAAATTGCTGAGTTGTACGGGAGCAATGATATGTCAGGCTTGTGAAAAGCCCACCTGACACTTGGGCCTACTGGTTCCCTAGTATCCTCCTAGGAGTTGTAATCTGCTTAAATAAATAAATAAAGCTTTTCAATTAAGTTATTTAAATTTGATTAAATTTAAATTTGTTAATATTATTTTAGGTTGAGTCGGATTTAATTAATATATTGTCATTTTTAAACTCAAAAATCCTAATTTTGATATGATCAAATTAAACTTAAGTATAATTTTAAATTGGATTTTATTTTCATCATCATCATCATCATACCCAGTCTGAAGTTCCGTAGTGAAGCAGAGTTTAAGAAAGTTTGATAGTACGTAGTCTTATTATTACATAATAGAGAGATTGTTTCCGATAGACCCACATATAAATATGACAGAAAAATAGTGATGTCAAATTGGATCTAACTTAACTAAATTTAAAAATAATTAAGGTCCGACTGGATAAGATAATTTAGATAGGAAATGGAAAGGGCATGTGTCCAAGTATGCCGCTGTAAGGGAGTAAGCGTCCACACTCCACAATGATTAACACGACGTCGTACTATTTGCCTAGGTGGTTAGAATACTAGCCTTTTTACAGTAGCATGGCTCGTACTGAATTTTCTTTGTGGAAAATAATAAACTAAAAACGCAACCTCTTTAAATTAAAAAATATAATTTTTTAATCATAATATCTCTTAATTAATTATTTTTCAAAGTAATAAGAAGTTAATTTCTTTTTTTTAAGAAGATAACATTTATATTAATTAAAAGGGAGGGTTTATACAAGAAAGAAACTATATACAAGGCGTAACAATATTTTGCATTTAAAGAACTAGCAGAAGACCAACGTGTATAGCTTGCCTCCTTTCAATCGGAAGGAATTGCCCTACAATGGCATCGATGGCTGAATAAATTTAAAGGTCCAACGACATGGGAGGAGTTTACGAAAGCAGTTCTTCAACGGTTCGGACCCACTGACTATGACGACCCTTCCGAAGCCTTAACTAGACTCAAGCAAACAACCACTGTAGCAGCATACCAAGAAGAATTTGAAAAATTATCTCACCGTGTTGATGATTTACCCGAAAGTTTTCTTGTTGGTTGTTTTATTGCAGGTTTGAAGGATGAAGTCAGACTAGATGTCAAAATCAAACAACCAAAATCCGTGGCCACTGCTATCGGAGTTGCTCGTTTAATTGAAGAGCGAAATACATTACAACAGAAAGCAATACCTACTATCAAGACCCACGGGGTTGTTCATGGAAGCAATATGGCTGGACTACTTGGACCTGCGCCAACCACTAAATCCGCTGCTACAGACACCGCATCGGTCATGCCAATTCGCAGAATATCGCCTCAAGAAGCAAAAGAGAGACGTGATAAAGGCCTGTGTTACTACTGCGATGAAAAATTTACTCAGGGCCATCGATGTAGCCGTCCTCAATTATTCATGATAGAAGAGGTGGAGGAGGAAGATATGGATTTAAGTGAAGATTTACCGACAAGAAAGGGCATGGCATAGCCCCCTCCAATCTCTCCATCCGATTCGATCTTACCACAGACTTATGGAGGTTCTCGCAACAATTTCCAGACTTTATCCTTGCGGACAAGGATATTGTTGGTGGAGGGGCATGATACGCTCATTTCTTATCATATGCAGCATGTGCTTATTTTTTATTATGTGCAGCACGTGCTTACAGACTCATTCAAAGGCTGTTGCAAATCTTCCGCTGATTTCATATTATCTTTAAGTTGTTTCCAGTTTAGTGTTATTCAGTTCCTTATTTTGTGGGGATGATTAGATCAATAGATCGTATCCAGTTTTCATTCAATGTAATGCTATAAATAGCAATTGTTATCATTAATAAAGAGAGCAGAAAAATATAATCTTCTCTTAACACTTTAACTCCTCTATCGATCTCATTTTTGCTTCTACTCTGTTCTCTTCTTGTTCTCCACTACTTTATCCACAAATTCTCTTATCAAATTGTTACTTAATGTGCAGAAATAGGTAATATATATATATAAATACATAGAAGAGGAGAAGAGATTTTTGTAATTTAGCAAACCAAAAGGGAACATGAAAGGGGGTCTCACTCTGTCTCTAGAAGATTACTTCAATTTCTTTCACTCTCAAAATCCCTCTGCTCTCACTGTCACTTCCCTCAATCAGGTACGCATCTATTCATCTTCATCTTCTTCTTCTACATAACTCATCCATCCTTTTCATCAATTTTATTAATCTGTGTTTCAGATCATTTTCATGCACGGTTTTAAGAGAATCTATAAACTTCCCAAGGTTTCTATTCTATCCTTTCTATCTTTAATTTTTCAGCAGCAGCCAAACACATTCATTGTCGCCTGCTCAGACTCGCGTGCGTGTCTTTTGTTTTTTTTTTCTTAATAACAGAAAGCGCTAAGCGACGCCCTGGAGACTATTGGGTTGGTGAATCCGTCGCGCTCTACACTCCAGGACAACGAGATCTCGCCTTGCGCCCTCATGACTGTGGAGGACGTAACTGCCGATCTGGAGGAGCTGAATTGGCAGGAATGTTGCATTACCTCCATTCAAAGTTTTAACTCCGCTCACGACCATAGCTTTTCTTCTTCCACTACTGACGGAGGGTCTTCGCTGAAACCGAAGCAGCGCAAGAGGAAGAGACGTCACCCAGCCGCCAATGGTCACTCATGATCATCTTGAAGAATTCCCGGCGTTCAATGAGGACATTTCGATAATTTTAGTTAAAGTGAAAGGGCGATATCGTGTTTGTTTTGGCCTATCGGTTTTCTTTTACTTGGAAGAGCAGAAAACGAAAATTTGTGTAGTTAAACAAATTGGAAATTTAGCAACACTTTGTTCTGGCGTAGTGAGTGACTAATTAGATGGTTACTAATAACTAAAATGCATGCTGCAGTTATTGAGTATGAAGGAGATGATTTCAATTTCAATTTCACAGTGATGTCCAGTTTAGTAAAGTAGCATGTGTTACTAAGCTCCGAAGTCCAGCAAAGCAATTTGATTATCTTTCTTCATGCCCAAATTTCCTAACCTTTGGTATTCAGGTCACTTAAGACTCTACTAATGTTACATTGTATCAAATTGGGATTTCATTTTTTCATCAACTTAAAGGAATCATGTTTCCAAAAGATTGTAGTTTGTAGTAAAAACACCTTAGCTTCAGTTTTGAAAATCTAGGCAAAATGCGGTCAACGCACAACATTTTGGATAACATTTCTCCATATCATTTTATTATTTCCCTTATTTTTGTTTGTAAAGTGTTCTTATTGATGACGAGCTTTTCTTTTTCATGTTCTTTAACATCAATAGTATGCACAAAGTTTTGGAAGCTGGATTTTATCACATTTAGGAAAAATCACTCTTTTTAGTGAGCTGGAGACCCAACTTGAGCCTAAAGGGCACAGTATTTAAGAATGTTTCCTTGTGGATATATTTCCAGAATTTGCTCCTACAGTTCTGGACTATAGAGGGCTTGAATTTGCTCCTAAAGTTCTGACTGCAGAGGGCTTCAATTTTCTACTAAACTTCTGACTACAGAGGGCTTGAGTCGCCTAGCTAGGGCCATATCAGCTCCTCTGCTTAGATGAGCTAACTACAATAATAAGAAGGTAGGCTTCTTCGAAATCTGTGTGGAGGCACGCACGGCATGAATGACGACCTTCGTGAGGTATTCCCAATAATAAGGCCAGATAAGAATAAACAACTGAAAGAAGGTTACATTGAGTCTAGTTACCAATTAAAGCCTCCAAATACTAAAAAAATTATTTGGGGAGATATTGGTAGAAGATTAAAATTAGGATTCTTAGGTGAGCTACTCAATGTACTCCTATTAAATAGTTAAGAGGAAAATTCTAATGAAACATCCTCATCCTTCTAGGATAAAGTGTGTGAAATTACACCTAACATTCCCCCCAAATAAATTCCTAGCCCACCTTAAAACCAAACTTCTCTATTGATACCGAAAGGACTCACCCTATACTTGCCCTTCCGAAACTGATGTGAAACCCTTCCAGTGACTCCACAGTAACCTTCTAATTAATATACTTTAATAATTAAAAACGATGAGAGAAGTGGAAAATTTTTGTTTTAATTCATTTTATTAAAAATTTTGACAACATAATATAATGAATGCATTTTGACATTTTCAAAATTTTCAAAAATCCTATAAAATTTCAAAACATTTCTATATTCACACCAAGTTCTCAATTATAAATTGTGGACTTCAAGTCCACTCACAAGCAACCTCAAATAAATAATTTTTTTCTTAACCAATAAAAAATGGTGGCAATAAGTTTTATGAAAACTTTTATACTGAAATAAGTCATCCATTATAATTGGTACCTTATGATGCCCTTCAAATTTTTTTAAACATAAATAGTGGCGGCACGTAACTTTCCTTACTTAACATAGTCCACCACTAGTTTTTTTACCATACGATACATTAGGTCTAAAGTCACGATATTAGTTCTGCATTACTTACTCACAACTAGTTAACCATTATTTATGGAGTTGGTTCTGTATTGCTTACTTGTAATAGGTTAATCGCTATATATTGATAGTTACGGAGCTGATTCCGTATCGCTTACCTGTAATAAGTCACGAAGTTGGTTCTATATTGTTTACCTGTGATTGGTTAACTACTATTTACAGAGTTGGTTCTACATCGCTTACCCATAATAGGTTAGCCACTATAAATATACCGGTTTAATAACATGTATATAGCCTACCGATGTACTATAGCTAAAAGAAATTCTTACATTTACGACTCATCTTATTTTCTAAATCAAGTAGGGGAGAATCCATAATTAAATTATTTCAATGTAACTCCCAATCATATAAAATTTAACTTTCAAATTAGAACTCATATATTGCCAAAGCATTTTTCATAACAATTTATTCTTGTGTCATAACAATTGGTACTTAAATAACATTTCGTAAAACACAATTTTCCATTTTGATAATTTATTGAAAATTATCCTTAATAAAGATCTCCAGGTTACAATTTTGGCTAAACCTTTTACTAAAGCTCCACCTAGAAATATTCTTAAGGAAAAGGCAATCTACTCTTATCAAGGCACATAGAAAAGAATAGGAAGGAAAAATATTAAAAAAAGGGCCCCAAGCCCTTATCTTCACTTCATGATAGTCTTAGAACATTAGAGGCATGGATTGCTATAAAAAAAGAAAATAATCAAGGATTATCTAAGCATGAATAAGTTTCTTATTATTGGGCTTCTCGAAACAAAAGTTAAGTTAGAAAATTTTCAACATTATAGAGGGGTTTTTTGGTAAAGGCTAGGAAATGATTTTCAATCATTATTCTAACTTTAATCGTAGGATTATCATTGGATATGATCCTATAAGGTTTCTTAACTTTTAGTTTTTGGCCAATTCATTCACCTAGAAGCATGCTTATAAAATAAGGTGATTGAGATTATTTTGAGTACACCTTAAAACTTGAATTTTAGGGGCAATTCTATAGAGTGATCTTAAAATGTTGGGGCTCACTATCAAACACCACTAGTTAGTAATGGGGGACTTCAATAGCACCTGGTTTTCTTAAGATGTAGACGAGGAAAGACTAAATTATAATGGTAGGAATGATGATTTTGTTAACTATTTATCCTCCATTCAACTTATTTATTTATACTTTAGTGGAGCTTTCTATAATTGGAACAATAGGACAAGTGAAGATAAGAAAAGTTAGATCATGCATTTGTTAATCCTTCTTATATACTTCTAAGTTCATATCCAACCATACATTTTTCAATAAACTTTTTTTTTTCAGAATACAATCATGTAGAGCTAAACTTGGGATTAAAGAGCAAGCATCACAAATTGTCCTTCAGGTCCAATAGCTTCATGCTCAGTTTTAAAGGCTTTTAGGAAGTTGTTTCCAAAGGGTTAGGAATCTGTTTCGAAGGATATGAAGCATACGTATTAATAAGGAAACATTAAAGTGTCAAAATCCAACTCAAACACCTGTTTGTAGCTAAAATAAAAACTACTAAAGTACTTATTAATAGGGCTACACCTGTGTTTCTTGACATTAAAGATAAAGATAATTGTTTCCCCAATGAACTTATTATTAGAACCAAAGAAAAGGATGCTTTTAAAGGTTCCTTGAAATATTTGAACAATCATCACTCTTTACTAAGGCAAAAAGCCAAAGTTAATTAGGTTAAGGATGGGGATAAGAACTTGAAAATTTTCCACAATCCTATTCTTTGTCACAGAAACATAAATAAATAAGATAAACTCCTTAAAAGTGGATGGTATTACCTTTAATTAACATTCAGAGCTTAGAAGTACAGTCTTTACCCACTTTAAAAAACTACTTGGTTCCCACTTTTACTCTTTGTTGTTTTTTAGTAGTTTAAACTCTTCATTTCAGAGACCATTACTCTATTAAAGTAGCTATTTCTTTCTAATCCCTTCATTGAGTAGGATGTTAAAGTTAATCTATTCTCTACGGATCCTAATAATGCCCTTAGAATAGATGGGTTTAATGCCCTTTTCTTTCAAATGAATATCTAGCCTTAGCATATAGGAAATGCCTTTCAAGTATTTTGGAATTCCTATATTTGCTAAAGGAGCAAGCTTCAAAGATTGTCATCTTGTGTTTAATACCAGTAGGAGAAGAATTAACCAATAGAATAATAAGCTCCTCTCTGATGATGGAAGAGTTAAACTCATTATCTAGCATGATACTAAAATGTTAAAAGTAACTAGTTAGTGACAAGTACCTCTAGCAGAAAAGAAAAATATTTGAGGTACTAATTAGTCAAAGAAAGAAAAAAATCAAACCAATCTGATCTGTTATAGATGCCACACAATAACTTTGTATTTACTTATCGTATTTAGCATTGTTTGCCAAAAATGCCTCTGTAATGGAACTCACTCTAACTTAGCCTTTAGAGATACAAGGTCAAAAGCTCCTCCTTTTACTTCCTGTTCAGACAAGAAATACTCCAAATCTCACAATATTAAAAGTCAGTGAATGCAATGAGTGTAACAATAATAAAAGAAAATAGTAATAAATAATAATTAATTATTGAAAGACTAAAAGTTGACTTTAAATCTAAAGAACTTCTTGGGAGTTTCTAAAAGCTTATCTCAGGAAGTAGTTTAACCTATGGTTCCACCAAGTCTCCGAATCATGACATAATATGCCCTATAACTCATTATATGTATATGGTCATTACCTATTCCATTTTAAGGAGGGTAGAAAAAAATGGCATTATTGCATGCTAAAATTTTCTTTTATATGGTGTTTCTCATTTTAAAAACCCATATAACCTTAGTTACTAATTTGCTACTTCTTTAAAGAAGCAAACACAAAAAATCATAAGAGCTACTTATGGTAGGTTACACTTGACCAATTTAGAAAAGAAATTGGGTTTTTTATATATACTCTCAAATTTTTCATACAGATATTAGTATGGTAGTTGTAGGAGTAGCTCTAACTTCCATATAAGTCCAAAACAGGTGAGAAAAAGTTGATGAAACATTATCTTAAATAAAAATTTGAATAGGTAAAATAAAACAAGATATTGAGACACTGCAAGGGCTTTTCGATGCATATGAGCAACAATGGGATAAATTATTATAATATTAAATGCTTATTGTATTATTAAATTTTAAAAGAATCTAATTTCCATGGATATTATTGATAGCCATGGGTATAAGTTTTGTAGTGATGATATGCATCTTAAGGTGTTAAAGGATGCTTGGATGGTAAAGAAAAAAAAAAACAGTATCTATGTCTTAATGGGAAAGCTAATAGTAACATTGGTGACTATTTCTTAATCATTAAGATAGAAGGATAATAGTAGTATAGTATGGTACATATATGTACGTCAGTCATCCTGGTGAGCAAGAGATGAAAACACTTCATAATGATAGCTTATTAAACATTAGAAGGTAGACTCTTGTAAGTTTCATATACTTAGTAAAATGTCTAACGTAACTTTTAAGGATATAGTATTTAAGGTAGACTCTTGTATGACATATCATTTTTAATAGTGAGTAGTACTGGTTTAAAGATGGTACAACTGTTACTAAAACAGTCTAAAACAAACACTATGGCAGCTAAAAATTCTAGTTTAAGAGATATAACAATGTTAAGAAGAAAACATCAATAGGGTATAATCAAAATATAACGAGATAAACCATCAAGCAGTTAAGAAGATGTAGTTGGAGAGAATCAGTCATGTATGCTCTTACCATAGGTGATGAAGAAGTATCTATCTTTTATGAGACTAAAGAAAGTTAGGATAAAGATAAACAAATAGGGGCTGTGATAAAGGATGTGAGATTTCACAAGATTGAGAAATTATCTACATTCGGTCAATTCTTGTTAAAAAATAGAATAGCTCCACGCAAATTGAACCCAGCCATTCACTGTGTCTTGCCTATTAAATTAAATCCATCACCCATTATAGAATGTAGCATCTTTACGTATAAATTTGAAGGGTAGGGTATTTCAATTGAGATTAAGTTCGTTGGCTTTAGATTTACATTTCCTAATGCACTGGAAATTCTCTTCTACCCTACTTTAATTTGATTTCCAGTGTTTAGTTAAAATTGAAAGAATAAATATCTATTCACAAGTCAGAGCTTGGAAATTGAAGTGTTGACGAACATATGCCAATTACTTCAGGATTCAGCAACGTTTTGTGATCTAATACAAAATCAAACTTGCCATATGGCTATGATTTAGTAATAGTATCATCCATGTCCATAGAATCATATAATAAGATAAGGTGATAGCCCTACGTGGCTTAAACCCAGTCCCTCTTGCTCACTTCCCTACGCGTATTCCTGGGCTGGGTACGGAAGAGACTTTTTTTTTTTTTTCCTTAATCTCTTCCAATCCCTCAGAGCAACAATCATGGCGTCATCTACACTTCTAAGTACTACTTCCACCTCCAAGCCCAATGTCCTCTCTCCCATCAAACCCAAAATCACCTCAACATTACCACCATTTCCTCCACGACACTTCCGACGCCGTCATTTCATGTCCTTGGCTGCATCTTTCCCGATGATCGCTTCTTCTTCATGGTTAGTCCCAGTTTCTCCAGCTTCAGGGGAATCCGATGAAGAGTACGTGAAAGAGACAGAGGAAGTGATTATCAAGGTCAGGAGCACCATTCAGCTGGACAGGAACGATCCAAATGTTGCTACCGCAGTTGCTGAGCTAAGAAATACATCAAATTATTGGGTGGCGAAGTACCGAAGAGAAAAGGCTTTACTGGGTCGTTCTTCTTTCAGAGACATCTACTCTGCCTTGAATGCTGTTTCTGGGCATTACATCAGCTTTGGACCAACAGCTCCTATACCTGCTAAGAGAAAGGCAAGAATACTTGAAGAGATGGACACTGCAGAGAAGGCATTGTCAAGGGGAAGATAGATGATACCAAGATCTTACATTGCAGAGTAAAAGTTACAATGGGTTCGTGATCGTTAATTGCAACTGTATTCCCATTTCTTGAAATTGCAGAGTACAATCTGTTGATACGTATATATTAATTAGAAGGTTTTCTTTATTGCTCAAAAATTTTGGATTAACTGATAAGCTTCTTGATTATACGCTTGATGAGGAAGCTAACTGTTACTTGTATCTTATGCATCTTGATGTTTTGAGAACGGAGTACATTTGCATCAGGAAGTCCCACTTCCAAGTCAATGACTTCGATTTCATGTTACAACTCCTATTAATCATCTTGCTAAAATTGTTTTATTAATTTGTACCTTGATTAAATGTTTTCTGATCGAACAAAATCTTGGTTCTTTGTCTAAATATACTGTTTAGAAAAGTTTCTTGACAGACGAGAAGCAAACATTCTTGTAAATCTTAGTTTTGCCTTTCAAATTTGAGCGTGGAAACTATTTCACATTAACTTTTGAACGTCTTTGATGCAAATCTTGATTCAACTAGAGAGCGAACTGTTCCAAAGCTCACCAATTGCCTGACCTTTTCTTTCTTTTTTTCTTTCTTTACTACCAACGGTTAAAACTTTTGCGCCTGTTTTTAGTTAGGTTTCTTTCTCCTTTGGGAAAGGAAGCAGATGTCTCCGATCTCTGTGTCACCAAGAGCTGTCCTCACCTTCGGCAACTTGAACTGCTATTCATACCAAAAAACTGGCAGCTTCCTTCCATTCAGTGACACAAGCTTTACTCTGTGCAAACCACTGCCCAGAAAAGGAGATTTTATCTCCAATATCCCCATAATTTTACCCTGGAACGTGAGGGACATGACTTGAAGCAAAAAGAAGCAGATGGTTCATGATTATCTGCTCTCAAATAAGAAGTGTCTAATTAGTTTGTTGGAAACTAAAATTAAAAAATATAGTTTCATCTCCAATCACCTATCTCATCGTTATGGAAAAATAATGTTCGGATTTAACCCTAATAGAGTGATCACTAACTAGGTCACTTTGATTTAATTTCTCAAAGAAAAAAACTAGGTCACTTTGATCAATTTCTACATCTAGTTATAACTTTAGACAATAAACCTATCCCAATTAGGATAACTTTCACTTATGTTGCTAATCATGGGTTCCAAAGAAATGTACTATAGAGTGACTTATTCAATTTGAGTTCCAATATAGATAATACATTACTTGGCCAAGAAGCAGAGAGGATAGGATCAACCATAGGAATAAAGATGAGAAGTTTACCAACTACTTACTTCAACCTGGACTAGAAGGTTTGAGATTTGAAGCAGCTTTTTTCACCTAGAAGAACAAACATGCAAATAATTGGTTCATTGATAAGTGTAAATTGTATCGTATTTTAGGGCATAGTTTGATATGCATTTAGCCGTTATTTCGATCATTTAGTATGTGTCTAGGTTAGAATTGTATTAATTTGTTAATTATTTGTCTTTTAAGTGTTTTATGGGTTAGTACAAGCTTTTGAACCTAAATATTATATTTTTGAGGTACCTTGATGTATTTACTTGTGCTTCAGGATCAATATTGAAGAAAGGAGGAGTTTCGGAAGACATTCGAGCTAAAACAACGGCCCAAGCCAGGATTGTGATAGAAGGCTCAGAAGTGAGATGCGCAGTCACTTATGAACTTCACGTTTCGAGGGACTTTTTGGGCCTTTCAGACCCTGGAAAGACCTTAGGGTTGCCCAAAACATAAAAGAATATTTAAAGAACATTAGGAGGAACGCAAAGGAGCTTTTTGCATCAACACCACTTGAAACCATAAAGAGAGAAACCGAGAGAGAGAAAAAAAGAAGAAGGAAGAGGAACAAGAGGAAGACAAAGCTGACTCGACGTGCTTTCCAAATCAAGAGGTTTTCTGACGTTGATACCTTCCGTCGTCTATTCTAAGTCATTATTTCCTTTTCATTTTGATTTTATTTATGTATAAAATTGCGATGGATAGTATAATGATATGATTTGGAATATTGATGATATTCTAAACTCTCCTTCAGGATTTTATTTTGATTTAATAATAATTTAGTCGATTGTATTTATTGGATGAATGTCGTGATTTGATTGTGATCTTACATAATTTGGTAACAAATTGAGAGGGTGAACTGAATAAAACATGATTAAATCATATTAATGAAAGTTAGGCGATTTAATAGAATTAATAAAAATCGTGACAAATCATATTGGTGATTATGTGGAGAGAGATCCCTTGTAATGTTTTGATAGTTTATTAAAGTGCTTCCGATCTAATTAATGTTTTAGATAATTTGTTAATTAAGAGATTGCAAACTTCACAATCTGATTAGAGTTTAATGGATATAACTCGAGAGAGAGTAATCAGCCCTAGGATAGTTTAGAACCAACATTCCATTGACACATAATTGGCTAGGTTAGCATTAATGATAAGTAAAATCTCCTTTATCATAAATTGGTAAATTATATTGGTTGATTTCTATTGTGATTGCATATTGCTCACTTATTAACACTTTTATGTTTAATCTTTGATTTGATTGGTTGAAGTTGATTCTCGTAATTAATTTTTGTTGCATCTTTTATTTTCAATTTTATAGTTTTTCTGGCCTTAGATTTTAGGATTAGATTGCTCTCCTTCTTCATGGGCTCGACACCTTTAATACTATGCTACTAACTGTACACTTGCAGAATATTGAGGATTTATAAGATTAAAACTTACCCAATCAAGTTTTTGACGTCGTTACTAGAGAGGTATAATTAATTTATTTCTTGTAGTCTAAGGCATTTCACTATCTTTTGTGATTGTGGTACCTAATCACAAGAAGGAAAAAAAAGTGTAAGAAGTTTAGGCGAAAAGTCAGAAACACATTAATTTGGACATCACAAGACGACAATAATGAATCCAGAAAAATAGATATCAAGAAGACATAAAAAGAATGATCATGGAGGATATATATTATCAGGAGCACATGACTCTTGTAGATTTCAATGAGCCCCAATTTATTTGGGAAAATCATCATCCTTATATGAACATGTACATTTCGGGGTGGTTCTGATTTCAATTGGACTAGCAATGTAAGTACTCATATGGGACATCAAGTAGGATTTTAACAAAATGAGTCCAGTTCAAAGAATTCCAAATTGGACAAAATCATGGATAAGCTAACAAACAAGAAAGAGACTGGATAAGCTAACAAACAAGGAAGAGATTTAGAAGAGACTAGAAGAGCAATCTGATCAAGTAACAAATAATCATTCCCCTTTTATTCACAACATGGAGATTCAAATGAGACAACTTTTTCGTGACTTTTGTAAGAGAAGCATGGAAGACTCTTTGAGTAATATAGAATTATATCAACGAGAGCAATATAAGGCTATCATACTTAGAAATGGGGAAGAGTAAGAAAAACCAGTGGGAACCTAAGGTGAACCCTATTTTGTAGAAGACCAAGAAATGAAAAAAAGAATGACAACCCTCCCTATTATTCCTTAGATCTTGGTATACTTTGCTTGAACATCGAAAAACCTTGGGTAGATTTCCATAAAGAGAACGTCTTCATTTAGATTAGAGAATGAAGTATTAAAGAATCTAAAGGAGGGCAACTCATGTAGAAAAATTGATGTGCTCGAATCTTTAAAGGAACGAGAGGAAGAAGAACAGTTGACAATGGACATCAATTTTGAAGAAGTTATGGCATCTCTATTCAAAAAACTAAAGAAGTGAAAGAGATGAGGGCAAATGAAGAAGAATCAAGAAGAGAACAACTCACCCTCTTATCGGGAAAACTATTGGATTCCATGGAAGATTCAAGGAGTTTTGTTATCCCTGTTTTCTTAACAGTTCACTCAAAAAAGGGACATTACTAAGCCTAATTGTTTTTCATAATTTTAACAATATTATCCTTATGATCATTTTGCAAATTATCTTATAATCATTTTGTAATTTGTTGCATACTTCCAGGCTACAACACTAATGTTGAATGAAAATGGTGGAAGCAAGCCGCTTATAATTGATCCGACTGAGTTTCTAATAATACAAAGTCAAGCTAATGATCATAAATTAGCACGTTCAGTAGTTAGATTTAAATTGTTATGTTTAATTAGATTTGTTTTAAACTTTAAATAAAATTTTAATGATTTGAAATGATCTGAGATTACTAATTCTCTTACTCTCTTTAAGCAATTCCAATATAAGACAACAATCTCGAGCGTCAAGCGGATTTGGTCTCAACACCTCGCCATCATCACCTCCATCATGGTAAGGTTTTATTTCTAACCCTTTTCCTTTAAATCTAGTCTTTTTTGTTTTATTTTTATTTATGTTATTTCTTTCCATGTGTGTTTGTTTATCTCCTTCTCACATCGGGATAATGTGTTGTTCAAGTGTGGGAAGGGTTGTATTTTACTTTGGGTGTTGATTTTGCATATTGTTATGTTAGTGTTTTTAGGTTGCATATTATGAATTGTGTTAATGTATTGATGGCTTAGGTAGAATGAAATTGATTTAATTTTGAACATAATCTATTGTTGTGAAGAGTCATTAGCTAGAGAAAAATTAGTGATATGGGTTCTTATGTAACATCCCGTTACCGGAGTGACGGGTATGTCAGTATTTTGGATTGGGTAGAGTTGGGTACAGGCAAATGTGACATTGTGCATGCATTATTGTTTTTATAGATATCGGTAACGGATTATTGACTACTCAAGTAGATATATATATATGTACATACATGTATGACAATTCCCGAATTGATTGTGTATCGGAAATTGGTTATTATCGTAAAGATGAGAATTGGATTGTGAAAATTGGAAATGTATTGATAAGTGTATAAATTAGGTTTTGAATATGGAAATTGAAATGAAATTGAATTTTAGAGGAATGGAAATTGGAAATTGAGTAAAGGAATAGGCATTTTCTACTTTTGTGAATTTATGAGAATTTTTCCAAAATTTTTAGAGAATCGAGTCCGGACCGGAAAAATGATATAATGACTGATAAACTAGATTCCGGGTCCGAGATTGATTGGCAATTGATATGAAATAAATTGAGTTATGATTTTAGGATTTATTATTATTTGTTATTGCGAATCGGGAGAAATTAGAATCAAAAATTGGATAGAGGTGGTTCAGATTTGGACTTGTGGCAATTAAATTGCCAAACAAGCCCTAGGTCTCCTTGTATATATACTGAAACCATTTGATATTTTCATCCACGAAGTTCATTTGTTTTCAAAGAAAATGGGGTTTTTGTCGTGGGTGAGCATAGCGTGGATTTGGAGTTTCTTGGAGGATTTTCAAAGGATTGAAGCTTGAATCAAGTAAGTTTTTATGTGTTATGCCTTAAATCGTTTCATTTGATCCTTGATTTAGTTATGAAATTGTTTAGAGAATTGGAAAGCTTCGACGATAGGGTTTGTGAGAGTTTGATTTGGGTTTTTGATAAATAATGATTTGAATGATGGATTGAGGTTAGAAATGAGGGGTGTTTAGTATAAGAAATTGTTTGGGAGTGTTTAGAATGGATTTGGATGAGTTAGATCAGAAGATCAGGAGAATTTATGGGTTTCGGGGCGTGTTTCTGGGTTTACACGCCGCGACGTGTGAAGAACACGCCGCGGCGAGGCCCCTTTGGGTGCACGTCGCGACGCATATTAAACATTTGAATTCGTGCGCCGCGACGGGTAACGTTTTGTCGCACGCCGCGAAGAGCAAAGGAGCACGTCGCGGCGAGCAGGCAAAGGCACGCCGCGGGAGAGAGTTGCGCGCACGCCGCGACAAAGAAAACTTGGTTTGCCGCGGCGAGACGTGCGGACGCCGCGGCGAAGGCGAGGAAAAAGGGAGCTCGCCGCGGCGAGGGATGTGGTTTTTCCGAAAATGTGATTTTTGAGATTCTAAAATTTGGGGATTTAGGAATTTGATAATTTAGTTGGTTATGGATTAATTGAATTTTTGAGAATAGGAAATTGCAATTAAGAAGAAATGAAATTAAAGGATTATAAGGTGATTATTACAAGTAATGAGATTGAGAGTTTATTTTTTTATGAATTGGTTCCTCAGTGATTAATTGGAATTTAGAGACTAAGAAATTTGAATTGACAAGATGAATTGGCTTTGGAATTAATTAGACGAATTTCAGAATTGAGTGGCAAATAAATAGTGAATGTGATTCAATTGGAATGTGACTATAGAGTATGGGAATTAGCAAATTGAAGTATGGAATCTGAAATTTGTTATGAGAGTGATCAAATTGAGAAATTCGGGAATTGAATCGGGAATGTCATAACATGTATAGTATTTATCGCATTTGTTAAATATGTATTATTATTGATTGAAATTGGCCTAATTGGTAATATGTGATTTATTTGATTTGATATAGAGGTTCCGATGGATCGACATTCCACGGACAGTATTGGGACTTCCAGGCTGTA
>JANPWT010000009.1:788542-805654 GCA_024678245.1 Erythroxylum densum | reverse complement strand
AAATACTTGACAATCCACGACGTCTATTTATTAGACGTCGCAGATTGTCAAGTTTCTGCGACGTCTCCCCAACGTCGTCCAAAAGCAAACAATCCTTGACGTTTTCTCCAAACGTCGGGAATTATATGCCTCTTTTCTGACGTCTTCATCAACGTCACAGAATTGATAAGCCTTCTATGACATCTTCACTCAGACGTCGGCGAAACCCATTGCCTACCCACCATCTACGACGTCTATTGTGACATTTTAATAGACGTCGTAGAAGGTTTTCTGTGACGTCTATAGGGCTTCTACGACGTTTACCAGACGACGCAAAATGCATGTTTTTGTTGTAGCATTATTTGATATATTAATTATTAATAAGAATTATGAATAATTTAATTCAATATAATATATATAATTAATTTAAATTATTTTTTGATAAAAATTATGAATAATTTAATAATTAAATTTATTATATTATATAAGAGATTAAAATATATTTAATTAATTAAAAATAATTTATCTTTAACTTTTATCTAATGTATAATTATCATCACTAATAAAAATATAACTACATTGATATTAATAACTAAACAAGTTTTTGTTTTTACTTAAAAAAATAAAAGGTAGAAACTAAAAATTAAAATTTACAATAAAAAATATAAGTATAACCAAACAGTCCTTTAGATAATAACTCTTAGTGATTACTCCTTCAACATGTCTACACGTTTTGAACATCTACATTAATATCTTCGAAAAAGAAAATCATTGCTAATTCTTATAATATATTAATGATTCAGAACTATCTAGCATTCAACGTCGTAATTGAACATCATCTGCACAAAATTTTCTACACACTAATAGTAGTATCATTGTCATAATTAGTTTTGGAAACTATCTCATTCAATTAAATGGTCAAATCTAGGTTTACGTGATTGCTTCCAAAAGAGTTGAATTCCGAAATGTCTAGAATCTGATGATTTGGTATTGAGTTGAATGGGAAACCTTGATTAGCAATTAAAGGCAGTAAATCTCGTTCTTCTGTAGCCTCTATTATTGAGGATAATGAAGGTATAAAGGATAGTGAGAGCTGACAAATATGAGTTAGCTCGCGATCGTGCTCTTCTTCGTTGGAAATTCTAGGCAGGAAGTTTTCTCCTGAATTCTGCAGAAAGAAGTAAAATTTTATTAAAAACAAAGTGAACTACGAGGAATATTGATGTCGATCACAACAAAGAAACGTACCCAATGACGAATAAGGAATCTAAACTTACATTAATACTGAGCTATCTTAAGTAAAGGCCAAGCATTAACTCGTTAAGACTGAACTTCAACATGTTCATTCGGTAGGATCGATAGTGACCAGAAAAAGATTAGGAGGGAGAAATAAAAGGGGAGAGGGGTTTTACCTCAGCTTCCTGCCCAACACCTTGTTTATTTGCAAGAGGTTGGATGCCCTCTTCAGATGAAATTTGAGATTTAGAGGCACTTCTCTCTGTTCTTGTTTCTTTAAGCTCTTCCATAAGCAGCCTGAACAAAAAAACCAAAGAACGTATGGGCGACAGAATGAACCTTCTTCCAAAATTTTAATAGAAAAGGTCTTAAAACAACATTTGCTTAGTTATTAAATTACTCCTTCATACTAATAAATAATTTATGATATAAATGGAGTAATTTAAATAATTTTAATTTAAGATTAAAGTGAGTATTCGAAGAGAATATTTATTTAAAACAAACTTCATGCAGATGACTATATATATGTATATATCATTTAATGGATATTCAAGAAGTCTCAATTAAATTTTATATATCTATACATATAACGGAATTGCATATGGATTGTTCGAAATACTATAAATTATAAGAGATAAAGAACCATATGATACAAAACATATGTTGACAAGGTATTTTTACATGCTTTTTCAATTATAATTTCAGAAAATTTTATTTAGAACTAAATTAGATTGAACTTCAATGCTACTTTGATGTTATTTATATGTCCAAATTCTAATTTTTCATTTATAGAGTTTCTTATTTATTATACATTTATTGATAAGTTTCGAATATAAGGTGCAACTTTTAAATTAAAATAAATTATCTTCACAATTTTTTAAGATAATTCTAAAGTTTTAAGTTGAAGCCTGCAATTGCGATTGTCACAATATTGTAATTGTATAGTTAGTTGTGTTGTAATGATTTATTATAATTAGGCTTATCTTATTGTATGATTGTAATATTAATTAGTACTAAGATCTTAATAATCTTACTATTTGTGCGACTTCGAAACATCTTAAAGATTTATGTGCTTGGATATGGTAATAGAAACTCTAAAAAAAAAATTAATTAAGACATTTATATACCTTTTGGAGGAAAAGATTGACGTTCGTGCTTTCCTTGTCTGCAAATGCCGATTGCACACAAGGTCATCAACCCTGCTGTGATCCTTCATGTTCCTGTACATCTGAATAAGAAATGGATATGTGGGTATTGAGTTTAATTTAACATTATGGAGTAATCATATAATTAATAATGACCAAGTTTCCTGGGATCAGTAACTGTTCCCACACCTTATTCATGTTAAGTACAAAACTCATGAATATTTTTCTTTGTCTAAATTGCAACAAAAAGTTCAAAATGCTTTTTGCCAATCCAGCCTAAAGGAAGAGAGCTTAATATAGCTTCGGTCTTATTTTCTTAATTACATAGCATCTATTTTCTTAGCTTCAGAAAACTTGTGTTAGAAGAGGTGCAGTCTTAATTATTTGGTTTTTGGCTTGATATAAAAGAAAGAATGATAGGTAGATAGGTCAAGAGGTGTTTAGGCCTGAGAGAATATTCATCATTTTACTTGTATATATTGATAGACCACAACAATTAAACTATATGAAGACTTTATATATTGAATATAAAGTCTTAAGATTCCTCAATTTTTTAAAACATCCTTTCTTAAGATTATCATTATGAAATAAGGTTCCCCGATTGGCTTTTTGCCTCCCTGGTGTAGACCTTAGGTGATTTCCTTTGAGAAGTTTTTGCATAAATGGAAGGCTATTCTTTGGCCTTGCAATCCACAAAGGAGGTTAGTGGAACATCCTCTCCAACTTTGTCTCCGGTGGAGTTTCCAAAACTCACCTGAGATGTAAATGGTGTAAAACTTGGAGAAGCTCTAGCTTAAGCAAGTCTAGTTGGGAATGTCAATAATGGAATTCCCTTTGATGCTTCAAAAGTACCAAAACAATCTGTTGGAGGATGGAAGAATAGATTGAATATCCAGCACAAAGAGGGCAATCTTAGGCGTCTCCAGAATGTAATGATAGATAGCGTAGTTCCCCCTCCCATAAAGCTTCTTAAAGCTAAAGCTACTGTTTGGTCCATAGACCTAGCTGGTTTCTTTTGGAGCAAAAGGATTGCATTCCCAGTAGTTCATACCTGGGCAACAGCAGGATGGAGTAAGAAAGGGCTAGAAAAAACAATGTTGATGGAAGATGGATCCTTTATTTTCAAATTCAACTCTTAATCTTGTTTAAATGAGATACTAGAGTAAGGCCCTTGGCATGTAAGTGGTCAACACATGTTCATCTAAAAATGTAAGGCAGGTACTCAATATGACAGAGGTAACACAGATACCTTTCCCATTTGATTAATTTTCACAACTTCTCCTTAGAATTCTAGACAATTGAACGACTAAGCTCCCTTGCTAGGTCCCCTAGGAAGCCAATATGTATGGACTCTCAAACAACTAATATGGAGAGGATTTTTTTTGCAAATATGTGTTGAAGTTAAGAAAAATTCACAATTATTATAAAGCATTCCAGTTATGAAATTGGGAGAGAAGGAGAAATGGTGAGATATCAATTCCCATCACTTATCCATGGAAGCTTAACAATGTTAACAGAAAATGGAAAGCCACTGGAAAGGCTTTTAAGATAGGAGGGCATGAAGAACTCATAGGACTAGATACCCTAGAAAATCTCAAAACCTCTAATAAGGAGGGCATTTAAGAGACAAAAACATAAACAATTGAAGCAAATGAAGAAATGGAGGAGAATCATATTGCTACTAACATGATTAATTGATAGCTGGAGCTTGAAACCAACTTAGGGAAATCTTCCATACTTGTGGAGAATTAACTGGATTAGGAAGAAGACAAGGATCTTGCTACTAATTCTAAGAGAAACTTATCTAAAAGAAAAGGGAAAAACAAGCTAAAAAGGGACCAACTCTATGATGAAAATCCTTGTGGTTAAATGATCCTCTAAAAAGGTCAATTGTGAAGGAGGTCATTTTTGACAAGAAGCCTTGTATAGTAGGGCTCCTTGAAACTAAAATAAAGCTACCTCAAATGTAGTACAGCCTTAACTTTTTAGGAGCAAAATTGAAAATCCTTTGAAACTATCTTTTTCATTACAATGGGAGGATTATGTGAGTTTATAACTCAAGCAAGGTAGATGTTTAAGTAACATGCGAAATTGACCAATTTATGCATTTAAGATGCCAAATTGTTGGCCTACATTCTAAATTTGATTTAACAGTGATCTATGTTTCTAATTTATTATTCCAAAGAAAAAACTTATGAGAAGATCTCAAAGCTATTCAAGTTGGAAGAAAAGAACCTTAGTTACTAGCAGGAGATTTTAATTTCACCATATCTTCTCAGGAGGAAGGAGGAAGGAGGTATAACCTAAGAACTTTTAAGGAACTCACTAATTTGGACCAAATGATTAACTTGGTGGATCTTAGCTTCACAAGTAGATTATTCACGTAGACCAATAAGCAGTAAGGAGACTTGTTTATCAGGAAAAAGCTAGTTAGAGCATTGGTTAACCAATTTTGGTTAAACCAATATTCTTATGCACATTTTGGTGAAAATTCCTATTTTGATCACTCTTACATTCATGTTTAGAACCTTCCTCTTTTCAAAATGTTTTTAGCTCCTTTTAGATTCTTCAATGGATTAACTTTTAAAGAGGGTTTCCAAGAAACAATTCTTAATAGCTAAAATCAAGTAATGACAAGTTATAAAGCTTTTCAGCTTACGAAAAAGCTCAAACTTGTCAAACTAGCTCTCAAGAGTTTTGTTAGTAATCAAATTAAAGGTGTTATTGAAACCAAGAACAAATTGAGAAGGCTCAATAGGATTGTTACAAGCATAATAATGCCAAGAGAGCAGTTGAAGCTCAAAGGCTAAAGGAACATCAAGAAGCTGTAAATTTGTACAATTCAATTTTAAAGAAAAAAATCAAAGATTAACTGGTTAAGAGAGGAAGATGCTAATACCAAATTTTTTCATCATTCCTTTTTAGCATAAAGAAAAAGGAATAAAATTATAGAGCTCCAAGATAACATGGGGAAAACATTCTCTAATTAGAGTAACATGTAATAAATAGCCAAGAATTTCTTTATCAATCTGATGGGAACTAATGAGTCTAATCCTACAGATTTTAATTTAAAGAGATTATTTAACAACACCATCAATCAATATTTGAAGGGCCTTTTGGTGACCCCTTTCACACATTAAGAAGTCAAAAGAGTTTTATTTAGTTTACATCCCTCCAAAGCCCTAAAACTTGATAGGTTATCTGCTTATTTCTTTTAGAAAACTTGGGATATTAATGGCAATCTCTTCATTGAAGAATTTTTTTCTTCCTCTAATGTGCTAAAAGAAATGATTTACAACTACATTTTCCTCATTACTAAGAAGCAAAATTCTACTTAAATGGTGGATTATAAACCTATCTCATTTTTCAACACACTTTAGAAAGTAATAGTTAAATTATTATCCAATAGATTGAATATAGCACTGAAGGAAGCCATAAATCCAGCTCAAGGATCTTTCATCACTGGGAGATCTGTTAGAGATAATATCCTTCTAATACAGGAGTTAATAAAAGATTACAATTCATGAAGAGCCATTAGAAGTTGCTTATTTAAAGTTAATTTCTACAAAGATGGAATTTTATTCAATCTTGTCTAGTAGATCTTAGATTTCCAAATCAATTTGTTAAGTGGATTATGGAATGTATCATAAATTTATCCTTTAGTATTCTAGTTAATGAAGCTCCTACTTAATCTTTCAAGAACACTAAGGGAATTAGGCAAAGGGATCCCCTATCTCCTTTCCTATTCACCTTAATGGTAGAAGGGCATTTTGGAATGCTTAATAAGCATACTACCTGCAATAGTATATGCTAATTTCACCATAAATTCAGAGAGCTTAAGATCACTCACTCGATTTTTATTAACGACCTAATGCTTTTGAGTAGGGCTAATATTCAATTCACTAAATTCCAATTAAAAATCTTGAATCATTTTATAGATTGGCCAAGATTGAAAGTCAATGTTAATAAGAGCAACATGTTTATCTCTTCTAATGTGAGCAACCAAGCTATATTGAGTAGAAGTTTAGGCTTTGTAATTCATAGTCCTCCCTTTAAATACCTTACCATCCCGATTACTTCTACTAAACAAAAATTGTTTTATTTCATTCCTCTCATTGAAAAGTACAAAGCCATAATCAATGCATGACAGAACAAGTTTTTATCCCTTATAGCCAAGCTTACTCTAATCATTAGTCCTTAACAACCTACATGTTCATTGGAGTGCACACTTTCTACTACTAAAGAGTCATTAAGGAGATTGACATAGTGTGAAAATTAGAAAATTCAAAGGGTGCAAAATTCAAATGGGAGGAAATAGCTACTCCTAAAAGGAAGGGGGCTTGGAGATTATTCCTATATCTTTTTATGAAAAAAGTCTTATTGAGTAAAAAGATTTGGAGAATATATATTGACATAGGAGCTCTATGGATCAAATGGATTGATGAATTCTATGATAAAAATCAAAACTTCTGGCTGATGATAAGCAACAGGGAACATTTTTAGAACTTTATCCATATGTTGACCTTTAGGAGCGTGTTATATCCTTGGATCAGTGTTTAAAAACCCGGACCGGACCGGCCGGTCCGACCGGTGACCGGTCGACTCTCCGGTCCCGGTGACTCTTCTAAACCGGCCTTTAATTGAACCAGTTCGAACAGGTAAGAACCGGTCAATTGACCGGTTAAACCGGAAATGAGCAAACCGGTTCAACCACTGGTTCAAAAATAAAACCTACCTTTTTAAAAAATAAAACCCTTCGACCTTCTCTGTTATCTTCGAGTCTCTGTCGCTGTTCTTCTTTGTTAAGGTTAAGGTTCAACAAGATTCAATTCACACTCCCGTACTGGGAAATCTCGCAAGGTACAAACTTTGGACTTGAATTTCGTTTCTTGATTAGAATTTAGAAGGGTGCCTTTATTTTCCAGAAGTAAGTCTTGTAGTTCCACCTCCCGTTTACTGTCGTTTTTTTCCTAAAAGTTTGATGTTTTTGATATGAAGAACTGATCTTTATTGCTGTATACTTGTATGCCCTGTAAAATCTCTGTTGTTGTTTTCTTCTTCTGCTTTACGGCCTTTACCTCTTTAGCTCTTTCATTTTGACTGTCTTTTGTCTGTTGCGTTGTTGGTCTGCTTCCCATTGGAGTGGCCTTCTTTGTTTCCCACTGATCTGCCGTTTTTCCCACTGATCTGTCGGTTTTGTCTTCTTGTCTAAACAACAATTGCCAAAAGAATCCTACTTTGAACTGTAGGTTGCCAGGAACAGCAAGTGCTTATGATATCTCTCATGTGATTCCTTCTTAGACCTTAGATTTAAAAAACAATGAACGAATAAGTTGATTGTGAACCAGAATGTTAAGTAATGGAAAGCATTTTGGGTTAGAGAGAGTTGGAGATCTAACACGAGGGCTTGTGATTGTGAACCAGACTGACACGCCAATCTCTACTTTAATACATTGGTTTAGAGTTTTGGACAACAGAAGGTCAATACACTTCTAACTTCTAAGGATGGGGGTTCTCACGTGATCAAACTGGTAGCAATTGTAGGTTATCACTTGCACGACACACGCATTCACGCTTACACTAGTTGTGATTACGCTGTCATATTCAGAGTATTTTTTATTTCAAAGTGTCATATTCAGAGTATCACCTGCCATGTTTCTGATAAAAATTTTGTTTTAATGGTAAAGAAAAAAATTTTACATAATCATCATCGTAGTAAGTATAATGGTACTTTTCATATCTTAAATTATGTGTTAAATGTTTTAAATAACATTAATCTAAATAATTACGAATTTCTAAATAATCGAGGTTATATAGGACACTAAATTTTTAATTGTAATATTATCTACCTGTTTATTATTTCACATTATTTAATTGCAATCTTTTTGTTTAGGTGATGAAGAAGACACAAATAGGATCAATGATCACATTGATTTAATAACTTTTGCTGCCGAAACCTCGAGTTCCAATGATGGTGAAGTTGCTCGTATTTTAAGGCAACAAAGGAATCACTTAATTGATGAAGATGATAATTTTTAATGTGACTTTATTAAAATACTTGATAGTGGATTGTTTATTTATTTGATGTTAATTTCATTTGGACTCAATCATGTGGTTATTACTTGGGATAATTGTTGATTTTGTTGTCTTGTTTTAATGGATGTGTTAGACTCAGATTTGGTTATGATATTAAATATTTAGACACTTTTTGGTGGATTTTTTGATTTTGCATTGGTTGATGCAATTATTTTGACGTCTAGTGATGATATTTTGGTTATTATTTGAGAACAATTATATGATTGATGGTTGAAAATTTTATTTATATTTATTAATAATATTTGGTATATTTTCTATTTTTTAAATATTACTAATATTAAATATAATTATTACGTAATTATGACGTCACACCGGTTCAACTGGTGATCGAACCGATCGAACCGGTGACCAGTAAAGCCTCCGATTCGACGTCCGGTCCGGGTTTTAAAACCTTGCTTGGCAGCGAAGCTCTTAATACAACTTGTAGCCTATTTAATCACCTGGTTCTGCTCTTCAAATCTCTTTCTTTTTCTTTCCCACATGTTCTTAGTTTTCATGATAAAGTTGTCTTCTCAAGGAGAGGACTTGTATCAAGATAACACTTTCCATTCCTTCAACAAAAATAATTAGAGAGAATGTTCTACTATCCTTGATTAGTAGTGATTTAAGGAATTCTCTAACTAGAGTGAATTAACATTTGAAAAGATATTTTCAAATATCAATAATAAATCAATTACTAATTAGCAATAGCAAACATAATTGGATTTAAAGAGTAGACACTAAATTTATACTTTGTTCAATGGAAACATTAGATGACGAAATGATTAAATTATTTATAATAACCATGCATGGAAAGGTTAATTTAAACTATTTTGACATTCTTGATATTTAAGTGGTCATAACATATTGTTAGACTGTAATCTTAATCTATGATATTTAATTAAAGAATTAAAGAGAAATATCGAATCAAGTACGTTTTCATATTTTATAATTTGTATTTTTCAAAGTATTCAATTATTGTGATCCGATCGAAAATCGTAAAAATTGTATTTTCCCATTGTACCTATGATTCAATCATAATTGGTTTCTCAACAGTTTTATCATTAAAGCTTGTTAGGATCATTTACTTAAATAATTGATTCATCTCATCAGTTGAGGGGACAATCAAGAAATCTTCGTGAAAGGATACAACACAAATATTCTTTACTTCCAAACTCTCTATTGAATAGGTTCCCCAAGGACACTAGACTCAAAGAAGTTATATGGAATGGGAATTGGACTCTCTCCTTAAATGAAGCTTCACTCCTGAATATTCTCCTGTACACAAGTCATAAGGGAGAAGACACTTACTTGTAGAAGGGTATTCCTATCTCTGGGATTATGGTTAAAGATGTCAGAAAGTTGAGAGACAGATCTGTAAACCGTGTAGGATGGGACACCTTGATCTGGAATAAGGTTGTTAAACCTAATGATAGTTTCCAACTCTGGCTAGCAATGTGAGACAGGCTAAGTACCTTAGATAGGTTGAAATTCCTATCTTCTTCTAAGTTATGCATTCTATGTAACCTAGAGGATGAAAACAGTGACCACCTCTTTTTGGAATGTGTTTACTGTAGAGGACTATGGGCTAAAATCTCTAAGCTATGTGCTCGTGACTTCAACCATGACAGACTGACAGAGATCATAAGGGTACTCCCTAACTTGAACTCCTCAAAATTCGATAGGGGCATTATTCTACTCTTGATGGCTACTTGTATAAATGTCATCTGGAAAGAAAGGAACAGTAGAAGGTTTAGAGACCAATCTACTTCGATTAGCTCCTTATTAGATCTTACCACTACCAGCATAAGGGAGCAACTAATCATCAATCAGTTGCACCCCCACTGCAGCAGGAGAATGTCTCTAGCCTGGAGAATATAGCATATAGCATTTACCATTAGCTAGTTCAGAATGTCTCTATCCTGGAGAATATAGCATATAGCATTTACCATTAGCTAGTTCAGATAGTCCTATGAACTAGTTACACTACCCACAGCCAGTAATGAAACCAAATCCTCTACTCAAGCAGCCCTAGGACTATACAAGCATAGTACACATTGCAGATCAAAGGAAATAGGGGAAAATCAGTACTGACCAAGGTAAGGTCACTACTGCACCATTCACCAATCCCCTGACATCAGCAAATAAAGGATTAAACAAGGTCTAACAAAGGAAAAAAAGGAAGCCTACAAATCGTGGTACCTTTAAGGTTGATTCCCCCTTTTGGGCTAATCTGCGAAGCCTATACGCTAAAGAAGGAAACCCAGATCTCAAACACCTAATTTTCAACAATGCTTGATTGAAGAAGAAATTGAAAAAAAAGTATCAAAGAAGCCATACTGACCTATTTTTAGGCCTCCAAGCATTGGATTGTTCACCAAAGAACTGAGTTTAGTAAGCCCGTACTCCTGCAAAAGTAAAGAAAAGAATTAGTGATTCCTAAACCGTCTAAAGTGGTCTTCGAAAGGAGCCAGTTACTTGGAAATAAAAGCAGGCGAAGACAGGAAGAAGAAGAGGAGCCCCATCACAAACCTATCGCACCCACTGCAAGCCTCCGGAAGCAACGCAACCAACCCCCAAATTGAGTAAATGACTGAAGACTCGAGAAAGAAAAAGTAGTTTTACCCTAAATCGTTGATCGAGTGGAACACTATTGTTTTTGTGGCTAAATTTGTATGCCTGGAGAGTTGTGGGTCAGATGTAAACTCTACTTATTCTCTTAATGAGATTTTTTAATTTCTCAAAAGAAAGTGCTCAGGGAAAGTAACTGATTCTATTTCAATATGGTATTAGAATTAATGCTGCAGTGTTGCAGATGGAAAATTGTGTTTCTTTTCTTCTTCTTGAACAAAACCAGGTCGTCAAACTTCTTGTACAATTTCTTGGATACAACAACTAAACATATGTAGGATGTTTGTCCTACCTTGTTTGGCAATCAACCATTCATACAAGCAAAAATGAGTTATCTTTTATACTCATGTAAGGCCAATTACCATACAATACCTCTCTTGTTCATGCTTTGTAGTAGGAGCAAATATTGAACTTCAAGTACAAATTGTTAGCAATAACCTTAATCAACTTTGATTTGTGCTTTACTTTTTAAAAGTCATATATAGCTACCCCAAAGTTGAATTTAGAAAAAATTAGACTTAGGTAAATTAAATGATTGAGAAGTTGATTTGTATAAAAACGACAAACTTCATTATCATGATACTTCTAAATCATATATTATTCGTTTGCAGCATATGATCAACAAAATGAAGTTAACTAATTCATATGCATGACAGAAGTTAATGTGAACTTTAAAAAATTCGTGCATAAACTAATGATGAGAATGATAGGAGGGGTAGTTATGTTTGGATTAAGAACAGTTATGAATGAAAAATATAATGAAAATCATGTTCAAATAGGAAATCTCAAAATATTTATAACGAAGATCAATCAAGAGGGTAGTGTTACAACAGTCTTGTCAATATATATACCATAAAGTGTACAACAGTCTTGCATCAACATACCATAAATTAAGTTAAATATAGTTTTAATCAGGAGAGGAGTGAGATGGACAAATAATAGATAAAAAGCTAGTGTAACATCTACAGATATGTTGAGACGACAAACAAAGGCTATCGAAATCTTGTCCCCTTCATTTACGGAAGATTTTATGACCAATTCATTTATTGCTTAGTGGTATTTCAAAAGACAAATCAAAGTAAATGTTTATGAGAGGAGGAAACCAGATGATGATGGTACAATTTGAGTAAGGATTAGAGCGTTCTAGCTGTAGTCTTGGTAAATCTGCACCTGGTGATGAAAAATCCAGCTTCAGAATGTTCTTGCAGGAATGAAGGGAACTTGTTGCCACTAACTATCTATCGTATGAAAACAACTGAAGATTATACAGAGAAAGTTGAGAGAGAAAGCTAAAGAGAGAATGCAATCCGAAACAGAGTAGAACAGAGGATATAAGAACTCAGCAATCACTGAGATTTTTCTTCGATTAATAGAAGTGGTTTTTACATCTGTAATCGACTACGTATTTATAACCATTGAATCCTGTTAACTGATTTCTAACTGTCACAACTAGCAACTCTTGAATTCTTGCCAATTGCTTCTTTATTCTTTACGTCTTCTTTAATTTCTTTGTACGTCACTTGCATGGCTGAACATGTACGTTGCTTCTGTCGGAATTTCTGAGACACACATTCTACATACTCCTATTTGGATCAGAAATTCAATTTCTGAACTCCCACTAATTCCCTTAAACATTCAAACCGTGACACATGAAATCCTTTTATGAATAGATCGACAATCTGATCTTCTGTAGGAACGTATTCAAGTTTTATCTCCCCCTCTAGTTGTACATCTCTCAGATAGTAATATCTGAGCTTAAAGTGTTTTGTCTTTCCATGGAATACTGAGTTCATCGAAATTTGAGATTGCAGCCTGATTATCCACATATACCACCGTAGCTATCGATAGATGAACTTGCAGATCTCTAAGCAGTTTTCTAACCCATACAACTTGCTTTGTTGTTGCGGTAGCCGCCACTAATTCAGCCTCTGCTGTTGAAAGAGCCACTGACTCTTGTTCCTTCGAACTCCAGGAAAAACAAGCCGATCCGAGAGTAAGACAATATCCAGACGTACTCTTCATATCGTCCATTGCTCCACCCCAGTCGCTGTCTGTATAACACTTGAGTCTGTACGTTCCTGTCTTCTCGTATAATAGTCCATACTCACTTGTCCCTTTAAGATACCTTAATACCCTTTTTACTGCAGTGAGGTGTTGTCTTCCTGGATTGCTCAAATATCTTGAGAGTACACTCACCAGATACAATATATCTTGTCGTGTGGCAGCTATATACATTAGACACCCTACCATTCTTCTATAACTTCTGTTGTCTACCTCATCTCCTTCTTCTTTCTTTATCAATTTTTCCTTCGGACATATTGGAGTAGTAACATGCTTGCATTGGTCCAGCTTAAATCGTTTCAGTACATCACGAACATATTTCCTCTGGCTTACTGCTATTCTTCCTTCTAACTGCTTCACTTCCATTCCTAAGAAATATTTCATTTCACCCAAATCGGTCATTTCGAAGGTCCTGCCGAATTGTTGTTTCAAGCTATGAACCTGTGCTTCTGAGCTTCCAAGAATTAATATATCGTCTACATATATTGATACTACTGCTATGTTTTCTGTTTGAAGTTTCACGTATAGTGTCGGCTCACTATGGCTTCTCTTGAAGTTCATCTCCAGCAGAAAAGAATCGATTTATGCATACCAACATCGAGGGGCTTGTTTCAAGCCATAGAGCGCCTTGTTGAGTTGGTAGACACTCTCCTCCTTTCCCTATATCACGAATCCTTCTGGTTGCTGTACGTATATTTCTTCTTGTAACACTCCATTCAGGAATCATGATTTTACGTCCATCTGGTGGATCCTCCAACCTTTCTCGACTGCAAGCGCGAGGAGAAGTCTGATGGTTTCTATCCTTGCGACCGACGCAAAAGTCTCCCCAAAATCCACTCCTTTTACCTGTGCGTACCCCTTCACAACCAATCTCGCCTTTAGCTTGTTAACCGAGCCATTTGGATTCAATTTGGTTTTGAAGATACACTTCAATCTAATTGCCCTCTTGTCTGGTGGTTTATCAACTAACGTCCAAGTTTCATTTTTGTTTATCATTGTGATCTCCTCCTTCATGGCTTCGTACCATTTTGGATTTTGAAGTGCTTCTTGGACTCTTGTTGGTTCCAGTGTTGCTTTGTTACTTCTCTCATAAATTTCTGCCAGACTGCGAGTTCCTCTTACCGACACATAATCTAAGTCATCATCCTCTATTTCTTGATCTTGCTCCTCCTTGGAGGTTACATCATTTTGCACTAATTGGTTTTCAGTTTCATCTTCTTCCTCAGATTCTTCCTCATCCTGGTCCTCCTGGTTCTGTGTATTTTTAGTAACTTGAGGAATAGCTGAGAATGGGTTGCTCGTCTACTCCCCTCCATCATTTCCTAGCTCTTCCTTCGACCAGGTCCAGTGTTCGTCTTCGAGGAAGTGGACATCTCTGCTAACTTTTACCTTCTTTTGGGATGGATAAAACAATCTATACCCTTTTGTTAGTTCAAAATATCCAACAAAAATTGCAAGTTCGGATTTATTATCCAGTTTGCTCCTCTTAACGTTAGGTATAAGAGAATAACAGAAAGATCCAAATACCTTTAAGTTTTTCAATTTCAGTTTTACCTCATACCACATTTCGTAGGGTGTTTTATCTTTAAGTGCACGAGTGTAGAGTCTGTTGAGGAGGAAGCATGCTGTGGAGGCTGCTTCTGCCCAGAAACTTTTTGGGAGTTTCTTCTCCTCCCACATGCACCGTATCATCTCCACCACCGTTCTATTTCGTCTATCCACCACTCCATTCTGCTGTGGAGTGTAGGGAGTATTCAATTGATGTTTGATCCCTGCATCTTTGCAGATCATCTGGAACTTGTCGGAGATGAATTATGTTTCATTGTCCATCCTTACTGTTTTGATACTCATGCCCGACTGATTTTCTACAAAAGGTTTAAATTCTGTAAACACTCTTGTGACTTCATCTTTCTTCTTCAAACAATATAGCCACGAAAATCTTGTATAGTCATCTATTATTAACAAAAAATATCTACTACCATTTAAGGATGTTACCGGCATTGGTCCGCAGATGTCCATATGCAACAATTGAAGTTTCTCACTTGCTCTCCATTTTGCTTTGGTGAAAGGAGCATGATGGTGTTTGCCCAGAATACATATTTTTCATTTTGATTGGCAGTTGGAGAAGCTTGGAAGGTCGACCACCATCTTCTTCCTCCATATTGCTTCTAGTCCCTTCATGTAATAATGACCGAGCCTCTTGTGCCAGAGTTCGGTTTCACTTGTGTTGCTTACCAAAGCTTCTTGTTGCAACTCCTCAGGTTTCATCACAAAGCTTTTATTCTTCATTCTTGTAGTGAACATTTCCTGGCCAAACCTGTCTAATACTTTACATAGATCGGATTGGAAATATATAGACATACCTTTTTGCATTAGTTGAGCCACGCTGAGTAGGTTATGCTGGATTTTGGGTACCAAAAGCACATCTGGAATGGTCTTGATTCCAAGCTTTGTAGGTATCTCCACTACTCCTCTTCCTTCAGCACGAATGCACACACCATTTCCAAGTTTTACATTCGCTTTTACAGATTGATCCAAGGTCTTGAATAAAGATGCATCTGGAGTCATATGGTTGGTACAAACACTATCAATTAACCATTCAGATGAGTGAGCTTCTGCCAGAGCACGGGTGACTAAAAATAATTGTTCTTCCTCTTCAGCAATCTGTGCATTTGCTTCTGTCTGGCCGGCCTGCTTCTTGCATATCGCCTCCATGTGTCCCTTCTGGTGGCACCTCCTGCATTCTACATCCGGACGCTTCCAACACCTGATTGCAAGGTGGTTGGATTTACCACGGTGAGGGCAAGGGTTATATTTATTTCCCTTGTCCCCCCTGCATTTTGGTTTGTATGCTTCTGGTTTGAATGAGAGTTTTGTGTTCCCGACCCTCCTTTATTTCTTTTCTTTTTCTTAGATTTTTCTTGACTTTCTGTCTTGACTGATGCTTTGTATGCTCCTTCAACAACATCAGTCTTTCGCATTAGATGTCGTTGTTCTTGTGCCTGAAGAGCGCTCACTACTTCAACAAGCTTTACCTGTCCGATGTCTTTGTTATTCTCCAACGAGACAATGGTGGCTTCATATTTTTCCGGCATTGAAACTAGCAGCTTCTGGACCAATCTTTTATCCTTGAAGTCAGCTCCCAAAAGTCTTATTTGATCTGCAAGTTGAATCAACCTCTCCGTGTAGTTCTTGACAAATTCGTCTTTCTTCATCTGGATCCTGTCAAATTCACGTAATAGATTTAGCACTTTCATGTTTTTCACTTTTTCATCACCTTCATATTCGCTCTTCAGAAATTCCCAGATCTCCTTTGCCGATCTAAGATTCATGATTCGAGCAAGATTTCACCCGAGCTTTCTTGGCTATTCTTTCCCTCAACCAGCACAACTGAGTAATCGGGACATCTTCTGCTGGAAGCTCTACTTCATAATCTTCATCAATCGGTTCCCATAAGTCCTGACCTTGCAGGTATGCCTCCATCTTTATTGCCCAGATCTGGTAAACTTTTTTATTGAAGACTGCCGGCTACAAGCTTAGAGTGGAAGACTCAGCCATCTCTGAGTGTGCACTCCTTGTCACCACAGTGTACTCCGGAAAGAATATATATGCTCAAGGCGAAGAACTCTTGCTTATACCCTCACAGGTCTCTTAAGAAATAAGCTCTGATACCACTTTGTTGCGACTAACTATCTAGCGTATGAAAACAACTAAAGATTATACAGAGAAAGTTGAGAGAGAAAGTTAGAGAGAGAATGCAATCCGAAACATAGTAGAACAAAGGATATAAGAACTCAGCAATCACTGAGATTTTTCTTCAATTAATAGAAGTGGTTTTTACATCTGTAATTGACTACGTATTTATAACCATTCAGTCCTGTTAACTGATTTCTAACTGTCACAACTAACAACTCTTGAATTCTTGCCAATTGCTTCTTTATTCTTTACGTCTTCTTTAATTTCTTTGTACGTCACTTGCATGGCT
>JANPWT010000009.1:743072-755566 GCA_024678245.1 Erythroxylum densum | reverse complement strand
ATTTTGATTCGTGTTAATCATTTTATAGAATTAAATAGATCTTGGTTTTCGGGAAATCAAAAGTTACGAAAAAGTTTCGTGATTATTCCGCTGCGCACGGATCAGATCCGGACCCGATTTCCCAACAACAAACTCAAGCTAGAATGAAATCTACATACTATAGAGGCAAAGTGGAAAGGGTATTCGAGCGAAGTGGAGCGGTTGCGTATCACTTGGATACCACCAGAAACAAGAATTAATCCTGTGTTTCATGTCTCCCTTCTCAAGAAACAACCGAGTGCTCGTAATAAGGTTGACTCAAGCCTACCTATTATGTGGATTAATATAACCCTAACCAGTGGCAATTTTGGACAGTCACAAGAAAGGTCGTAATTATGAATTACTTATCCATTG
Organism: Erythroxylum densum; assembly: GCA_024678245.1. Classification (NCBI taxonomy): domain Eukaryota; kingdom Viridiplantae; phylum Streptophyta; class Magnoliopsida; order Malpighiales; family Erythroxylaceae; genus Erythroxylum; species Erythroxylum densum. The sequence goes on along the minus strand of JANPWT010000009.1, from coordinate 755,173 downwards.
GCAATGTCTCCCAGCAACATAAGCTACATGGAAAGACGAAGACTCGTTCAAGGAAAATTTTCAAGACATTTTACTAGTTCTTAAAGACAAGGATTTTTTCATCAGGGATGGAATGTCACGTGCCTATATTATGGTTCTTTAGATTTTCATACGTATCCATATTGTCTCTTTGGGTTTCATTGTTGTTTTATTCACTTAAGTCAGTGAAAGCAGTGCAATAGTTGTTGAGCTGTTCTTTAGTTACCTACTTTTAGCTATTTATTTGCTACTTTTTAGTGTAAGTGGTTATCTGATCTTATTCATGTGTTTACGATTATAAGTTTATAAATTCCATAGACCATAAGTAATATAGGATCACAAAAAATTCCAAAAACTTGACTCTTTGAGTTATACTGTATTTTTTCCTTTCTGCTGGTATTTGATTAGCAATGTAGCTCGGGGAAGAGGAAGAGATCAAGGAAGGGATCGGGGTCATAACACATGCTTATCGGTGCAGCCACGGGTAGACGCTTATATAATAACAAGAACAATGAAAAATAGTTATATTTCATAGAGTATAATGGTGTCAAAAGATGGATCTGGTAAAGAAAATTGTATACCTTATGTTAACAGTGTTTTACAAACAACTATATGAAAACAACACTTGTTAACAACTGGCCCCTGAATATCAATTTCTCTTGTGTAAAAGGAAAAAGGGTTTAAACATATAGGACTTTTTGCTAAGGCAAGGAATTATATTGAACATTTTGCTAATTCTGCAGATTTAGAAGGCCCAAGAAATGCTTTGCCATAGGCAATAGGCAGTGACAATAATTTCTTAGCCTTGTCAACATAAGCTCGTTTTGTAAAATTATCATAATCATTAGCTTCAATGGCATCTAGTATCTGCCGATAGAGCAACAGAGATGCCCATACTGGCCATCGGCTAGCACCATTCAGCTCTTTAACGCCCTTCTCAGCTGCATCAAAGAACATTCGTGCACGCTTTATTTGTCCCTTCATGAAACTTCGCCACTTGTTGGTCACTTTCCCCTTGAATATGTCATCATCAGAAAGACCAGCTTGTGCTAGCTCATCCAGCGGAAGATATATTCTCCCCCTTCTAGCACTGAGAAACAAAAAACCAACTAATCTGAGTATTTATCCAGTTGAGGAATCAGGAAACAATTGATGAACTCAAATATAGATAAGTAATCATTTTCTCTTAGGAGATGCTTTCAACCCCATTGCTGCATCGCATTATAAGAATACTCTTTTTCTCTTTAAGGATCCAGCGTGATTTGCCCGTGAAGTTTGGATAAGAAACTTACTCCTCTCCGACATCTCTGAGTATGTTGGTGAGCTGATTGGCTATTCCCAGTGCTAATGCAGCGTTGTAAACACTTTCTGTTGTAGCCTTAGATTGAGGTGCTATCCCCATTACAGGAACCGTCATCAGCCCCACTGTCCCGGCAACATAATAACAATAAAGGTAAAGCTCATCAAAGTTCTGATATCTTGATTTTATCAAGTCCATTCTCATTCCTTCTACCATGTCTTTGAAGGGCTGCCAATATTCAGACAACCAGTTCGCTCAGGAAGTTCTCAACACTAAACATAAGTAGGAAAGCATGTCTTTTTAGCCCCATGTTTTATGTTTACCTGTATATCAACAGGGTATTTTGAGACTGTATCTGATAGAGCAGCGTCATACATATCATATGGGCGACCTTCGAAAACGTCATTCAATCTTTGCTCCCATCTGTCAAGGGCTTTGGGTGTAATATGAGACGCATTGGGGCCATCTACAAGCTCATCAGTCCTCCTGCACCAAACTGTGGAACAATATAAAAAACCAGCGACTTCAAAGCTTTAGACAACTTTCTCGAGGAGATAGACACTTCAAAAGATGAAGAGTTCGCTTGCAACATGTGGCTTTAGTCAAGTCAGATGCAGCAATTTATCAAATGAATAAGATGGAATCAGCAAGCAAGCTATCCAAGGTAAGTTAGGATAACTTTCAAGTTTCAGGGTGCACCTGTTATAGTAGAAAATAAACATCCAAAACTTCTGCAGACTAGCCATGAATTATTGATCTTTAACATATCAAATGGTGAAGACGATCTATTTTAGGAGTAACAAAGTTGTCGTACAATAGATTCAATTTGCTGTCTCACCACAGAAGCTTAAATGACTTTCATAGATATCAAAAGCTTCTTCACTTTAAAATAACGCAATCAAGCAAAATCCACATTCACATGATATCCAGACGATGGAAATGCCATTTGAAATGTTATGTGATCATCACAAACTCTATTGAAAACCAGAATATGTTTTACTCAACGCCCATATACGGAAAAAAAGAAAGAATCCTAAAATATACATACCATAAATAGACCAGACAGCTCTCCTCCGTTCTGGAGTCATAAGCAATGTCCCTAGAATTGAAAATAAATGGTAAGAAAATTAATATTGGAATATCCATTTTGCAAGACTAGTTCTTCCAGAATTTCCAAAAGCATGCAATGTGTCCCAGCAGAAATAGGACACTTCGCGAATCGTACGTTGCTTGAGAACAGGTCAAATATTTTTCACCGTGCACCAATGGAGTCCAACCCACATCAGATTTCAGGAATATTTTGCGACTTTTAATATCAATTAACAGATTTGAGCACATAAATTGAAGATACTAGAAAATCCCAATCTTCACTTCACTTCACCAGTAAGTGTTGAAAGTAATAGTAGTATAGCTGCGATGCTCTGATAATTGATCCCTATGTTCCGGGTTTTGAACTAGCAGGGCAGCCGAAGGATCATTAGCTCCAAGAAAGAGTTTGTAATAAGTAAATGAAAAGTTTATGGACACACCAATTAATTAAAAGAAATTCAGTAAGCTTTTGACTCGATGCCCATGTGCAAGTGGTGCCCTTTTGAAAAAGTTTTTAACGTTTTCAGATTCTTGTTTACCGCAAAAATGATTTCTTTTATGCTTGAAAAGGTTAAATACAAGAATAAGAACAAGCATGTTGGTCGCATATCGTAAACCAAGAACAAGGGGGAGACAGAGGATAAAAGAGCAAGTACCCAAGTGAAAAGTCTTGGCATACTCCGCACAGACCTCACCACATCTGTCATAAGCGTCTTTTAACAGATCCCAGTTGGACATTCCTTCCACTTCCACATCTAATAAACTTCTCTCTCCTTTTTGTTCTTTCACCAAAGCAGCTTGCTTCAGCACAGCCTCATAAACCTTATCCTCTGAAGATCTGACTGGGTTTGCCATTGCACCGGAAAAGGCAGAGACCCCAGAACAAAATCTCAGTGTTGATGAGCAAAGTTTAGACCTTCCCAATTGTTTCCCACTTTTCGGTGTCAAACTAAAAAGACTATTTCCAACGGCATTCTCTTTGGGACTAATCACCCAAAGAAGTACACCAGCCATATATCTCACAAAAAAAAAGAGCTGTAATTTACGATCCCTTTTCGGTTTTTGTTCAAAAGGTATTGTTTTTCTCTGTGAAAAACAGTCCTAGCTTTGAGCAGAGCAATGGAAGGCCAAAGTAAAGTTGTGGCAGTTGTGGAGTGTGAGAAATCTAGCTTCTTTGCTGTCTCCTACCTTTGCTTTTATTGCTCCTTGCCTGGGGTTGGCTAGTACGAATTATCCAGTAGCCAATAGGCTTCGTTTGTTGCATTACATGTAATCCAAGTTACACGTTTTATAGCTAAGGTTGATGATAAGAGTGATTCGTACAAAAGGATAAACTTCTTAGTTCCTTAAAAATAATACTCTCAACTTAAAATATGTAACACTCAGCAAAAATATATTATTTTCATTTTCTAACTAGGATTATTGCTAATATTCTATAAATAGATTTAAAATAAGGAAAAGTTTCAAAAGAATTTATTTTTAATATAAAATTAAAGCACCACTCGTAACCTTAACCACTTATTCATATTATTCTGTTCCAACTTTATTTCATAAAAATCTATTCATCTAATAAATAGAACCTACAAAAATTAGACTACTAGAATCTTGTCAAAAAACAGAGCACACTCCAAAGTTAGTAATAGAACATCTTGCCTAACCACAGCCATTCCTTTCTCATCTCATCCTAAAGGACTCTCTGCCTCTTGTTTTTTCCCTGTCCAACTCCACACCACAGTATAAATTACTTGATTTTCAGAAATAAAGGTACCCTTCTTCTTGGCATGGAGGACTACTATTTATGCTGGAATGAAGAATTCAACCATATTACAATGATTGCCAAATAAAATGCAAGTCATATTTGCAAAATAGTTATATTACCATAGTAAAAAGTAATCATAATCGAGCTTTCTTGTAGTTGCTAATTAATTTTTCTATGGGCATAAGTGCATACAAGTCCAGGTGATTAAGTTACAAGTTTCACCTAATTCTTATCGTTGTTGATAATTCCTGATTTGCTTCTTTGACTACTGAGAGGCAACAGAAAAAGCAATTCACAAATTCATAAAGTTTTATGTTAAATTATACAATTAAGTTGTGAAATAAGACATGATCATCTTCAACTATCTATGCTTTGTTTGACGGATGAATACTATGGGAAAATGCATTTGACAAAGAAATCATCTTACTCTGCAATAATATAACCATTTACATGTAAAGAGAATCTTTGGTGATTCAGACTAAACACATCATAACCATAGGCTTTTTCAAAGAAAAAGAAAAGGTTTAAGGTTTTCGAATCGTTTTGAAGTTCAAACTTTTCCCTTTCCATTGACAAGTACTAATAAACAAAAGAAAAGAACACTGAAGGACGAAATAGTCAATTGCAACTTATTCGGTATCATCTTGAAGAAGTATATACGACAGGACAGGACAGGTGGGGACTGAAAAAGAGCAGGTTCTTGATCCTTCTTGTGCATTTGGCCGATGTGGCCAATTCCGGTGTCAAATTCAATCTGTGAACTATGGCCACTGCGTCACTTTCATTTTGTTACTTTTTTCTTGGATTAATATATATATTGCATTTTGTGATAAAAGAAAGGAGAATAGGTATGTCATTGTTTTGTCCAATGCAGTGAGGACTTTACTTCAAAACATTACTGGTGTGGACGTGATGAAGAACTGTGGTCGTAGAATATCGAAGAACTGGAACTGCAGAAATTGAAAGAGGGCAGCGTGATCACAACACCACAGAAAGAGGCAAGTTGAATAAAAGGTGTTGTTGCTTTAATTTTCTCCACTTGTTCTTTTCTTGGTTTGTATTTTTGGGTTCATGCATTTACTCTCGCCAACCATTTTCCGTACTTTTCTTTATCAACAACAGTGCCGTGTTCTAATTTCTAATGAAGTCGCTACGAATCAGAAACACGTTGTTCAACACAGTAAATCATCACTTGAACAAACGCAAGAGTATTCCTTCTTTTGACATGAGACTTGGAAGGTTTAACTAAGAATATGTGATGTGTAATCCTTTTCCAATTTCCACCAGTCAATCTAAGTAGCAAAAGGAACATAGAACCCGACTACTAGATTAATACAGTGTAGCTACTCTATAGTGCTTATGCGTGTGCACTACGGATGGCCGTGAGCTTTATAATCTTCTGGACACATAATAAGAAAGGTGCATGTGCAAGAAGTTATCACTTTCCGCAACACCTATACAATATAATTGATCATTCATATCAACAAGGAAAATATTTATGAGATAAATATGTTCATTATGATTTAAAAAATAAGATAGTTTCTTCGTTAATCATTCTTGATTACAGATAAAAGCACCCTCAACGATTAAAAATGATACCCTAATTCAATAAAAACTATATTATTACTCCATTTAATATCCAGTCTAGGTACTAAAATACCATTATTGATTACAGATAAGTAACACCTATTTTAAATGAGAATATAGGGATTGATTGAAAGAATGTCATACCTTAATACAAGCTATAAGTAAAAGTTACTAAGACACATTTAAAATAAGTAACAACTTTTGTGAAAAATAGGAATACTATATCTTAATACAAACAATACCCTTTTACTAGTAGTCTATTTATTCAATATGACACTTTCTTACAAACAATCCTATCATTTATCGTAGATAAGCAAGACATACTTTTTTAAATAGAAAATTGTTAATTGAATAAAAAATAATATGGCTCAATATAAACTATATCTGTTCGCCTTTGGATTTTTTTTCTCTATTCAAGCATGATTTGAATGAATTATGAGGTCTTTATGGGATTATTTTGTGGAGTTAATTATTATATTAATGTTACTAGGATTTATTACATAGGTTAAGCAAATTAAGTGTTAAGGTAGTAAGAATGTTCAAGGGTATTTTTGGAAGATCACTAAAGCATATAATGCCATAAAGCATTAAAGGAATGGACAAAATAGACAATTTACATTCATTAAGGACATAATTGGAAAGAAAAGTGTTGTCTTGCTTTTGGAAGAATAAGAAAATGTGAGTGAGAGGAAAAGAAGAGAGGAAAATATGATGAGAAGAAAAGAAAAGAGAGAAAAGAAGGGAAAAAATAGGATTTGTGAAGATCTTGAAGAGTTTGAAGATTTTAAAGCTTCAATAAGTAAATTGTGCTTTAAATTTCATGGGTATGGTTAAATGAAACTCAAATGAAGTTGATTATGTGTAGAAATTTGTTGATGAATGATAAAGGCAAATGTTTTCTTTTAGGGTTAATGATCAAGGATAGATTATGATATATTTGTAAATGATATTGGGTTGAAATGAAGTTAAAAATGAAATAGAAAAGATGATTTAGGGTTAAGATGTGTTATATGTGAAAGGTGGGAAATAAAAAGATAAAAAATGTCGTAAAACATATTCTCGGAGTGGGTTTTTGGACAAATTCACCGTGGCGAATTTCTGGGTTTCGCCGCGGCGAACTCAATTTTCTAGCACAAAACATACTTTAGTATTTTAGGGGTAATTTTTTGTGTAGTTATCCAAATGGAGTGATTTTTGATTTGGAGTAAACTAGAGACATAGGGCTACAAGTTGTCTGATGAAATAGACTTCTAATTCAGTCTCTAAGGTTTGAATGGAAGTTGAACATAGAAAGCTGTTTTAGAATAAAAATAGCCCAAAAAAATAACTTTTAGAGTACTAAACCAAATTGAATGATTTTGGTGTCATTAGAAACTTAAGACAATGTGGAACATTTTTCTTGAAAAAATTATTATCAAATTTCATCATTTACTTGATTAGAATGTTCATGAAAAATTGACCCGAATGTTTGGATTTATGGAAACGGTTTTTGTTCATGAAACTTAGTAAATGCATGGGTTTAAATACTCTAAAATCATTTTAGTTAACGTATTTTCTTAGGGTTCTCAAATTAGAATTCCTATTGAATTAGGATTTTGTTATTGTTAAAGGAAATCAAGAAGGGGATCTAGAGAGACAAGAGGAACAAAAGGTAAGACATCGTTGAGCCAATTTCTTAAGCAAGGAATTCAAGGTGGGTACATGTTTATAATAGAGTAAATAAGTCACTCATTGTTTTCTTTGAATCAAGGAAGCTTAATGGTTTCAATTGCATCATGAATGTTACATTTATTTGCTTCTTGATTGGATTTTGAAATTGTTATATGTTTGCTATATGAATTGTGTTGATAATTTATGAAAAGACTTTGAAAATGCTTCTTTTTGAATAGATACATGTTTATGAAATCAGGTTTTCAAAAATGGTTTTCGAAATATCTCATATATATGAAAAACAAGTTCTCAAAATGTGCCATATAGGCAAACTGTATTTAATTCATGAATTACATGTTATGTGGGTTTGGTGTAATCCATTCAAGAATGTCACGTGCATATTGATCAAGAAAAGGCTTCTCTTGCCTACGCGCAAGTGACACGGAGCTCCTTCATAGACTCCCTCATGTTTACGTCTACGCAAGACCACTATATGAGATTATGATAGTATGTCAAGTTTTATGACTACACAAGATCATTATGTGGAAATATGTAGTTCGTCATGTTCATGGATCTACCCAAACCATTATGAAGTGCTTATATGCTTATGAAGTGTTAACAAATTTGATGCATACATGGTTTATAATTGCTCATGAATTGTTTGATAAATTGAGAATTTTGATAAATAAGTATTTGGTGATTTTTCATGCGAAATTACTATGGTTTCCAAAGTGTATAATGGCAATAAGTTTTGAAAATGGTTTTTACTTGTTTCTCGATTATAAATATATTACCCAGGAGTGTTAAACTCATCCCCATTCAGTCTCCATCTTCAGGTGATGAGGAAGAGATCAAGTGATCAAGAGCATAAAGGCTTTTGGCAACTACAAGATAGTTAGCTTTTGTCCTAAGTTAGTTTGATTTTTGAGTAACTTTAACGGCATATCGAACATGAGCATCCATGTGTATTTTGTATTAAGCAAATGATGAAATGTTGTCATGTGATTAAAGATTTATGAAAACTCTTTCCTTTTAAGGTTATTGAATATGAATTGTTGTTATATATACAAGTGAGATGTGATGTGGAAAAAGGAATGATAGAAATTATGAAGAATAAGAATTAGTTGGAAGTAATGAATTAAATTAAAAGAGATTAGAAAATATGATGAAATAATATTGGCAGTTGAATGGTTATGAAATGATGTTGCATTGAAGGAAGTGCATTTGGGACATCTAAGAGTGAGGGTAAGGTTAGGAAAGACGTAAGAGTATTTTAGTGTTATTTTTTTACAACTTTCCCTTGTTTGTCTTGAGGGGATTTTGGTCTTCAGTGGTGATTTCGTCGCGATGAACCTGAAAGGTCATCTAGCTTAATCCCATTTGTTCGCCGTGGCAAAACAATAGTTCATCGTGGCGAACCCACCATGACTTCCAAAGAAATTTGATAGGTACAATATGATTGGGAGCATGGTCAAAGAATTGGTTGTCTTATATCAATTGATCACATAGAGAAATTTTCAGGATGTTATGAGAATGAACATGAATCGATGATGGTTAAGGGGATTTTATTAGAATACGCTCACGTTTTATGGTTCTGTAGTTGGGCTTCAGAAACGAGGCCCAACAATATTAGTACTCGGTACATTTAATACCAAAACATAAAGAAAATGTTTCCAAGATGCATTTAAAATAAGTTACAATTTTAATAAAAAATAGGAATACCATCCCTGAGTGTAAATTATAGCTGGCCTTAATACAAACTATACTGCTACTAGGTACAAAAAAACACTGTCAATGACTAACAATAAGTAACATCTTCACTTTTAAATATGAATATTATGATTGAACAAAAAGAATATGATACCTGAATACTAACACTTAGTACATTCAATATCTCAACTATAAAAAATATTTACTAAGATAGATTAAAATAAATCATAACTTACAGGTAACATAAGAATACTTTAACTAAGTTATAATAATACCAAGCACCAATATAATGGATATAGATTGATGCATGCTCATGCAGTAAAGTGTGTTGTACAAAGATTTTGTTTGACATGGATAAATACATTATTTTCGACCTTTTAACATATTACGTCCATTAAAGTTTTTACAAAACATTGATAAATACATGGTCACCTGATCAAGAATGTTGTTGATGGAAATTTTGACAAGAAATTATGAAGTATATGATTTAGTACACAGCCATATGCAATTCATTAAAGGTTTTGTCTAACATGGTTTAATATATGGCCATACAGTCAACCCTATTCTTATTTCAAAATTTAAAATAGAAATGTCTAGTATATGGACTATAATATGATTCTGTATGAAAATTATAAAGTTTTAGTCATGCATCTCATACATAATATATATCAAATATATACAGTGAAAAATAAAACAAAACCTCAAAAACTAGATCTACTCATGCATATAGATATAGAAAACAAAAACACGAAATGTAAGATGCTTGCATACCTTTCTGACGATGTCCTTTGTTCTTTAATCTTCTCCATATTGGGTTGTCATAAACCACAACGATCAATGTAGACCGTCTCTAATGAAAATCTACACGAAGATAGAATGATGAAACCTTATTAAGAGATGGCTAGAATTATTTCTTTGTGCTAGCAAAGACAATAACTCTTGTGAGAGTTAGAGAGAAAAAGAGTGTGTGTGTAAGAAAGAACCTTTCTTTCTCTTGTGTCTTTGCACAAGGTGCATGAAAATTATCTCTAGTTTCTGCACTATTTGACCTTCCATATCCCCATCACTAATAGAGAGTTATGGGAAGTTAATGGCTATGAATAACATGTATTAATGGCAATTATGGGAAGTTAATAACTATGAATAGCATGCATTAATACAAGTTATGGGAAGTTATTGACCACGAATAGCATGCATTGATGGAAGTTTTAGGAAGTTAATGACCAAATTGGCAGCAAACAATGCTTGTTTTTCATCCATTAAGTGCAATGTTTTCTATCACGATCACATCGCAATACAATCCCAAAACACTCTCTCATATCTTGAATCATCATCTAAGACCATTTTACTCATCCTTCGGATCTTCTATTTTTGTAACCTATTAGGTTCTCAGTTATGTTAGTCATTTAAATTAACATTTAATTCAAGTAACTCAAGAGCGGTATCTAGCAACACGTCATGACCTCCAATTGATGGAAAAGTTAGTGGTTTGACTATGAATCTTTCTATATGCAATACCATGCAATTCGTCCTTTCACTATCTATACCCCACTTAGTTCAGAGTATGGTCAAAGTGTTAACTCCCACTAGACTAACTACGTCACATCTAGTCCAAGTGATATTAGATCTTATCCTAAGGATCTCATTACTCTATGTATCATTGAAAACTCTCTTCATGACACATATCTACTCTGGTCAGAGACTCCTGAGTAATGACCCTGACAAGAGGTCATAGGTATCATCTTTTTCTATCATGAGAGGTGAATCCTTTATTAGCTACTCAATTACCTCTGATTATCTCAAGTTGTTCCCAATCACCACCCTATGAGTAACCCTTGAAAGACATCAATGAATGGAGTTAAAGCACAAGATTATTATCTAAAATATCCCTAAACACCTTAAGTCAAAGGATACTTATACCATTACTATGACGAGACTATCACTGACACTAGAATAGAATATCCATATAATTATCTTATAGTAGGTCAATCCAATATACTTACTACCCTTAGTAAGCATCCACATGTTAACTATAAACAACTCATGTCTATAACTTATGAGATCAATTGTTTGATCTAATTAAGGAGTATAACATGTGTTAGTCTATTCAAATTAATGATATCTCATCTCATTAATCCTATGACTAGGGAAAGTTTAGATACTATCATAATTATACATGATAGGAATCTCATTATCATGATCTCATCATGATTTCCTTCATGCTATGTTTGGTATCAATGACTTCATTAAATCAATTTAAGATCAACATCAAATATATAAATGTATGAGCATCGAAATAATGAAAAATACCTTTATTAATCATAAAATGATTTATACAATAAGTGTTAAGGGTGACTGACATTAGAGTATTTCTCTAATAAACTCCCACTTGCACTAAAGTCAATCGCCTTGATATCTAATACCATAGGTGTGTATATGTGACACAAAACTCTTTTGGAAAATAGGCTTAGTCAATGGATCAGCTATATTCTGATCAGTAGGAACTCTCTCTATCTTGACATCATTTCTACCAATGATTCTTCTAATCAAATGGTAGCGTTTGAGTATATGTTTGGACTTCTTATGAGACCTCGATTTCTTCGCCTGTGCTCTAACCTCATTGTTATCATAATACAACTATACTAGGTCAGAGATGCTTAGAACCACACCAAGTTCCATGGTGAACTTCTTGATCCAAATTGCTTCCTTTGTTACTTTTGAAGATACAATGTACTCCGCCTTTGTCGTCAAATCTACAGTCATCTCTTGTTTAGAACTTTTACAATATGTTATTAATTACTAATTTAGGCCCTATGGTCCGTTATAGGGTGACACAGGGAATACAATGGAGAAACTATGACCTATGGTCTATTAATCCTCACAAGGTTAATGCTTCTTCCTCTAAACCACTCACTGGTTGAAGACATCGACTCACCAAAGTCGGATTGGAAGTGTGTATCACTACGTAGCTGTTCCAGTTATCGGAGA
>JANPWT010000009.1:609045-625544 GCA_024678245.1 Erythroxylum densum | reverse complement strand
CATGTCCTAGAGAAAATTTTTGAGCTCATTGGCCCTTCACTTGCCATCAAAAACTTGTGGCTCTCACACCTTTACCATAGTGCTTTCCACTCGGACACCCAGCTAGTGCCTTACCATTGCATGCTTGAGCACCAACAGATCATAACTCACCTCCTCATGAGCTGTCATCTGTTCCTTGAGCGCTCTCATAATTGCTTGAAACTCCCTCTCCAAGGCTACAATACGGTCTAACAAAGGAACTATTTCCCTCATCCATCGGGACTGGAGACTCAAGAATCACCTCTATTCTGGTAACCCTTTCCGTGAGATTACTTCCACCAACCATCGCTCTAGATTGACTCTGATACTAGTTGATACAAATGTCACTTTGGGACTCAAACTTTCACCGAAGTTGATCGCCAACACCTTTGTATGACAGCCATATTTAGGTCCGCATAAGTCAGACTTTAGCCTTCAACGAAATTCGAAGTGTTTACCTTGCACACTTGAAGAAACAATGCTACGAAAGTAATAAGAAAATAAATACAAAAAAAAAACAACAAAGATATGGTAAAACCAACCCTTGTTTTACTTTCCCTTAAAAGAATACAGGAATACCCTCTCTAACTGAATGAGGAGAGCAAAACTCGAATGGGCTATATATAGATACTTTAACTTGCAAGTCAAGTTACATTCAGAATCTCAATTAAACTGAATCGTGCGAAGATCGCGTCTATCTATATCAAATTACATCATGTGGATCAATTGAATGACATCTCCATTCAAATAGGACTCTAATTGATAAGATAAAATCTACAAGATAACAGAAAGATAGAGTTTAGATTCAAATAGGAAACTAGCATCTTCATCCTCGAAGATTTCCACTATCTTCAGATATTGAGTGCACTGCAGCTCTAACTCCTAGTTGTCGCCACATCATTTACGATCTCTCCACGATCTCTATCCGCTGATGATGTAGTGTGATTTTGCCGAAGCTCACAAGATACACTGGCCTGATCTAATGTTTCTCACAAAAAGTTTGCTAGTTGTGGTTCATTTATCCGAGCATGGGTCAAGTCCTTAGCATGGGTCGAGTCAATCTCCACAAGGTCCGAGACTCTACTAAAATTTGCACCAAGTTCAATCTCACTCGCCCATGTTTGCCTTAATATTTTTGCATGCTTCCCTCATGTGTGTAATTCCTCATACGTGTAATTCAGCTAACCTTCTTCGTAAGGCACATCGTAAAAGTCGCTGAGAAGTGCTTTGAAATTTTGGATCTAACAGTTGCCTTCATTATTTGGTGTTGAAGTGAGATATTTCTTTAAAAATTTAATGCTTCTCACATTTCTCATGAGTTGTGAATATTACTTACATTTTGCTAGTTAATGTGAATGTCCATCATGTTGGGCAAAAGCAGTGATTGCCATTTTTCATGTTGGTGTCAATCTGGTGATTTCACAATTTCCAAAACATAATATTTGGAGTACACTCCTTTCAGTATGACAATTGCTTCCAACTTTTTATTTATCCACCTATTTATCTTGTTTTTTTTCTAGTATCCTTTTAAATGTTTTTAAGCTTTGGATTGCCAGGTACGAGCCACACCTGGCCATACACAAGGTTGTGTAACCTATGTTACAGGAGATGGGCTTGATCAACCGCAACCACGGATGGCTTTTACTGGTGATGCGCTGCTGATCCGTGGATGTGGACGAACAGATTTCCAGGTTTTAATTCTTACATTTTAATTCATTCTGCAAGATTTTTCATTCTCTGCTCAACTCTGACATTTTAGGACCCACTCCTTTTTATACAATTACTTCAATTTATTTGTAGGGAGGAAGTTCAGATCAACTATACCAGTCAGTCCATTCGCAGGTAAGGAAAAATATATATTGTCTTTTAAGATACTCTCTCTTTGTTAGTAGTTAAACCGCTTTACATATCTAAATAACAACTGTCAACGTTGTCAGATCTTCACATTGCCCAAGGACACTTTGATCTATCCGGCTCATGATTACCGGGGGTTCACTGTATGATACTCTATCTTAGCTCGCTCTTCAGTTATCTGAGCATATTAGTGGAAATGTTTACTCTGAACCATCGTGTGAGTTGCAGGTGAGCTCTGTTGAGGAAGAAATGCTTTATAATCCAAGACTCACAAAGGATGAGGTTCATCTTTTGCGTTCTTTTGTCTGCCTGCTTTTTTTTGTGTGAATTGTTCTTGTATCTAATTGGTTCAATTGTTTTAATGCCTTTTGCCAGGAAACATTCAAGAGTATCATGGCAAGTAAGTAGCACCATCTCATCAGCATTTGTTTAAGGCTGATATTAGTGAATTTAATACAAAATTTTCATTCACAGATTTGAACCTTCAGTATCCGAAGATGATTGATATAGCTGTTCCTGCAAACATGGTTTGTGGATTGCAAGATGTGTCTGCAAAGCCTGCTGAAGCCTTTTCCAGCTAAACATACTCTGGTACAGTTTGCACGCTGTTATTGGATCAAAAGGGTGCAAATCTATGTTTACAAAATAATAGTGCTTCTGGTTGGTTAAAATTTTAATTCAATCACTAACATGTAAAACGCATAATAATAATAGTAACATATATTATGCTATCCAAGTTAAAGTTTGTGCCATGCTTTTTTCGTATCCTGCAATCTTGGATTTGCTGTTTGTGGATCTTATAATACACTCATTTTAAGTTCATTGAATATGTATCCTGCTGCCAGCAAATGTAAAATGGCCATTCTTGCTATTGCATCTAAATGGTGCTTATCTTCTACTTGGTATGCCTATATTTTCAATTGACGAAGTACTGAGCCAGACAAATATTAATAGTTGCGTAACAACATGGAAGATGCAAAGTGGATAGAGGTGACAAACAGATCTCTGTTACGTGACATGAACCTGACAATTGGCTACACGTTGAAAGTCATATCTGGAAGAAACCTACAAGTGGAAGTGCTTGTATTTTACACGCAGCTATTGGAAAGTGATGCGATTGATAGAGCATTATATTATTGCATTTTCTTTCTTTTACTATCCAATATCACATGTTTGTATCTTAACTTGTAATTGCTACATCTCAAGACTCAATAAGAAGATCTAAAATTATTTTAGCAACAAAATCCCTTTGACATTGAAATTTCGACAAGCTCACTAAAATCTAAAAGCATTTGCACATATCTGGTGTTGAAAATTAGTCTCTCTACATTTCAAAACGATCAATCACCTATCTACATAGAGATGCTAATGCAATTTGTATAATTTATTTTTAGTGTAATATTTAAGATTTAACATATATAAAATTTTTGGATTGACTTTGTATAATACATTTGCTTCACTTTACTCATCTTCTTCATTTGTTGATTGCTCAATTGGCTCCTTTCCTTATTTTACCATTTCATTGAGTTTGATCTTTCACATATTATCTTTTTAATATCACCAACATTAATAGTAACATGTTTTTTTATGATCAAAATTATGAGTTAGGACCTAAATTCGTTCAAAATATATGATTAGCAATCATAAAATCAGATCTCTCTTTGTTTTAATAATAAATTGAACCAATAGTCCTGCCTCCTCTTGCCTTTCAACTGCCTTTAGGCCTACTTCCTCCTTTCTTATAATTGCCTTTACACTTGGAATAAGCAAGTTTGCCATCAATAATCAGCAATGTACAATAACAACTGTTATTTATAACCAAGACTCACAATCTAAACTTGCAGCCATAAAAATCTATGAGATCAAATATGAACCACTCTGTAGTATTTAATAAGTGAAACCAATATTAGATGAGGCAATACCATAACTAACTCTCATTACGAAAAATGTCTACAAATTAGAACAATTTCATAGGCCTACCCACAACATACCACTATAGACCTACATTACCTAATATGTCATAAAAGTAGAACTAAGAGGCTATATATGATGATTTTGAAAACCCTTTTATAAGGACCATTTTGCTCAAATATCTGCTACTAAAATTCAAGCTACCACCATTAGAGCCTACAATGGTATGAAATATTCATATGAATATAAATATATAAATTACATATTAGAGAAATAAATGATCTACTCGATGCATAAAATGTAATAAAGTGTTACACTTTCTCATTTATATTAACATGTGTGACTAGAGATTGGTATCAAACACTCATCAGTGGTTTAATTGCAACCTTTAAATAATTAAAAATTGATTTAAGGCTCTTCTTTTTATAAATCAACACATACCATATAACTCGGAAACTTTATTTGAGATAACAAAAAAGTCAAATGATACCTTCTAAGATTAAATGAGGCTATTCAGTTTAGGAATTACATAAATACTTAGTCTTAACTTTATTACAATTATTGCTTTTGAGACCGGGTTCAAGAGAAATCAATCCTTATAGAAATCATTGCAGATGGACAAGGTGTATACCTTAGAAGAGGTTTAAGAAAGGGGTAGAAGTTACATTAATTTGGAGGAAGTTGAGTTGACTATAGAATGCTGAATTGGGTCTCTAAAATATAGACAACATTTTGGTCATAGACAGTAGTACATATTTCATATTGAAGAGAAATAACCTTACAAGTCTACTAGAGGGAAACAAGACTACTAAACACCTAAACAAAGATGGTAGCTCTAAAGAAAAACCATAAATGAAACTGCCTACACTGTATATGTCCATGAACCAAATTTTGAACTTCATTAGGGAATGACCTAGCAAAACCCCTCAATCAATTCTACTAAGGAAGAAATCTAAACAAAGTTATTGCATATTCCATTGAGATTATGTACATAATTTCAAAAAATTACAAGATTTAGGTGAACCATCAATGAAATCTTATAATGAAGACACCTAGAATAATTTCTTAGAAAGGACATATATTTTTATACATGTAGACATCCATCACAAGGGTAAGACTTGATAATGCTTATAGGTAGGTTGAAGACCCCAAACTAGAGGAAAGGAGAAGGAAGATCTGCATGAGTCATTAACATGATTTTCAGCGGAGATAACACTTATATCAAATCTTAGTTAAAGAGGTATACCTAATATAATGAAGTAAACTCTATGGTAGAAATATAAATCAAAAGATGACAAAGAAGAGGGTAGATTGTCTTTGATAAAGAGGATATGTCATGCCAATGTAACCTTCATAAAGACGTGATGGTCATAAAAGAGAACACTACAAACTTTAAGGTTAAATAAATTTTAGTGGATAATGGAACCCTTATTGATATTCTTTTCTAACAGGCCTTTAACACAATATGACTATAACAGTGACAACTTTGTTAAATATATTTTACTTTGATCGCGTTTAAAGGAGACTATGCCCTTCCTGAAGATAAAATAGATCTTTTAATTACAATCAATTGACCATTGCCCTAGATACATCCCTAAGATGGTAGAGTTCTATGTCATACATAAGCCTTTTGTTATAGATATCTCATCACCATATTAGTTACTTATAGAGTTCCCAATTGAGATAGGCATAGGAGAAGTCCAAGGGGATTATGAAGTTTTAAGAAAGTGTTATGTGGATTCTCTAATAGTTAGTATTTGTTGGAATAAAAAAAAGACCCATAATTGTCGATTAATATTTGTTGGAAAAACAAACCTGTTGTAGTAGTAGTAGTAGCAATACCAGTAGTAAAAAGATAAGCCCTTTTTTTTATAGATATCCTGTCACCATATTAGTTACTTATAAATTTCCCAGTGATAAAGGTATAGGAGAAGCCTAAAGGGACTATGAATTTTTAAGAAAGTGTTATGTGGATTCTCTAATAGTTTGTAATTGTTGGAATAAAAAGAATTCGTAATTGTTAGTTACTATTTGTTGGAAAGAAAAAAGACTTACAATAGCAGTAGCAATAGCAACAACGATAGTCGTTGTAATTAAAAGTTAGTCTATTTATCAATCGCTAGTTACTATTTGTTGGAATAAGAACAATCCTGTAATATCAGTAGGAGTAGAAGTAGGAGTAGGAGTACGAGCAGTGATAGTAAAAAGATAATTTATTTATATCTATTTATTTTTTATCTAATTTAGTTAAATGAGTTGTCAAAAAAGAAGAATCCACTTACAGAGAATAAAAATAGGGAAGAAGTCATAAAAGAAATTTGAGAAGTTCAAGTTAGGGGTGTGAACTATAATAGGGTACTACGAATAAGATTCGATATGGATGAAGAGCAACTTACCAAAATGGTACATTTTTTAAAAGAACATTAAGAGGTTTTCATATGGTCACATTCAGAAAGGAAAAGAATTAAGCCACACATAACATCATATATATTGAATGTGAGACTTGGAGCTGAACTTATGAAATATAAGAAAAAGAATATTTAGGAAAGGTTGATAATAGGCAGTGTATGAAGATATGAATAAACCTTTAAGTGTAGGCTCATCAGGGAGGCGATATACCTATATTAACTCACTAAAGTGGTTATAGTGAAAATTTCAAGTTTAGCGACACGTACTCAAGTTATCATTAGATCTATATAGTGAAGGCGATGAAGAAAAGATGACATAGTATTAAAAGATGATGTCATTCATACAAAAAAATACAGGGGAAACCTATCAAAGATTCGTAAGTTCTATGTTTCATGGACATATTAAGTGAAATATAGAAGTTTATATGGATAATATGATCATAAAAATGAAATCAAGGAGAGATTCCATAGTGAACTTGCAAAAAAGCTTAAAGGTTGTTGAACTAATGAAGATTCCAATTGATATGATGATAATAAAAGACATAACTGCTACTAATGTGTTTATTATTTTGATGAAAAGATACATTATAAAAAAATAAGCCGTAAATATAAAAAAAATGAAGCCATAAATTCAAGACGATAGTGTATGAAGTTGAACAAAAGAAGTTGAAGTTTACAACCAATGAAATGAAGATCAGAACAAGCAAAAAAGAAGATCAAGGTTAATCAAGGATATTTTACATTTTGTATTATTATTTGTAATCTTACTTCATTATTTGATGATCCAAGAGGCTCACCATACATAAACATTTTATTTTACTTTATTGTGTAAATCTTTACATTCATCAAAAGACATTGAGGCTTTTTAATTTAAATAAAAAGTATCTTAATGCTTCAAATAATCTTTGGGAACATTTTAGGAAGTGTTTTTAATCATATTTGGATTAAATAAATTGGTTTTGAGCATTTGAGGTTGTTAAAATCATATTTTTTTGGTTATTGGTTGACCTATATGGGTAAGTAATCAACTAATGTAGGTTAACATTGCTAAATTTGATGTATTGTGAGTTTGTAGTAACAATGACTAATGTCTTGGTTGAACAATAAGTCAGGTAAATGGTCAACCAATATAGGTAAAAGTTGAATTTGATGTATCATGAATTTATAGCAACATTGGTTAATGTATTGGCATATTGGTTGACCAATATGTATACTAATAGACTAGTGTCCAATGGCTGGTGAATCTACTGCTGTATATTAGTCGACCAATGCACTATATATATCTATTGTAATCGCTAGTTCTTGGCTCTAATGACTATTTTAGGTCCTAAAATAATATAAATATGTGTCTTTCTCAATGTTTTTAGTATCTAGAAGCTTTTGGGCATCATATATACATATTTCAAATAGTTTTTCAATCATTTAAGAACTATTGTGTCATATTTGTGTGAGTGATCCATTTTGAGTTATCAAATGAATAAGATACTTTTGACTTGTAATCTTTTGTCAGGGTGTTGGATATTTTACTTATGAGTTTTTAAAATGCGATTAAGGTTCTTCTTCACTTTATAAATAGATTATAAGAAGAGTCTCTTTTTACTAAGAAAGATTATACAAAGGTTATTCTTCGTTTTGAAAGAACAATTATAATAGAATTTTAAAATGAGTCTTGGGAGTGGACATAGGTAAGCGTTGTTTATCAAAACACTATAAATCGATTTGCATTCTCACCTCCTTATCCTCTTTAAATTATTTTTAAATTGTTTGATCAATTTCTATTAAGTAATTTCCTAACACATATTTATATTGATTATTGTTAATTCAACACATTAGTCAGAAAAAAACATTGAATTTTGTAAACACCCAATTCACCCCCTCTTAAATGCTTCTGGGGACTAACGGAGACATTAAAGAAGTATAAAATAAAGCTAAACCCGAAGAAATGTGCACTCAAAACTTCTAGTAAAAAATTCTTAAGATTCATGTTGTGTCTAATTTCTATTATTTTTAATTGCCTTCATATCTTGATTTTGGTTACAAATCCTTGTGTTTTTTAATCCAAATATGAGATTAATTGAGTGAAAATGGTGTGAATATTGCATGAATGTTAATTGAGTTATTTTTGTGAAATTTTCATTAAAACACCAAAGTCACGTAATTTTTGCATTAAATGTTATGTCATCACCGTGCATGGTTAATGCATGGGTGTGCATGGGGATGTCACACCGTGCACGGGTGTACAAGGAGATGTCACACCTGTGACTCACATAAACGCCTGTGAGAAGTTTTAACAATAATTTTGGCTTTAATATATGGCAGCTCATGTCATGAGGGCACGTAACTATAAACATAAAGAGAGTCTAATAAAAGGAAGAGAGGGTGGTGGTTGATGAGTATTCATTCACTATTTCATTAGTTCACTCACAGAGAGACTTAGACATAGGGGAGGTATGGGGAGATAGAGAAGAAGAAGATAAACAGAAGAGAGAAACATAGAAAGAAAACAGAGTGCATCAGGACGAAGAGTAAGACAACAGAGAGGTAGACGCTTAGGAGAGGCCGAAAGAAAAAGCCGGAGCTGAATCCTATTCAATTTGAGCAAACATTCGTCTGGGGAAGAAGTTGAAATAGAAGGCAAGAGCCAAAGCAAGAAGCTTGAGAGGGACTAAAGATCTCCGCAACTCTTCATCGGATGATTTGTTTGCCTCTTCTATTTCTCATTTGTTGCTTTGTTTCTTTAATTTTACTATCTGTTATTAATTGAATTATACCCTTATTAGTTTAGCCGACTGTTATTTGTTTCTTTTGATAATCCATTTGTTATTCACTGTTTTATTATTTCTTTAATACTTTTGTTGACAATAATATACGATTAAAATATTTAATGATGATGAATGTGGTGATATCTAGGGTGGGCCAATCTATTTTCTTGAGAATTAATGTAGCTATTTAGTTGAATATGCATGATTGGGTTACGAATATTTTGTCTTATTTATTGTTGTGGTTTCTGAACTGAATGGATGTAATATAATGACCAAACTTTGCATTATTTTAGTGTTAAATGAAGATTCAAGATATGAAGTTTAATATGGATGGTGAAACTATGGACAGTTAGGTTAAGAACTAGAAATATATTAACTTAAGTGGTAATTGGTAGTCGGGTTTTCATTATTAATTCGGATAGTAACTTATTGAATACGAAAGTTAAACTAGTTCATTATTTGAATCGATTTAGAACCTAATTATTAATTTTAGTAAGACACCAATCCAATCATTTTCTCTTAATCATGCATAGGAGATTAAATTAGTGAAATTAATTCTCAAGAGTTTTTACACTTTAACTAATCTTTTTATCTTTACTCCTAATTGATTACGTTTACTTTTCAATTTAATTTCAAATTTGGATTTAATTTACATCTTTTCATAACGAATTGTTCATGATTGACTAGATCATTTTTATATTTTTCCCGAATCTTATTCCTTAATGATACGGAACAATAGTATCATTGGAGTGGATAATTTTCCTTAAAAGCTTTCACTCAACAATCGGGATAGAATCTTTAGGAATACATTTTTTTAATTTTTAATTCAAACTTAGTTTAAGTTGACCAATTTCACCTCCATGGGAGATGATCCTAGGTTATCAACTACAACTATCTCGTATACTTGTGAGTAGGATAACTTAGGTCTTTTTAGAACTTTTTAGGCACAACAAGTTTTTGGCGTCGTTGCTAAGGAGGTATTTATTGTTTTGAACTTGAATTAATTTTGATTATTTTTGCTAAAGTGATTTTGATTGTTTCGTCAATTGTTTTGTTTGTTTTTGTATACATTTTTGTTGTGTTGTTTCACTGAGTTGTTTTTAATAATTTTCTTATTAATTCACTGTTGTTTTTATTTGGTTTATGCGAGGAAGGAGGACTCAGAAAGGTGAACTTGCTCCCTTTATTGACAACGTACATCAGATAAGAGAACTTCTAAGGGACTTTGAAGACAATCTCGGGGGACTTAAACCAGGAGATCAAGAGATGGGTGAAAGGCAACCAGTAATGAAGGAGTATGCCAGACCAGTAATTGGTACTGCTACTTCATGCATTCGTCTGGGTAAAGAAGCCAGAAACTACGGATTAAAGAGTATCCACTGCAACATGTTGCCATCTTTCTATAAGGTCCCGTTGGATGGCTTAAATGAAGATCAACTCAGGATGAGATGCTTCCCATACACATTGAAGGATCGGGCTAAGACATGGCTGATGACCCATCCACCTGGTTCATTGACTAAGTGGAAAGAGGTGTATAATAAGTTCATAGGAGGGTTCTATTCTCATCAGAAGACTTTTGAATTACCGACAAGGATAACTACCTTCACTCAGATAGAGGGAGAGTCATTCCATGAGGCGAGGGAATGTTTCAAACTCCTGCTCATTCAAGGTCCACACCATCATTTTCCACTCCAAATTCAGAATTTGTTCTTTTATGATGGATTGACACAAAAATGTAAGTAAATGTAAGTATACGATGGACAATGCAATAGGAGGAGCTGTGGGAGAGAATACCGTAGAAGAAACATATAAGATCATCAAAATTTTAGGGTCCAATTCTCAACAAAAAAGTGTGAGAGGGAGAAGAGCTGGAGTTGATAAAGTGAACTCAAATCAAGAAAAGGCTATGCAATTGGCAGAGCTCACAATGCATGTGAAAATGCTAACCATGAGACAATCTCAAGACACTCTGAGACATAAAGTATGTGGTATATGTGAAACTTTTGGTCATGGTGGTAATGTTTGTTCGTATTCTTTTGAGTGTTTTATAGGTGAGAAAGAACAAGCAAATTCATTTAATGGTTTTCAACTGAGGGTGCAGATTGACCCATATTTAAACACTTATAACCCTAGTTGAAGAAACCTTCCTAATTTCTATTGGAAGTCCAGCAACCCACTAGTGCAGCCCCAACCACTATAACATAATTTTCAAAGGCAAAATCGATTCCAAGGGTAATCTTCAATTCAACACATACCGAGAAAGTTCTTTTTGGAGGAAAGCCTGAATGTGTTCATTCAAGCGACTGCTCAAAATCAAGAGATGAACAATAAGAGATTTGATTCATTAGAAGCTTTTGTAAAGAGGGTTGAGACTCAAGTGGGGCAACTCGCTACTCAATTGCAAGGAAATCAAAAAGGAAAGCTACCCAGTTAACCCGAACAAGTCAAGGCTGTTACGATTCTAAGAAGTGGTAAGGTGATTGATAATCATGTTCAAATTCCTTCTAACATGTTTGATGTAGGTAATCAAGAGGAGGAGAACCTCATTAAAGGAAAAGATGGGTAAAAAGAGGAGGCAATGGGAACAACTCTTCAAATCACATTCAAGGAGGTGAAAAACTTGAGCATATAACCAAGGGTGATGAAGGACCAAGATTGCATAAGGCAAACAATCCTTATAGACTGCCAGTTCCATATCTAAGCTACCTTAAAGATTCAAAACAAGATGAGCAATTTTCTGATCTCTATAACATGCTTTCTAAAGTTAATATTAATATGCCATTGTTGGATGTGATCAGGAACATTCCAGGTTATATGAAATTCTTCAAGAAACTCAACACCAAAAAATGGAAGTTTGCACCATATGAAAAGGTGATAGTTTCTGAAGTAGTAAGTGCAGTCCTTTGGTAATAGTTACCCCTTACAGGGACTTTCATCATGAAGATATCAATGGATAATGGTGAGGAGGTTAAGGGTATGCTTGACCTAGGAGCAAGTATAAACCTAATGCCTCATTCTATTTATAAAAAATTGGATCTGGGACAATTATGACCTACAAGTATGTGCTTGCAATTAGTTGATAGGTCAATCCATTATCTGAAAGAAATAATGGAAGATGTGTTGGTGAAGGATGGAGGATTGATTGTACCCGTTGACTTTATAGTTTTAGATATGTGGAAAATAAAGGAACAAAAGAAGGAGCATACCATACTCCTTGGAAGACATTTTATGTCACCACCAACACTTTGATTGATGTGAAAAATGGGAAATTAACCATGATTGTATTGGGAGAAATAGTAGTTTTTTTGGTTTTTAATGTTAAACCTATCCCTACTACTGCTGTTTATGATGGGTGTTCTCTTGTTGATCAGATTAATGTTGTCAATTTTTGTTTTGCCTTATAGGAGGAACAAGGGACTTGGTTGAATAGTTTGATGAGTACTGCTAGTTGTTAGATAATGTTGTGGGAGAAGATTTTGGCAAATTCTTAAAGACAACTCCAATGAAGAGAATAATGCAACCCCACCAGAAGTAGAGCTGAAACAGTTACCTGAAAATTTGAAATATTTGTTTTTTGATGAAGGGGAAACATATTTGTCCATTCTTGCATTTACTTTGGATGTTGATCAAAAAGAAAAACTCTGAGTGAGATGAAAAGATTGAAAAAGGCCATAGGATAGTGTCTGAGTGACATTAAGGGGATTAGTCCCTCCATATGCATACATAAGATTATCCTATAAAAGGGGGGCTAAACAAGTGAGAGAGACTCAAATAGGACTCAATCCTAATATGTGGGAGGTAGTTAAGAGGGAAGTTTTAAAATTGCTTAGTGAGGAAGTGATTTATCCAATTGCGGATAGTGAGTGGGTGACCCTAGTATATGTGGTTCCAAAAAAATTTGGCATTACTGTTGTTCGAAATAATAAGAATGAGTTAGTACCTACTAGGACCACCACTGGTTAGAGAATGTATATTGATTATAGGACACTAAATGTGGCAACCAAAAGGGATCATTTTCTTCTCCCTTTTATTGATCAACTGTTGGATAAACTTTCTGGACATGAGTTTTGTTATTTTTTTTGTCAATTTTTTAGGTTGATACCAATTGCTCCAGAGGACCAAGCAAAGATGACATTCACTTGTCCATTTAGGACATTCGTCTTTAGGAGCATGCCATTCGAGTTGTGTAATGTGCTTGCAACATTTCAAAAGTGCATGTTTTCCATTTTCTCCGACATGATTAAAGACTTTATCGAGGTATTTATGGATGATTTCTCAATCTTTGGTACCTATTTTGATGATTGCCTAAATAAACTGACTCGTGTGCTTGAAAGATGTATTTAATACAACTTGACTTTAAGTTAGAAAAAGAATCATTTTATGGTGAAACAAGGAGCAGTTCTAGGTTATGATGCATCAAAAAGAGGAATAGAGGTTGATAAGGCTAAAATTGAAGTTATAGAAAAGATTTCGTCACCCACTTCTGTCAAGGGAATGGGAATTAGAAGTTTTCTAGGACACAATGGATTTTATAGGAGGTTTATCAAAGATTTTTCTAAGATAAGTCGTCCTTTATGCCAACTATTGGCAAAAGATGTCCATTTTGATTTTAATGAGGAATGCCTTTAATGTTCTTAAAGAAAAATTGATCTCTGCACTGATTATTGTGGCTCCTGACTGGTCTTTACCTTTTGAAATTATGTTTGATGCTTTTGATTTTGTTGTGGAAGCTGTTTTGCACCAAAAAACTGAAATCTTTGCATGTGATTTATTATGCTAGCTTAACTTTGAGAGGTGCATAACTAAATTACACAACCACTAAGAAAGAATTGTTGGCTGTGATTTTTGCATTGGAAAATTTTAAACCTTATTTGTTAGGGTCAAAGATCATAATCCATTCTGATCATGCAGCTCTTAAATATCTTTTGACCAAAAAATATGCAAAACCACAGTTAATTAGATGGATTTTGTTGTTATAAGAGTTTGAAGAGGAAATATAAGATAAAAGAGGGAGTGCTAATGTTGTTGCGGTTCATTTATCTAGAATAGCTCATAACTTGAAAACTCTTGAACAACAAAAGAATTATGCAACTGCTGAGAACTTTCCTGATGAATAATTATTTGTTGTAAATAAAGTGCCTTGGTATACTGACTATGTGAATTATCTTGCATGTGACATTTTGAGACCTCACATTTCTCAGGAAATGAAAAGATTCATTCTTTTAAGTAGGTACTACTTTTAGGATGATCTATACCTCTTCCAGATCTATAAGGATGAAATCATCCGGAGGTGCGTTCCAGAGGATGAGCAGGTAAGTGTCTTGACTTTTTATCATGAACTTCTAAAATTCTTCAAAGTGGATTGTATTGGCCCACTTTGTTTAAGGATGCTCATTTCTTCTGCTTGAAATGTGATAAATGCCAACGAACTGTTAATATAAGTAGAAGAAATAAAATGCCCCTAACTAACCAATTGACTATTGAATTATTTGATGCTTGGGGTATTGGTTTTATGAATCCATTTCCTAAATCTTGTGGATTTGAATATATACTTTGTTGCTGTTTATTACTTGTCTAAATGGGTAGAAGCATTACCCACCCAAACTAATGATTCTAATGTTGTTGTTAAATTTATGAAGGAAAATATTCTTTGCAGGTTTGGGATTCCGCATGCAATCATAAGCAATGGAGGAAGTCATATATGTAATAAGCTTTTTGACAAGCTCATAAAGAAATATTCTATAACTCACAAGGTGGAGACTTCATACCATCCACAAACTTTTGGATAAGTGGAAACAAGTAATAAATAGATTGAGGGGATTTTGGAGAAGACTATATGCCCATCACGGAAGGATTGGTCAACAACATTACAGATTCACTATAGACGTATCACACGACTTGCAAAACTATTTTAGGAATAATCCTTTATCTACTTGTTTTTGGGAAGGCCTACCATTTACCTGTTGAGGTTGAGTATAAGGTGCTGTGGTCAATTAAGATGGTGAACCTAAATCTTGATGATGGAGGACGGAAGCGTTTACTTCAAATTTTAGAATTGGATGAACTCCAGAGTGAGGCTTGTGAGAATTCTAAAATTTACAAGGAAAGAACAAAACACCTTCATGATAAGAGTCTCGCAGGTAAGTTCCTCATACTTGGAATGAAAGTTTGTTATATAATTCTCGATTGTGTTTCAAGGTAAGTTGAAATCAAGGTGGAATAGGCCATTTGAAGTAATCAAGGTCTTTCCGTATAGAGTAGTGGAATTGGAAAACTCGCAAACAAAAGAAACATTTAAGGTGATGGTCATCAAGTGAAACCATATTTAGAAGGATCAATTGACAAGAAAACTGTAGAATCCGTCAATTTGATCGATCTACTTCAAGAATGACTATTTGGGGTGTCCAGATAAAAGACAATAAAGAAGCGCTAAATGGGTAGCAACCCATATCATTTCTATTTTTTCTTCAATTTAGTTGTTTGTTATTTCTTTTAGCAAAACTCGAGTTTATTTATTTGCTTTGTGTGCACAAGCCTTCTTTTCAATCTCGTTTGTTTGTCTTCCTCGTAGCTGTCTCCACTCTTCAATCTTGGACGCCATGCTTATTAACATGCTTCACACTGCATTGACGTAGCTACCACCACACTTTCATATTGTATTCTTTCCCTATTCTTTATATTTTCTATACTGCATGCAATTTAATTTCTTTTAGTCTTTAATGTTTGTCCTTGTTCGTGTAATTTTTGTCTTTTGTCCTAGACCACTCTTTTATCTTTTTTTTTTATGTCACATTAGGAATAATGTGATGTTTAAGTGTAGGGGGTATTAATTGTGTATTATGTGTTTGTTTTTCCATTTATTATTTAGAGATGCATGATCATTAAAGGAACTAAATTGGGATTAGAAATGTATGATATGAGTGAATGAGTATACTTACATGCTTTTATTGATTAACTTGGATTTTGGTTAAAAGGAAATTAGCTTGTTGTGATAGATGAATGACAATTTTCATTTGGTAAGAATTTGAGCCTTTTTGAATTATTAAACACCAATTTCGAGTATTCTTTGTTGAGAGTGTTCTTTCATGATTAAGGAACTCTAGAACTTGCTTACAAATACTAGTTGAGATTACATAACCTTATGCCAACATTGAAATGATAAAGGCAATTAGGTTTTACCCTATTAGCTTAAAAAGCCACCATAATGTCACCCTTAGTAAAACCCCGTGAGCTTAAATGAATCTGTTTCTTTATTTAACCAAAATATGAGCCTTAACCTTGATTGTTTATCCGCTTAATTACACTTACTATAAGTGTAGCACCCCCTTATCATAGGGTACACACCGGGATGCCCGGAGGTTATTTCGGTATATAACCTACGATAAGGACGAGCTACGTTCAATCACTACATTCACTTCATATGGCGTCATATCAATATTCACTTATAAAGCATTAATAGAAAAACCACACTATTTTAAAACCAAATTTTTCCTCATTTCATTGCATAAAATCTGAATGTCTACATTGTATCTTTCAACACTTACTA
>JANPWT010000009.1:577922-590348 GCA_024678245.1 Erythroxylum densum | reverse complement strand
AACTATTTAAACTTTTCAAAATTTTAAGTCAACATTTCATTTACTAGATATGACTATATCACATAAATCCATTAGTAATATAATGTAATATAAGTATCATCCTTTTATTAATTGCTATTTCATCCAATACATAACATATATAAATTTAATAACTTAATATCATTATCATTCTTTCACCAAAGCTTGATTTGGTTATTCTTCAACTTGACAAGTTTCACAAGTTTTATACAATTCATAATCAAAAGGATATACTTATCCTTGTATGTATTTTTATGATTCTCATTATGTTGATTTAACTAACATGGCATAACAAGATAGTATCGGTTATCCAACTTATATTCTTGCCACATATGTTAAGCATAATTCTCCTTTTATCTAACACATACAAATTATTTGTATAAAATTAGTTTAAATACTTTTACTTAACAATATATTCTTATCGTGCGTTGAATACTATAGTAATTTTGAATCTAAATTCAATATCAAATACACATAAACACGAACTAGAAATACATACGATCTCTATCATATCACGTATACGCATGAAAATTTATGCAATCATTTTTCTTCTTATGATAACTATTGTCATACTATAATAAAACCTTTAATTGATGTCCATGTTTATGCTTTTATTAGGCTAAATTAAGTTAAACAATTTCAACCAGGAATTATACCTTTTAGCGCTACTCAATACAACCTCTTGCATCTTGCTATTATAGTGCTAACATAAATCTACATGTTGTCTTTAGAGTAGATATTAGCTAAGTCAAAATGTCAATATATTTTGTCATCTATATGATTTTGACACATCTCTAAAACTTTGTCACCAAATCCTTAACAAGGATTATAGTAAAATTACATAATAGGAATATAATTTTTCTTTTTGGCTTTAAGAACTCTTTTTAAACATAACCTTTGTTCAAGAAATTTTGCTTACTAACTTAGTATCAACTATACTAAATAAGGTAAATTCCACTCAGGACAAAAATAAATGTAAGAAAGCAAGTAATCAATTATATGTCATGACTATCAAATGAGATTAGGCCTTTAATCATGTATTTAATTACTCTCATTATTTTATTTAAAATAATAACCCTCACTACTATTCAGAAATATTACTTTAACTTTTCTAGTGGGTTAGGATCCCATTCTAAGATAGTTGATCTTGAGTTTGCTCAATAAACCAACTACACTTAAATTAAGTATATCAACTTTATTAATCACATCTCATGTGAGTCTTAGATCCGTTAGGTGATAACTCTTGTCAAAACATATCTAATATGTTATTCCTAACCCTGCCTCTAAATTCATGTGATAATGAGTTTGTTAATCCAAATCACACAAATTTAATTAAGTAGAACCCATTTAATTATCAAAGCCTCATATTTTCAAAAATAAAAACCCAAAAGTCTCATAATGTCAAGAATCATTGTTTTATAAAACATCAAAGGGAAAGGCATCCATTCATAAAAGAAAAGGTACTAAAAAAACCTAAATCATGGGCATCATCATTTTGCATGCCCATAAATAACTTCATCGCTACTATTTGCACTCCCATCTCTGAAACCTGATTGTTTGCTTTTCAAATTGAGCTGTACAATCATATGAACATGCTTTAAGTTCAGGGTCACTAATTGAGAATTTCAAAATATCTAAAATAGATAATGAGTCAATTGGTAAGTCTAAATGGCTACTCTTAAACAAATTTTTACGAGCCTAAAAACCTTTAGGGAAGGAATGCACAACATTATCTTAATTCTAGGCCTCAAAATATTTCCTCTTAAGGAAGATGCGACAAACATCCAACTTGAAGCTTTTCCCTATAAAATAGTCATCTTGATGATAAAAGGCTTTCTTTAAGCGTTTAGTTTCCTTTTTTTAACCTTGATCTGAACATAATAATGATCAAGCACCTTACTGACATCTTCGATCTCCTCATACCATCTTGATTGTTTTATGTGAGATCTTTTGAGCTTAAGGTTTATCGTTAATTATCATACTCTAGAAATATTTGATTAGGATAACTCTTAGTATGAGAGCCACCAAAAGCAATTTAATAATATATAAAAAAAACAAATTAACTTTTACTTATATTATAAATTATTAATTTACATTTTTATCTTGTAAATCTATTATACTTAATTTGAAAACAGACTCTCTACTAATTAGGGGTAAAGTTGTGCATTACTAGACCTCTTTGTACCTGCGTATTAGCAAAATTTTTATTATTGTTGTTGCTCTTGTTGTAATTTGTTATACTCAATGCAAGACTAATTAACTTTTTTCTTAGCAATTTTTGTACCTTATTTGTTTATTAGTATAAGTTAGAAATGACATTTGGCCGGGTTGGGTTTGGGTCCACCCAAGCTTTGAGACCAGATCAAGCCTAAGATAGCAGGTTGAACCCATCTTTGCTTGACTATTTTTTTAAATTAAAATATAAAACAACGTCTTTTTGTTTATAAGATCGGGCATAAGCAATTGAACTTGAGCCTTGCCCAAGGGCCAGGTCAAGTCCTGGCCCAATTACCATTCCTAATATAAGTGTCACTACTAATTAGTTTTGATGGATTTAGTTTTAGTACTAAATGTTTTTCTTTTCTACTTCATAGATTTGATTGGCTATACCGTTACTAAGTAATTATTACTCTTAGCAAATAATCTATAATTTTATTGGTTAACAATAAAATTCAATCAAATTGATATATCATTTATAAAAATATGAATTATAAATAAATGAAGAAATTAATAATCTTATGTACTAGTATTATTAATAAATACAAAGTTTGTGAAATAAATAATTGATTATCTTATTAAATTAATCAAGATAATACTATTTTATTAATAATATTAAACATATATTGAATAAAAGGATAAGATTTTTCACAATTTGATATATTAATAAAATAATCAATTAAAGTGTAAATGTTTATCAAGAGATTTTTAAATTTTTGGTAAAAATAGGAAAATCACACTAGACATAGAAAGTAATTACAGAAATATAAAATAATTATATTAATACTTTTTAATATAATTATTTTTATATTATATAACTATCTCTTTTTCAAGCAGCTCCCTTCTTTCATCTTAGGTTGTTTGTCAATATTTTAAATGAAAAAAGGTTGAGGAAGTGATGTTTAATAAAATTTGGGTTAAGTATAAGAGCATTTAAAGAAAATTTTAAAAGTAGGGTAAAAATGGAGAAATCAAATAAGACCTAAAAACTAATAGATCTTATTTATGAGAATAAAAATGTAAATTTTAGTCCGATTTAACTTAAT
Organism: Erythroxylum densum; assembly: GCA_024678245.1. Lineage (NCBI taxonomy): Eukaryota > Viridiplantae > Streptophyta > Magnoliopsida > Malpighiales > Erythroxylaceae > Erythroxylum > Erythroxylum densum. The sequence goes on along the minus strand of JANPWT010000009.1, from coordinate 587,067 downwards.
TTTAGCTTAAATTAACGAGACCACGAGATAAAATTATTCGGCCCAACCAAACTAGAGTTTACCCGATCTTAATATTAAAAATAACATTATTTTTTAAAAAATATATATTAAATTAGTTGAGATGGTTTGACCCGTCTGTGAACCGGCCACGGCTGAGCTACGGCCGGCTAGCTGACATCCCTATAGCCTATAGGCTATAACGAAGCAAAAAAAGCAGGGCGGAAGGGGTAAAGAAAAGAAAAAAGAAAAGGGAAATACATTGAATGAAGGGGAGGAGGAAGTTTGGTGTACTGGTGACAAACAAGGGCTCACACCCAAAACTACCAACTAAGAGGACCAACTAGCCAACCAACGAAACCATTTGGGTAACTATGTGTGGAATGGTGGTAGGTGGTAGGTATGCATATATTTATAGCCTCAAAGGACACGTCTTTCACTACTGATTTATCCAACTACTATTACTGCTACTGCTATCAAACTTCCTGCTAACTTCCCTTGTCGAAGATATCCTGCTCCTGATCTTCTTCATATGGCCCACGAAGTTGTAAACCCGGAAGAGCAGGTTTCCCAAATTTCGACTTTTTATTACCAAAGATTCATTCTTTGGTTTCTGTGATTTAAATGTGTAGTCTTTGTAATTGCTGTTTAGGTTGTTCTTGGAGAAGAAGCAGAAAGAGTTAGGCTGATCACGTTGAACAGACCACGTCAATTAAATGTCATTTCATCGAAAGTGGTATGTTTCACGTTCCCTACCCCACCCATGATTTTATGATTCCTTGTATTCCATGTTGTTTCTCTCTTTGATGGCAGGTTTCTCTGCTCGCCGAGTTCCTAGAGAAATGGGAAAAGGATGACAAAGCAGAGCTTATACTAATAAAGGCTAGTTTTAATCTACTTTTCGAATCCATTTCCTTTTTTGCTATTTTGGGAATGAGTTCGTTTCTGGATATCTTGCATAGCTATATTAAATACCCTCTCTCCATGCCACCTTCTGTGTAATCCAGTGAGAAATTTCTAGAGATGCTTAAAGTCCATAATGGTGTTCTGGAGTTTTATGCAGGGTGCTGGACGGGCATTTTCTGCTGGTGGGGACTTGAAAATGTTCTATGATGGAAGGGCATCAAGTAATTGCTCTGTCTCAAGATGAACTATTGCATTCTTGTTTTACTGCCCCTTCAACTATTCTTCTTTCATCTATCATAAGCCTTCCCAGATGTTCTAAAAATGAAAATTTCAGTTTTAGTATTTGTATTTACGAAGGATCTGTTGATGCGTTGGTTTAATGCAGAAGACTCTTGTCTTGAAGTTGTTTATAGAATGTACTGGCTTTGCCATCACATTCACACATACAAGAAAACTCAGGTACCACATTGGACCGTACATCATACTTAAAGTTCTTATGCCCTTTAATCATACAGGATACGCTCCTATAAAGTTCCATTTTTGATTCCTCGCAAAAGGATACCATTGGATGAGCAATTTCAATTGAATTAACAGGTTTCTCTTGTCCATGGGATTGCAATGGGAGGAGGTGCATCTCTAATGGTCCCAATGAAATTCTCAGTTGTCACGGAGAAAACTGTGCGTAATGAGACCTTGTTTGGGCATATATAGTCAGTATATCAATCTCTGCACAATTCACACTAAAGCTTTCTGTTTTACATGATGAATGAAAAGGTTTTTGCAACTCCAGAAGCAAGTATTGGATTTCACACTGATTGTGGTTTCTCATATATTCTTTCCCATCTCCCTGGGCATTTAGGTGAGTCTTCGATCAATAGAATAATGTTGGCATTGTTAGAACATGTCACATGTCACACGACACACTCTCTTTTCGTCTTATTTATTTGGAAGGTTTATTTCATCTTATTTTAATTAGTCTAAAGTTATCCTTTCCTGATAATGTTTGATGCGTTATGAATTTTGGATTGACTTTCTTTAGACACAATCATTCTACACCTTGCATACTATGAAAAGAAACCTACTGGAGAGAGAAGTGTATAGACTGTAAGATATATGACTAATATCGTCTTGTTACCACAGGCGAGTTCTTAGCCTTAACAGGAGCAAGGCTGAATGGTAAGGAACTAGTTGCAACTAAACTTGCTACCCATTTTGTTCCATCTGAGGTAAATTTACATTGCATCTTATTATGTGTTTAATTTATTACTCTTACGTTTAGTTTACTTGTCTGCTGCCTTTGTGCTTCCACAAGCTTTGAGGTTGTTGCTATTGATCTTGGACACCTTTCTTGTTTGAATCAGCCTTAGTGCTAAACTGGCACTTGATTTGTCATGTGTGTGAAACCAAACAGGAGGGGCCAAGAAGTTGTCCTGCTTATTGGAAATGAAATTAATCTTGACATCTGTTAAATATGGAGTTGACTAATTAAAACTGTGCACGTTATTGAAGCTTATGTGTGTTCCCTGTTATAAAATGATGATATAATAACCTTTCAAAAAGAAAATAAATGATGATATAATCACTTCATCTCTGAGGTGATATGTAACTAGAATATCGCTGCATTCGAAAACATAGGTCAAATGTAGCATGTTTTGACAACCATCTAAAAGTCATGAAGATGGCTCTTTTGGGATGATTCCAGAAGCAATTAGATTTGTTCTGGTTATACATTTAGTTATATACAAAAGAACTTGATCATTTTGTGATTTAACAATATGGCTCATGGCTATAACAATGTAATTGACAGCATAGAGTAATTATACTGGATTTTTCATCTTTGGTTTTATTGTAATAGAGGTGACATTTGGATTCTGCTTGACTACATATTTGAAAGTATGATGTGGTTAACTTTTCGATGTTTCAGAAACTGCCTGAGTTGGAGAAGCGCCTGATAAGCTTGAACTCTGGAGATGAGAATGCAGTCAAATCAACAATTGAGGAACTCTCTGTGGATTTTCAAATTGACGAGGAAAGTATCTTGAAGAAGTAAGCAAAAATCTACTTGAAAACAAATGTGCTGCTTGATGCCGGTTCATATTACTAATTTGGTTTTACTTCACTCAACTTTCAGGCAGACAGTAATTGATGAATGCTTTTCTAAGGAGAGTGTGGAAGACATCATCTTATCATTTGTAAGTTCCTCCCATTCTTCCCTTTTTTATCTTTTCCCTCATAAAATCCTGATTGAATTTTGTATCGCGCAGGAAGCTGAGGCAAGCAAGCCTGGAAATGGATGGATAGGTGCAATACTGAAAGGGTTGAAGAGATCATCCCCAACAGGATTGAAAATCACACTCAGATCGGTATGGCTTCAGTGAAAATTAATCACAGAAGTTCATACCTGTTGCTTCTGCCTCTAAACTAAATGATTGGACATGCATAATGCATTCTGCTTTTTGGAGTTTTAACTTGTTACTATTTGGTCTCACAATTTAAAACACAAAATATCTTTCAACTTGAGGGCTAATCTTTGAGATATATGAAAGGATGCACATTGTATTATGATCAAAATAATTCTTTTTTACCTTTCAGTTGGATGCTTATTGCATTGTGCCTCTGTTTGACTTGAACGAGCAAAGTTGCTTGACACCGAACTTATATATTTCCTCCGTTTTTTATGTTGTGGTATGAACATCTTTGACGAAGTGTCTTATGTTAACTCATGAATTTCAGTTCTGTTGAGGGGCGCATATATTTGATTATGGAACTAGAGTTTTGGTTCGTCGTCATTAATTTCTCTTTACATTTTTTTTGAAAAGCCTGTTTTTCTGTCAAAATTCACGTGGACATTTCACCGGTTGTTGTAGTTTTTTTTTTTTTTCCTATTATGCCTCAATTAGATTTCCTGAAAATTTTCCAGATTCGTGAAGGAAGGAAGCAAACACTGGATGAATGCCTCAAGAAAGAATTCAGGTTGACAATGAACATACTACGCGAAACTATATCTGGAGATGTCTATGAGGTATTTTGGCATACCATGTAATGTGAAACAGACCTGTACGGAAAAGCAAAGTGACTTCTGGCAGCAAACTTACTGACATCTGAAATTGTTAAATTTTATTGTAAAGGGAATCAGGGCTCTTACCGTTGACAAGGATAATGCTCCAAAGGTATCATCTTTCTATCTGTTTCTGTGTTGTCTGTGTCGGATTCTCTTCCGTATAAGCGAAACACTAGTTCCATATGCTCAAATTAGCTGTTGTTTCTTCGTAAACTTTAATGTATAGTATGTATGTGATATAATTGATTGATTACACATGAAGCCTTCTATTTTTAGCCCTCATTTTCTCTGATCATCTGACCTATTATTCTGAAGTGGGACCCGCCGAGTTGCAATGAAGTGAATGGTGAAAAAGTGGACATTGTGTTTCAGCCTTTCGAGCAGGATTTAGAACTCCAGATTCCGGACAAGGAAGAACACAGGTCAGTGTGTGTGGTTTTGAACTTAGGTTTTTCAACCTTGATTTACTTTTGCAACTTCTGTCTCACTTGTTAATCAAGCTTATGGAAGTCAGTATTCCATCTAAAATGGTATGGAAACACGAGCATCTTCCAGTCCATTATGGTGCAATTTTTTTTTTCAATAAAAACTTGTGTTCCTGTCGACACTAAACGATAAGAATGTGAACTGGACAATGTTGCAGGTGGAGTGGGAAATACGAGAATACGGTGTATGCAGCTTCAGGCTGATACAGAGAGCTGGAGATGGAAGAAAGAAGCTGAAGTTAAGATGAAGGACGGAGGAGACGACATTGGGTTTAGCTAATGACGTAGAATGAAACAATGCTGCGTGGTATATGTAACAAGGTAGTAAATAAAAGGACTCTGTAGTAAGTGTGGACGTGTAAGAAAAGGAAGCTAACGGCTATGCAATGTAACAAATAACGAGTATTCAATCTAAGCTTCTTCTCTCTGATTTTCTTCATATTTTCTACAACTTAGCTGTTACTGGTAAACCTTAAATTTGATTCATGATTAGAAGTATTTGTAATCGTATGAAAGTGGTATCAGAGGATTGATTCTTGGACGGACAGGCCGAGGTGGGCCAAGAGTGACCGACCCAACTCATTCACATCCTAAGAGGTGGTGTAACTATCGAGAAAATCGAATGTAAAAATCAATTACCAAACATGAATCCCCTTATTCCAGTCAAGGTTGAGTATCAACTTCAAACCCTAAATGGATCTTTGCGTTTCTTATCCGTACCCAAAAGACTGTTGTTTCTTCCTCAACTCCAGCTTCCTCGCGTCGATTCCAGGTAAAGATCTAGTCACCTGCAAAAAACCCCGAAACAGCTCCATTTCTATCACTTGTTCATCACCCAAAACAGTTCCTAGTCCTTCGCTCGACAGACATGTCGTTAAGCAAAACAGGACTCGATTTGTTCAAAAGCTCAAGACGCTTCTCCTTTCTAAACCCAAGCACTATATTCCACTCCAAATTCTCTCCAAATGTCGCTCTTACCTTTCCCTTGCGGACAAACGCTCTGTTCGCTCCATGATCCACCGCTACCCTTCCATCTTCGACCTCTTCACTATTCCAGTTCCACAAACGCCCATCAATTCCATCGCCCCTTTCTCTCATCAACTATGTGTTCGTCTCACCCCAGCGGCCTCTGCCCTTGCAGCGCAAGAATTGGAGCTCTTTTCCGCTATGTCTTTGAACTTGGCCAACAAACTTCAGAAGCTTCTCATGCTTGCTTCCCATCACCGACTTCTCTTATCCAAGCTGGTTCACCTTGCACCTGATCTTGGGCTGCCGCCCAATTTTCGGTCCCGGCTCTGCAATGACCACCCCGACAAGTTCAAGACTGTAGACACGTCCTATGGCCGTACGCTGGAGCTTGTATCGTGGGATCCAAATCTGGCTGTCCCAATGTCTCCTCCTGATGTATCAAGTGACTTGATTGTTGATAGGCCATTGAAATTTAAGCGGTTGAGACTTAGAAAGGGGCTGAACGTGAGACGACAACACAGGGAGTATTTAATCAAGTTTGGAGAGTTGCCAGATGTGTGCCCTTATAACACCTCTATGGATGATCTCGAAAAAGAATCCATAGAAGCTGAAAAAAGAGCATGTGCAGTGGTGAGGGAGGTGCTTGGAATGACAGTTGAAATGAGGACCCTGATAGACCATTTAACACATTTCAGGAAAGAGTTTGGATTTCCAAACAAGTTCAGAGGCATGATATTGAGACACCCAGAACTCTTCTATGTCAGCTTGAAAGGTGTCAGGAATTCTGTCTTCCTGGTCGAGGGCTATGATGACAAGGGCAGGCTTCTAAAACGGCCTGAGACTTCAGTCATAAAAGATAAGTTGATGGAGTTGATCTTGGAATCGAAAAGGATGAGACGAGATAGGAGACGAAGTCGCATGAATGGTAATAACGTCATGGACTCAATTGACGATTGCATTGAAGAATCTGATCATACTGATGATGAGTATGATGATGGGTTTGAGGACATCTTCGAGTCTGATGATCCAGGCCTTGATTATGCCCTCAATATCATCAATAGTGACTGCAATGAAATTGAGGGTCTAGACCCTAATAGGGACTTGTGGGTTTCAGATACCCCCACGCATACTAGCGAGGATGCAGGATATAGAGAACCATGGTAATAATGAAAGCCGTGTACTGATCTTTCTGGAGTTAGATGATCTCGTTGTCATCTTCAAGTTGTTGCTAAAAACAAGTATGCCGTGGAGAGACTCCTTAGCTTGTAGTGAACCATCATGTTACTAGAAAATTTAAGTGTGGAGGAAGATGCATACATCATTGTATAATATGAGGGGTTAATCTATGAGGATTTACATCATAGGAGTCACCGTTATTGTGAAATATAAATGATGTACAAATCAGGAACTTTGTTGCTCGCATCTCATCTTCGCCATTTGGTTTCCTTTCTGATTGGAAAACTATGTAGCCTTTCTGTCCCTTGTATAGGCTGACTATAATTCGGCTCAAACTTAACAAGCTTGACCCAGCACTAATTACAGTTCAGATTTTTCTAGCTATTAATCTATTACTCGTAGACCAAGGAGCAAATCAAATGGAAGAGCAAAGAACGACTTATAAATTTTTAGTTCTGTGATAATATAAGAAGGTTTTGTCATAACAATAAGAAAAAAACTTGTATAAAGGATGCAAAGTACCCATCACTAATTACAGTACCTCAATGTACACTGTTCAGACTTTTTCAACTTTTAATCTGTTACTCTTAGATTAAGGAGCAAATCAAATGAAAGAGCAAAACACGATTTATTCATTTTGGTTCTGTGACAAGATAAGAAAGTTTTATCATAACAATCAAAATCTTCTGCTTTCAAGGAATATGAGCAAACCAAAATGGCCAACTTATATGGAGGATGTAGAGTAAGCCTGGCCCAACACTAAATACAATACCTCAACGTACACCGCTTAGAGTTTTATAGCTATTAATCTATCACTCCTAGATCAAAGAGCAAATCAAATGGAAGAGACAAGTATGACTTATCCATTTTTGGTTATGTGACAAGACAAGAAGGTTTTGTCAAAACACTCTGCATCTCATGCTTTCAAAGAATATGAGCAAACGACAGTTTCCTAGGTTGGAAGCATAGTTCACAGTTGAAACTGGTAGAGGTAAAACTTTGATCAAATTTGATCAAGTGAGATTCTCCACGTAGCCTTTTGGAATTAAATACTCAAGGAAGGATGTATGCGTATACATAATGATCTCATTTCGCCTACCACTAAACATAAGGTAATCCTTCTCTTTCTCTCGCATCCTATCTCAAGCTTGCTTGAAAGGTTTTATGTATTTAGTAAGAAAGGGGAGAATGACAAGAAATAAGTTTATGAGAAATGGTGGAGGTTGATTACAGGTAGGTCAAACTAAAAAAGTGAAAATGTAGCTGGAAAGGAATGTGATGGTGTTTTTACATAAGTTTGATGGGTGTTGAGCTCCTTACTATTGAGGTAGTGCCCGACAAAAAATCAATGTTATGTTACTGAAAAGTACAGAATGAAAGGTAGAGCGTACTTTATAAAGTTGCACGAATGTTCATTAGAAATGATGATACTTGACTTATGACGTTATTATATAAAAAATGTCAGACAACTAATCCCCTTATGAAATGAGGCCAAGATAACTTGTTTTAGTGATAGAGAAATAAAAATTTTCCACTTCATTATTATTTGGAATGAAGTTAAACATTATTCTTTCTATATTTGTTCAAATCTAATGGTAGTAGTTCCTAACATTTAGAATATATTGAGAAGGACAAAAATGTTTTGACAAGTTATAATGCCTATAGCCTTGGGCAATATGCCTATGAATGTTTGTATTTATGCTTTTATGGTATGTAATTTGTAGGTTCCTTCAACATTTACTATGATTTTGAAATTTGAGCTTTTGCAATCCCTCATAATGATCAGTAAGTAGGTTAGGATGAACTTTTTATTTGACAATTTTGAATTTAAGGATGTTTACCTTTGAGTTTGTTGTTTAATATTTGCAGACCAAAATTTGACATGGATACTAAATATGACACTATGTAGACCCGATTCACTCACTTACCTAGACTCTCCATCAATTACAATTCATTAATTTCGAATTCCTTCTAAAGCTATACTTAAATTGCATTCATACTTCCTTGTCCTTTCGATGCATATCATTTTGTTCTAGTAGATGCAACTATACACACCATTCAATTAAGAGTCAATACTCACACGAAGGTATCTAGGTTTGTCACATTGGTAGTTGAAACAAGTCATATTACTATTTAGTTGGTAAAGGAACATAAAAGATTGGGAAAATTTTGGTTTCTATGGTACATAACCTCCACATCATGAATTGTGATTAAAGTTATTATACCTAGAGGAGGCTAGTTTGTGCATAGGTTTACTTGTTTAATTATCAAATGTCACTATAGCTATTGGGTGGTATATTGCAGCAATGTATTAAAGTCTAATGATTTTTTCCTCCTATAAAAGAACTAGAATGCTTATTTGGATATGCAGTTTGTTAACCAATAATGACATTTCTAACTTCTAATAAAAAGTTTAAGATGATTATTTCCTTCTGTTCTACTATTGTCGGAACCCGACCCGTAGACCGGATCCTAACTGTTGGATCCCGTACCGGAGTCCAACTCTTGAACCGTAGAACATGAAACTTGATCATCTTGCCTTGTAGGGTTT
>JANPWT010000009.1:462122-491085 GCA_024678245.1 Erythroxylum densum | reverse complement strand
CACCTTGAATAATTACCAATTTCGCTAAAATCTCAATACAAAGTTTTGACCCAAAACAAAGTAATGAAATTAAATCCAAAATCAACACAATATCAATAGCCAAACATTAATCCAGTCACAAAATATTCCAATCCAAAAATATAATCAAAACGCAACTCCAAATAATTAAATAGTAAGATCCTAAAATTTTAGGAATCGCTAATTAATTAATTGGACAGAAAATAATTGCAGTTTAAACTCCCCTATAGAAACTCCAAGTTCCTGCCTTTGTCATTGAACCGAAGGATTAGGATGAACTAGCCGCAAAAATCCATTGAAGTTGCCGACGTTGAGCTCCGACGATCAGCCATGAAGTTGAGAATGAAGGTTTTGTATCTCACCACCATGCACAACCCTTCTTATTTTCCTGCACACTTACTCAAAAACCCATCCAAGACCAGACCAAACCAGCACAAAACATTAAATCACCAGCTTCCTTCTATCTAGGGTGATCTTCACAGCACAAGCCAAACTCACGTCCCTACTCCTCACACAAACCACAGCAGATCTCTTTATTTTTCCAGCCCTTCATCCATGTTTCTGCCTCAAACAGCAGCCCACAAATCACACACTTTCTTCTTTTTTATTTTTATTTTTCCAGCACACTCCAACCTCCAAAGAACGCAACAAAATCTCCAAACTCACAGCCAAAACTGTAGCTAGAAGTGACAATTTAATGTTGCCCAAGCTTCCTAAACCTTCATAGCCTAGCCTCTCTTCTTGCGCTCAACAGCACCTGCTCACGCAGCTCACCAACAACACTAACGTCACTCTCACACAAGCCCACACAGAAAAACCTCTCTCACACCTTAAGCTCACCAACAACGCCTACTTCTCCAACTTCACACACTCATGCTGTCACAAAACCACCAACGCCACCTGCACGTTGCTTTTGTTTTCCTTGTTACTTTGCTTCTCCTTCACACACCAAGACAGCACACACCATTCAAACCACACACACACTCACGTAAATCACAGCTCCACAACACAATCGTCCAGCTCTTCACTCTCACACACAACACTCTACTCACCACCTGCACTTCACACACCCACAACAGCACATGCACTATTTTCTAGCCTCTCCAACACTTGCTGCTTCTCACACTTCAGCTTACCAACAACAGCAGCTCAACTCACGCACTACACAACCCAGCTGCCTTCAACACGTTTTCTGTTTAGTTTCTTTTTCCAGCAACTCACACAGCTCACGCACTCACTCAATAGGCAGCACACTTGTCGCAGCCTCACTTCTCCTCCCACAGTCACGCCCAGCCTTATTCACTTTATATTTTTCCAGCCACCAGCTCCTCTCTCAACGCCACAGCCAGTACCTTCAGTAGCCACCAAGAGGATCAACAACGCCAGCTCTTCTAAATCTACGTTTAAGCCCCTCAACTCCAAAAAACCTCTCAGCCTTTTTATTTTTCCAGCAACTCACGTGTCTAGCTTTTCTCCCATAACGTCTCCACCATGCTACCTTCTGATTATTTTCCTTTTTTCCAACAGCAGCTGTGCCAGCCCCCATGTTACCTGCTTTTTATATTATTGCTGTTGTCTTCTTCCTTTAACGCAGACCAAGCACATACCACACTCACGTCCAACAGTCCCCACTTGATCCAACGTCCATGCTCCCTTTTATTCTTATTTTTTTTTCAGCAACTCCCAAGCCAACTACAGCACTTCACGTTGTCCTGCCAGCACATCACCAACGCCACTGCACTCTTTTTATTTTCATTCAAAGCCACTCCCCAGCCAAGCACACCAACGACACAGCAGAGCCCATCACCAACTCACGCACAACACCCCCCATCTCCTGCTTCACACACTCCACTCTTAATCATCTCACTCTCCATACCTCCACTCAACCACTCCCCATACTCTACAAGCCACTTCCTTTTGTCTCCTTCTTTACCTACTACTTCCTCCACTCTTGGGTCCACGCACAGCTCAACCTACATGATCTCTTCTCCACTCAACGCCAGCTGCTTCCAACAAGCCTGGTCTGCCCTCTTTTCGACAGCTCATGTGTGGAATTTAGCTAGTTTTTGGTCCACCAACAGACCCACACACCTCCTCCTTCAATGCTTCTGCTGCCTTTTCACGTTATTTTTCTCCTTCGTATTTGTCCAACAAGACTCACGCAGCCTCCAACTTCCTTCTCAGTTTATATTTTCATTCCCTCTTTATAGACTGATGTGATAGATTAATGCTTGATCCTTGGCCTTTTGTCAAAACACTTTCAACTTGCAAGCCTCTCTTTGCTGTTGTGTTATTAATTGACCACGCTAACCTCATTTTTGTGTCTAATTTCTCCAAATACCCTACAATCAAAATTACAAATAAGGTAGCATTAATTGTCCAAAAATTAATTTATTATAATTAAACCAAAATATGACAATTTATTCCCCTATAATTACAAATTAAATGTAACGCACAATAATTCAAATAATAATCAAATAGAGTCATAAAGACTAATTTTAGTGACAAAAACTGATCCAAATGGTATGAAAATATATATGAACAAGTGAGTTTGTCAAAGACAAAACCTCAATTGATTAAATCAAATGCCTTATGGAATTCAATTTTCATGGCATAACTTTTGATGGAGTTAGTCCTTTAGTAACCTTCGAATAGCTCTTATGCCAAGAAAATATTGTCACATATGCTCCTTCCTCTAATGTAAGTCCTTTGTAATCTGGAGGTGATGAATTTAGATGTGATCTTGTAAATGGTGTTAAGTAAGTTATAGGCCTAAAATCTTTGAGCTAATTGAGATTTGTCATCCTTGGTACTAGCAAAATGGGAGTTCTATTGATTTCTGTTAGTAATTATCCTGAATTGAGAAATTCCTAAATTGCTTTATTGGTCTGAAATTTTATCAATCTCTATGATTCCTTGAAGAAGAATGCATTTGATTCAATAGGACTAGGGGTTTTGTTAAAGTTGAAACTCATTAAAGCTTTTTTCTACATCCTAAGAAGTAATAGACTTAATGAGATCTTGAGCTTCTTTAATAATTATTGCCTTTGTAATAAAGACGTTTTGTTCCTACAAAGAAGAGCAATAATTAGTACATATGCACAAGAGTTTTTGAAAGTACTTGTGGACCTCTTCCTTTTAACTTTTTTTAATCCCAGATCCTCTTCCCATTATTCTTAACTAGGCCTGATATTTTGTTTATATCCCTTCTGGTTAAGCTAACATTAAAAAAAAGGTAGAGTCCCTATCATCATTTTACATATATTAAATTCTTGACTTTTTCTTCAGTAAGGAATTATTAGTATTAAGAGCTCTAATGTAATTGCTTAGAGATGTCTTGTCCTTCTCAATCTTGGTTTTTATTTTTTTGATCAAAGTATATATCAAGTCATGGCTGCCTTAGACTCCTCCTAGTCTCCTTGAGGTAAATGCATTTGTTTTTAACAAATTTCATATCGATTTCCTTGAGCTCTTTTTACTTCTTTTTTTTACCATTTAGAGTTTTTTAAAACATTGGTATTGATCAAATCCCTCTCAATTGCCATGTTTACTTTTGCTTTCTCCTAGAATCCCTCAAGTTTTATAAGATAATTTATTAACCTTAAAGGAGGAATTCATATTGGGGAAACATCCATATTGTGAATTTTAATTGGTGAATGGTTTTAAGTGAGGTAGTTACCTAAGATGACCTTGCTTTCCTGAATTTTCATTTTTCCAAGATAATTAGCTAGGCTCTATCAAGTTTTCTTCTCATAAACAATTTGTCATGTGGTTTGTTGTTTTATATGAAATGGTTTCCCTTATAAGTAAAACCTATGACTCCTATATTGGAGATGCAAACTTTGGAATCACTACATGGTCCTTTTAAGCATACATCTCCTTTAAATTTTAAGACATAAAGGATACTATTGAAATTTTCAAAAATTATCCAAGCAATGTTCATATTTAAGTTTTTGTCTTCCAAATTTTTCTAAAGAGTAATCATTTGAAAAGCCAAACTCACAACATAAGCAAAATAAATTCATACTTTATCTTTACTCGATTTGGACTCATTATGGAGGTGTAAAGCTTATTCAATGAGAAGATAACCTAGGACTTGAAATGCATCAAGGTCATAAATTACAATTATCTTTCTATTATGGTGGATAATGTGATTGAATGAGATTTTCCAATTTCTCATAATGAACTAAATCTTATTACACCAATTTTCTTTTAGTTTATATTTTTCAATATGTTTAAAGACATATTTTTATTTAAAAAAATTTAATTATAAACTTATAAGTTAGTTTAAAGTCAAACTAGTTAATTTATTTTAGGGCTAATTAACTCTCAAACTTTACTCAATTTTGTAATTGTAACCCGATCTTCAAAAAGTGGCAATAAAATACTCAAATTTTTAAGTTGTTTCAATTCTAGCCCATACTTCAAAAAATAGTAATAAAATGCTCAAACTTTCAATTTTTTTCAATTCTGGTCTGACATTAGTGTCTTCGTTAAGTTTGCTGACGTGACTTACCATTTGTTCTAGAAGCCCTAGCTATTACATCCTGTAATCACATAATTAAAATGATGTCGTTGTTTAAAAATAACTTAAATCAGATTGTGCAGCTTTGATGACCTCAAGCTTTGATTTTAGTTTTTTCACTCATTTTCAGTTTGTTCTTTCGATGCCCTTATCCTTCAATTTTTAGATTACACAACTCCAAAACCCTCATGTTAAAGGCATCGGGAGAACGAACTAAAAACAAAAAACTTATTGGTGCAGTACACTGAGATATGAGAGTAGTTTAAGATGCCAGAAGAACAGACAAAATATAAAGGACTGAAAGCGTCAGGAGAACAAATAGATAACAAAAGGCTAAGGTTATATAAATTGATTTAGGGATTCTATTTTTAACGACATTGTTTCATTAATTTTCATTTGTTATGTTAATTTTAACTAGCGTGTATTAATAGTTAAGATTTTTGAAACACGTGTTAAGTCTAGTTAGCAAACTTGACTAAACACTAAAGTTGGTTTAGAATTGGAAAAAAATTGAAATTACATTTTAAAATTCGGACTAGAATTAAAAAAATTAAATGTTTGAATATTTTATTATTACTTTTTAAAATTCAGACTATAATTGCAAAATTGAGAAAATTTTGAAAATTTTTTATAATTAACCCTTTATTTTATTGAATAAACTAAAAGACTTATCCATATCTGCCAACAAAAATAAATGAAATGTTTCAACAAAATCACTCGTTATACAAAGTTTGCTTAGATAAATGGATATCATATATACGAATGGTCAAAAGCAAACTAGTGTGATATACTATTGATTTAGTATCTGATAATGAAATGATGTTTACATTAAGTTAAAAGAATTGTAGTATTTGATATATCAGATGCATCTCCAAGGGTAAGGATAGATCGAAAAACCATTCAAACAAAGGAACTACGTGAATTGAAGGTTCGATAGCAAACAGCATGATGAGATTATCGATAACAAGCTATCAACGTAGCATCCTATTCTCCACCATAATCCTCCCCAAATCTTAATAAATTGTAAACTAACAAATGACTAATGAGTGTGATTTATAAAAATAATTATTGTTTTTATTTCTTTCCAGCATCAGGCGAATCTTTTCTTCCTCCATCACCTCCATCTTTCTTTCCAGCAAGAATCATAGAAATTTGAAGCCCTCTACTAAATGCCTGATTGAAGAGCAGGCGAGTTTGGAACTCTGATATGAACGGAAACCATGACAAAATGGCTATTGGTGAGAACAGTAATAGCCCCATAATGTACTCGTATGCTCTTGCTAGCTCCTTAATCGAATCCCATAATCCTACACCTTTAAACATTGGCCTGCATGCTTGCCCAATCTAGAAAGAGATATTTCCGTTAGTGAAAGCAGCTCACTTGCTACAATGTTTTCAGTTTATATTCCAACAAAACGATCTATGTCGGGTTTTATAATTCAGTTAGGGAACTGACGGTATGGTGGCATTTTGCAGGAAAGCAGAGGAAATAAAAAGAAAACAATCACATCAAAGAAAGAATAGAATAACTTTCTCATGGAGATCATTTATGGATTGAAGATGAGATCAAGAAGCTTGAAGCTAGGCGGGACATCAATGATCCGAAAACATACAAAGAGTCGTTCCATATTTTATACTTCAAACTTCTCAAGCCCATAGATCCATTCATGGACACAAACACAGGCCATGAGGTTGGTACCTGATGATTCACCTACCAATGAAGGTCAGAAAATTTTCATTTTGCGAAATCAAGGTTCGACTAGGTAGCTATGTTTGTTGACATCGTTAGGATCATATGTTATCATATAGGAAGTTCATGTGGTAGTTCTAAGAACAAATCACTATATAACACTAACATTTCTTTTAGACGGTTGTTAGAAACATTTCCATGTCTCATATGGTAAGCTGAGTTCATGCTGTTGATGTAGTAATTAAAAGGTTATTTCGAAACAGAGAGGATGAACACGATATCCCTGTTGAAGTATTAGCTAACTAAATGTTGCCACTAACAGAAGCAAAGAGTAGGAACTTACAAGAAGAAGGGCCCACCCAGTAGGCATGAAGGCAAGGGCAGCAGCAAATACATCCGTAATTGTGAGGTTGCATACAACAAACAAAACAGTCATGACTGACATGAAGCCAAGGAATAAAAGTGCCTTCAGTATTCTGAACATCAGCTGGAAATCTGTGCCAAATCTTCGTCTCCCCATTGATACCATCTGATAGAAACATAGGAGCCCCAAACAAGTAATAGAAAAGGTTAATAGTGACCCCAAGAAAAGAAAACAGGAATGGTAAAGCAGAAATGAAAAGGGAAAACAATCCAATTCTTTGAATACAACTGATGTAAGACAAAAAGGTCAATGATACTCCATCAGAAATGCAAATTACTTCTGAACTTGTGGTAATTTGATGTACCTTTAGGACTAGAAGAGCAGTTATCATAACCACCCAGGATAGTCCATACACCTGGACAAGAGTTCAGATGAATAGCAGAAAGTTCATCAACTGAGTTGGAAGCCTAACAATGTTATGGTAGGACAAGTGAAAAGATACTATTCAACTATAAAGTATATGTACCAGTACACTTTTGCTGTGATGAGCTATGTCAAGGTGGTAGACAATCCCATATTGGTAGATAAAGAAACGACATGCAAGGACAATCTCGAGAATCCTTCCCCTAATATTTGTGTGTTTCAAATGTTCCTGTTCTCCATCCCACCAGGATTCCCAGCTTTTATCAGGTGGGATTCCAATGCCACCACGATTTCCCATCCACCTCTTCCAATCAGTCCAATCATCCACTGTTTTTTGCCAGTCAAAACCAGATGGATTGAACACAAAAGGTGCAAACAGCCAGGACCCAACAAGGAACCACATGGAGAACGTGATAAACCAGTAAAGATTCGAACTGCGATATGATTCCCCATATACTTCATACAGGACTAAGAGTATAACCAGTTCTAATCCCTTCACAAAATGACTTCGCGAGTAAAACCTGTAGTTTTCAGCGAACTTTGCATGAAAAACAACAAAACCACGCCCAGTAGCTCGATATTTGGAACCACCATGCAAAATTGTTCTTCCATAGTAATGTGCTTTGGTTCCAAGCTGGAATGTAAAGAATACAGAGGCCAGTTGCAGTTGCATGTAAATAAAGTCACCCAGAGCTGAGCGGAAACCTTTTTCCAAGCCAATTTCCATAACCATAGGCAGCACTAGCAACAAGCCCAGCTGAAAAACTGACTGAGTAGCTAAGGCCTCTTCGAGTGCCTTGCTTTGACGTATGGTTGGGCTTGCTATAATCTCACTCTCCAATCCACTCATTACCATGTACAAGCGTCCATACAAGAAGACATACACTATAAGCACGGTAACCTGTAATGGTAGGAAGATCTAAATGAGTCCACAGTCATGTTTCCATCTCTTTTAACAAATTGAAGCAACACCAAGGGAGAATGCATGATGTATTACAAGAACATCTAAAACAACAGACTCAAAACATATTATTTGTTTTGGTGCTTAGTAGCCAATAGTCGACAGTCGATGCTTTTCAAAGAAAATCGACATAAATTTGAGGCCATGTTAAAAAAAATACAATCAGATCTCTTTAAAAAATTCACTAATAGTAGGAGAGACATAGCGCAATAACGAAGATGCAGTGGTTAGCACAGGGTAGTAGATAAACATTATCCCTGATAATGACCACAACGTAGGCTGTTCTCTGACGTAGATTTATCTTGTATCAATCTCAACAATATAAATTACCAGCTTGTGAAGCGTAGTAATATGAGTCAAGTACGGACACAATAACATTCATCCTCTCAAAGAGCAGCTACTAAGCTTGATAAATGTGTTATCCATAAGAAAAAGGTCTACCCTTTCCCTCCACCCTTTTAAATTGTAAGGTTATTGTATAAGATGGGTACTTCAAAGGAAAGAGAAAAGAAGCTTATGACTAGTGTTAAGATGTTTTGGGACTACAGAAGTGCAAAATTAAATAATTCAAGGTAGAATTGTCCTACATTTGAACCTTCTTTCTTTCACAATAAGAATGCCAGTACTGATTTTGACCAATACTAACCTTATGTCATTTTTCAAATTGACCAGAGATTATATCATCATTCTTATAGGAAAATGATTTTACGTCCTACCTATCACAAAGCATGAATAATCATACTTTCTAGCTTAACAAAGATATCACCACTGCTTCCATGTGCAAGGACATTTTACTGCTCAAAAAGGATCCAAGTAAAGAGATGTTTGACTTACCATACTGCTGAAGTAGAAACCAACTGTTGTAAAATAGAAGGATAGCATTCTATAGAAGTCAAATCGACGCCCAAGTCTGTAAACATCACGACTAAGCGTCTGTTCTCCATTACCATTTGCAACCTTAGCCTCAAAAGAAGATATCTGATTCATGCCCACATCACGCCCCTTGCCTACTTGAATATATTCATGATGTGTTACATATCCTCCTCGCAGAGTTGAATTGAATCCTGAAAAAATTGGCATGTTCAGCATCATAAATACCAATAGCTAAGTACTCATCAGACTAACTGAAATTTACCTGAGAAAATGTCCTCGCTGAGGTTTATTATTTTTGAGGCTTTGCTTATGCCACCCCGTGTTATATGGAAAATTCTATCAAAAATATCAGGATGACCATAGTGGAACCTTACCCTGTAAACACAAGTACAGCATGTTATAGAGATTACATAATAGTAGTAACAGTAATAGTAGCAGCAGTAGCAGTAGCAGTTGTAGTGGCATGCATTATGCTATAGACAAGCAACTACAGATTACTAATAGTTTTATTGTGGGTTCAATGAACAGAAAATGACCATTAAGGTATAAGAATTTGGGAATTTGTTCATCCATGGTGAGTGAAAATATAGGGTAACCTAGTTAAAGGTCACATAAACATAAAAATCCGAGAGGATTTTACTCATATATGCTACATTAGCATCTTGTATTTTCTTTCAGACAGAATGGATGTAAGTATTCCATTGATCTGGATAAAAATTTACTCACCTCAAAGGATTGGCCAAAACTCGTTGCCCAATAGTTACAAAGCTGGTCTCCTGGTTGGACATGAACCAAGCAAGTGATGAAACACTACAAGAATGGAAGAAGTGAGCATGCTTACACTTGGAATTGCCAACAATTCACATCAACTCACACGATTGTTTGAGCATAAATACAAGATTCAAGTTGTGTTGTAGAATAGAGTAAAATCTGACCTTCCAGTAAATATATGCTCCCTCAGCCCCAGAATTGTAGGTCTCCGCTGTCCACGTCGTGATTTGATGAATTCCTCTAACACGTTTCTCATTTTGAAAGCTTCTTCAAAGTAATTATCCTAAAGCAAGGCAATGAACAGTTAAAATTGGTGCTTTTGAACTCTAAATAAAGAGGCAGGAAAGAAAGGCACCTGATTCATGTCTATAGTCTGCAGGGCCTCCCCACGAGTAAAAATGATGGCATGGTTTTGGTTTTCAGGTTTCCCTTCTCCAATGTCACTCAGAGGACCTGGAAGCTTGATCCGATAGATTTCCTAACATCGAAAGAGAAGCCAACATATAAGAGATTGCATTAAGATTTCATGATAGAAAATCCAATAAAATTGGCACCAACAGTCTATGATTTCACTATTTTCATTGGACAATTTAGAAGGTCCGTCTTATGTTTCAGGCATGAGCAGTGTCTAAACTAGGCGATTGAAAGAAACGTGATGAAAATGGAATTTTGAATGGGTAGGAACTTCTCATAATTAAACAAAGAAACCAATGGCATTGCTAATAACGTTAATAGTATATTTGATATCAAAAAACAGGTTGCAATCTGACAATCAGAAGGAAAACGCAACTCAGACAGATATATGAGCCAGATGTAACCAAGTAAAGAAAATTAAGTTTTAAAAAGCATCCATAAGAACAAAATCCACATCAAACTAGGAGCTACATTCCTATACCTCATCCAGCTTATCCCCTCCTTTGACAAGAACAGAGTAATAGAACTTTTGAGATTGTCCATTCACAGTTTCCTCTCTTTCATCTATGTATGCAACACGTAGAGATGGATATCTGTACACAATATACATAAGAAAAGATTCAACACCAATGAAATCATCTAACCTTTAAGATGAGATGTACAAAAGATTGCAAACCTATTCAACTTACGTCAACATGAGATTTAAAATGTTTATATAACAACTCCTATCTCGAAGGTCGCTGGATTTTTTTTGATTTCCATACACCTGACATGAAACAACGTAAGTGAACTTAAGATCTGCCAGGGCTTGTGCACGTTTTTCATAAGAATCCTTCTGACGGCCCTCATTCAATTCCATGTTGTGGAAGCCACCAAAAATATCTGCAAAGGAAACATCCAGCAGTGAACAAGAACAAATACAATCATATTATGAATCTGTTAAGTTTACAGTACTATTGCAACATCTAACTTAAATCACTGACCATTTTCTCCTGCAAATTCAAGAGCGCACTGAAGTTCAACGGCCTTCCTGTAGTACATCATCCCTCTCACTGGAAACAAAATCATTGTTAGATGAGACTGCTTAAAACTGAAGCTGTAGTGTCTCCTGCAACAGAACAGAATTCAAACCTGTTCTAGCTAGTGTCTGCCCTCTGTATGATACCCATTGACGGGTAAATTCCATCTTTTCTTTTGGGTTGTAATTCCGTTTAGGATCATTTATGCGCTCTTCAAAGTTTTTCCACTCATCTAATATGCCATCACTAAAGTTAGCTGAATTTAAAATTGTTGGAAGAACAAGAATATGTGGGTGGAATCAGAACTCACCACGATAAATTGTCTTTAAATAGAACAATATTGATATACCATCTTCATTTTCTTTATTAAGCTCCTCATCAGAATAAAGAACATCTTCTTTGTAGTAAGGAGTCAAGACACTGACAATAATATTAAAACACTCATTAATGTAAGAATCTAAGAAGTTGAAACTAAGTTTCTTTCTAATGTCCGTTAAATGAAAAACCTAGGTGGAAGTACACAGGCCCAAGATACATAAATATATGCATGTGCTCTAGTTTAGAGACCGCAATCAGTAGTCCGCACTTGTGAAACAGTTTGTTTATATTAAAACCTTTATGACCAAAGGCATCAAGCTCAAATTGTGCTACCCCCTTTCTAGTAAAAGATGAAGTTTTGGCATAAGGTATGCTAGATCCCTTTTTTATCTGCACCTTCAGCCAGTAGGTAGGAGTTAGCATGCATATTATGTGCTCAAACATAATATAACATCCAATAGCTAGAATGGTTTTGTAACAATGCAAATGCAAGTTAATCAACATGCATGTGCAATCATAGATGCGAATGTCCAACTCTAAACTTGTTGAAAAAAGAATAGGGTTCGTCATGCATAATAGTTTTAGACAACAAAATGCAATTTTTTACTTTTGACTAAATTAAGAAAAATGATAAAACTTGAGAATAATGAGTTTGCACATTGCCATGATTAAAATTATGGAAAGTTTTACTCTTTCCACTTAGCAAACTTAATCTTCCTTATTAAAAGATTGATAAAATCACGGACCTAAAAGAGAGCATATCCCGAACTCTCGGAGCAGGTGGCATGTTCATGAACAAAGAATTTGCAAAAAAAGTGATACGGCGACGAGCATCCAAGTTGGAGGGTACATTAATAGCAGATTCCTTGGTGGTCAAAAGCAGTTGCAGTCTCACAACCTATACCGAATAACATTAGATAAATGTTCAGAAAAATGAATCCTGGGTTTCAGCAATTATATGCTATCAATGATACCTTCTCTCTCCAGGATTTGTTTCCAGTGAGGCTAATATTTATTTGTCCAAACCTTTGTTCTTTCTTGCTATCTACACTGCTAGAGTGAGTTCTCTCAAGGATTCTGTGGAAGCAAGAAACCAAAGCAATCATAAACTTACTGCAGCTCATGCTATTGCAGAAACCATCATATATATCACATCCTGCAGTTCAAAATTTTACTTACTCATGGCCATGAAACATAACATCCTGTACAATAATTTCTATAATATCCTGGAGAACATTGATTATCTGAGACTTGTATGTGTCAATGTCCTCATTATCACCTAGCTGCCAACAAAGTAGTGTAAGCCCTCAAATGAGATAAGTTGAGACAGGTAATTAGTCAGTCATAAGAAGCTTGAAAACATGCATATAATAAGGAAGAACAAAAGCACACTACCAATATTTTTAGAAACTTCTCCAACTTCTCACTGAGTGAAGGCAAGCCACTCATCCGAAATTCATTTAAAAACCTATGTTGCTGAATGCTAATGTCTATTTCATAACAGATCATCCTGACGATTCTGTCCAGAAGGGAAGGAACAGGAAGACAGCATGAGTAAAAAGTCTTTCATGATAATTCACAAAACTTTGAAAGCTCTTCTTTTCATCTATAATTGATAAAATCTTATAGCTTGTAAGACGAATGCTCCTTACGTCTTATCAAGATCATTCTCCAGAAGGCCATATATGATATCTCTCAATGTTTGATAACACTCAGTTACTGCTGAATGCATGTACTCATCCATCTTCTTAAACAAATCAGCATCTTCCTTCCCCCTAAAATCTTTTGCCATGTCCAATGCTATAGGAATCTAAAGAGGTCAATCAAAGCCAGAAAATAAGCTCGACAAGATTTTCTCTCAAGCAAAGGCAAAAAATAAGTTGGAAAAGATTCTGTGTCAAGCATTATAGTTTACATAAACAATAAATAAAAGCTTATACCTTGCTAGCAAGTAAAAAAGGAGGCCACTGGATGACTGTGACACCACCCAAAGCAGATGGTACAAGAAGCAGGTCTCTTTCGCTGAAAAACAATTAACTTTTTAAGTTAATGCTCTGGACTAATTCATTAGACAGGACTGATGAAATTTTGGCAAAAAAGATGCTTAACTGATTGCTGATGAGATCCTCCATTCTCATAGAAAGTATGAACTCATTCCACACATTTGAAAAACTTGTAATGTTTTTTCTTTCAATTGACTCAACATCCTGTCATACAGAAGCATTGTGTTTCAAAAGGATAAAAGTAAGTTCTAATTAATTTCCATATGACGCCAATCACTAAATCAGAAAAGAACCACATATATCATGAATGCATCACATTTTTCCATATTAGTCTAAATTTTGAATGCACTAAAATTTCCAGGAAATAAAAAAACTATGCAAATTGCTAACTCTGTTAGAATTGATAATACCATGTTCATCCTTTTGGAAACTTCATCTGATGATGGTACAAGGAAGCGACAAAAAGCTGAAGGGACATTTTCAAACCTTGACCGTAACATTCCAAGTGTTCGTATCTACATAAATGACAAGTATTAGATCACAAAAACCACATTTTACTTTTACAACAAAGCTTCAGTTATGACTAACGCCTCAATACAATCAAATATTTTCTGGTTTTCCTGGCTTAATGCACATCATATAAGTGTTGACATATCTTTCTAACACAAAATTGACGTTACTAACCTCACCCAAATGGCTGAAGGCTCCAATAATTCCACCAAAAAGTGTGGAGTATATGGAGTACCATATTTGTCCATCCATGAAATAAACCTAATATACAATCAGATGTAGGCTGTAAAGATTCATCATGTCTTGCATGATATAAGTTTATATAATTAAATCTTTTAGAGGAATTCACTTACTAGGACAATTGGAGCCCATATTGCAATAACGACACCAATATTATGGGTCACTGGAGCATTTTAGAACATAATTAGTACAAGCAATCATTTTAGCTGCATGACTAAAGAAAGCACAAATAGCCACAGAAGAGAGGAGAAGGCTACCATTTGGAAAGAACTCATGCCATTGATAGTTACCAATGTGCATATCCATGATCAACTTTGTTGGTTCAACTAGAGGCAGTATCTATTAAAGAAATGTGTGAAACATTACTTAGCAACAGATAAATTGGCAGGTCATTTAAAAAAATTACTAGTAAGCATTGTTAAGATATCAATTTTTCAAATGAAAAAAAAAAACATATCGCCTTTTCTTCAAGATTCACAGATACAATTGTAAATGAACTTATGGAAAAGATCTACCAACATAGGGAGTCACAAGTTTGATAAGTCTGCTACCGATACTATTATTTCTTCTTTTGCTACTTGCATTAATTGATATCTTGGTAAGAGCAAATTATCAAAAAACATTATCATTGTGCTAAGTTGAACGCAGGTGTAGAAATACTTCAGTACATGTTGAAAAAGATTCTGAGAAGTTTTTCAGTTTCTACAGAGTAAGAATATCAGCTTCTGATACAGTTGTAGATCCTGAAAACTTGAATTATATTTAATGTTACACAGGTTTCAGCATCCTCTTATAAAACAGGCAGACAGTTTCTGTAGGCCATAAAGGTGAGTACTACTAGATTGTGTGCACTATGACTAACATAATTATAAAGTTTAGAAAATGCTCGTATAGATCTTTCAGTAACAACGAAAAGGCAAGGAGTATTGTATAATGCTTTCTACTAATAAAACTCTTATATGCTATCAACTTGCTATCCAAAGGAAAACATTATACCAACTAGTATAACTTCATAAACTTCCAGCGTCAAAAAATTCCACTACAGCAAAGCTCCTACCTAGTTAACCTATTCAAAAAGCCTTTTTCATGACCTGTTCAAAAAGCCTTTCTCATGTTCCTGAAAATTCAAAATTGTACTCAGATGACAATGCCTATGAATGTTTGAATGTCCAAAATATGAACTGCTGACAAATTTAACAGTAACAAAATAATATGCAACTGGAAAAGCTATTTCAATTATACAACTCCCCTGTCAGTGCATAGGGACTTCATGAATTTGACTAAACAATGTCAGTAGTATGCAAATTTGATGAGAAAAATTAGTATAAATTTGTAAGAAAATTAAACAGACATTTTCCATGTCTGGATTAGTAAAGCTATTGTTTGAAGATATTTGAAGAGAAAAATACCTCCACATAGTAGCTAAATGCTAGCTTGCTAATCAGCAGCATGAGCCAGAAAAGTGTATACCTGATAGGAAAATCCAATTCCATTAGTTGTCGACAGCACTGCAGTGATTACTGCCATAAAACAAGAAAAATTGAAATAAATAAAAGTTGTTTCCCTTACTTCAAAAGGGAGAATATGTCCTCATGCATCCCTCTTCCAACATAGAGTTTTGGCTGCAGAAGAAACACAACCAAGTTTGTAATGTTTGGGTAGGTAAAAATGCCAACAACATTCACAAAAACAAGGGCACATAGATGTACAATTAAATACAAGTATTCCTCACCATTGCCCTCCACCTCCCCCAATAAAAAGGAAAAACCCAAAAAAAGAGAAAGAAAAAAGGAGAACTGCACACAAACATAAGCACATTCACCCATTTCATAAAGACATGCTTGCCTGGGCCCACCACATAATGAGGGTAATGATCCGCCAGTTTGAACGTTCCATGCTTCTTCGTAAAGGCGGAACCACAAACATAATTGCAGCCAATACGTTAGGTATCAAATATATTGCGACAGCATAATTATAAAATGATTGACTCTGCCAATCTCTCGCCCAACTACTGAAGAACTTGACCAGCCCAGTTGGGTTCTCCACTGAAGTGGAGTAACCAATTGGCAACACCACAGCCCACATAGCTGCCACTGCAAACTTCAGAAGATAACGTATTATTTGTGTAGCTTTTAAGCTCCCCCAGGCATTAAAACTGAGAATTATGTCCAGAGCAGCTGCATAAGAGATAGGAACCATGAGAAACAACCAAAAGAGGTCACCCATAATGTATCATTTATAGAAAATAAGTAGTATTGTTATCATATAACCCACATATAGTTATTAATAATTTCTGCCACAACATCCCTCTTACAACTAGACTGGATGAAATCCAAATATGCAAATTAAACTCATTCAACTCATTCTCTTTGGTTTACAGAAAATGTATGGCTGCAAGAATCAAAAACTCAGAGTGATAATGCAAGAAATTACTTCAATCAACATCTGTCATCTTTCCTTCAAAAAGAAGGAATTTTTCATTATTCATTTTGTGTTAACACACTACAATAGAATGGGGTAGCCGAGAGGAAAAATAGACACCTCTTAGAAATTACACGAACATTGTTATTTCAAAATAATGTTCCCAAATCTTATTGGGGGGAATCTGTCCTTACTGCAGCCTGCTTGATAAGTAGAATGCCCTCTAAAGTTCTTGGTTTCAAGAGTTCTATTATTCTATTCTATGATTATTACCCAAACTCACAAATAGATTCCAAATTGCCCCAGAAGTCATTGGTTGTGCGGTTTTTGTTCATATTCATGATATTAACCGAAGAAAACTCGATCCAAGAGCATTAAAATGCATCTTTGTTGGTTACTCTTCCACAAAAAAGGGCTACAAGTGCTATCATCCTACTTTTCATAAATTTTTCATTTCAATGGATGTTACTTTTGTTGAGAAACAACCTTTCTATTCAGATTCTCATCTTCAGGGGGAGAGTGTGAGTGAAGATAAAGAACATGAGCTATATTTCCCTGATTTACAAGTTATTGGTCAACCTGAAACTGTTCAACCTAAAAATTCAAACTCACCACCTACACTGCCGCTTGATCAGCCACATGAATAGCCTCTTAACATATCAGAATCAACCCAAATTATACAACCAGCAGCGAAAAAACCTATCTTAGTCTACTCAAGGAGAAAAGAACCCAATTCCACTCAATTGCAAGTTCAAGACTTGACTCCAAAATCAAGAATAGTCAGAATTACCCTCTCCATTGATTGATGATTTACATGTTCCTATGGTTGTTAGGAAAGGAATTAAAAATTGCACTCACTATCCTATTTCTCACTTTGTTTCTTCAAATAAAATTTCACATAAACACTGTTGTTTCCTCACTAATTTAGATACAATTCCTAATCCCCAAAACTTCAATGAAGCACTTAGACATGAGAATTGGAAACTCGCATGAATGAAGAAATGAGTGCACTCAATAAAAATAATACATGGGAAATTGGTGACCATCCAAAAGACAAGAAATTAGTAGGATGTAAGTGGGTGTATGCAATTAAGTTTAAAGCAGATGGATCCTTAGAGAGTTACAAGGCTAGGTTAGTAGACTATCATGAGACTTTTGCTCTAGTAATTAAGAGGATCACAATCCGCATTCTTTTATCTTTAGCTGTTAATTTCAATTGGTCTTTATAGCAATTTGATGTCAAAAATGCTTTTTTACACGATGATCTTGAAGAAGTGGTATATATGGAGCTCCACCAGGTTTTGAGAAATATTTTAAAGATGTGTGCAGGTTGAGAAAAAGGGCTTGGTTTGGAAAGTTTGCAAAAGTAATGCTTGGTATTGGCTACAAACAAAGCCAAAGGGATCAAACTCACTTGTTAAGACACTCGGCAACATGGACGGATCCACACTGGGGGTTGCCCCCACTGCCTCTTAAAAATTTTATATAAAAAAATTATTATTTTAAGTTTTGATCCCATAAAAAAATAAAATTTTGCTTCCATTAAAATTTTGCCCCCATTAAAATTTTTCCCCCACTAAAAAAAATTTCTAGATCCGTCCCTGTCAACAGTAGGAAAACTTATAGTCTTGATAGTATATGTTGATGATATCATGGTGATGGGTGATGATGGCAAGGAAATTCTAAAGTTTAAGGCTAAACTTGTGAAAGAATTTGAAATTAAAGAGCTTGGGAAACTCAAATATTTTATAGGAATTGAAGTGGCTCAGTCTAAAGGCATATTTATTTCCCAACAAAAATATTTTTTAGATCTTCTACAAGAGACAGGAATGATGGGATGTAAGTCCATTGCTACACCAATCGAAAAGAATCATCGATTAAGTGAAGCAACAGATGATGAAGCGGTTGATAAAGGAAGGTATCAAAAGCTGTTGGAAAACTAACATACTTGTCTCATACACATCCCGATATTGCATATGCTGTGAGTGTGATAAGTCGATTCATGCATAATCCTAAAAAAGTTCATTTACAAGCTGCCTATAAAGTAATTCGATACTTGAAAGCTGATTTCGGAAAAGAAATCATGTTTAGAAGAGGAGCAAAATTAACTATAGAAGCCTAAACTAATGCAGACTATGCTGGTTCGCTATTAGATTGACGCTCAACAATTGGCTGTAGTATGTTGATTGGAGGACTTGGAGATGCAAAAAAAACAAGCACTAGTATCTAGATCAAGTGCAGAATCTGAATTTCGTTCAATGGATCAAGGAATTTGTGAACTCTTATGTATAAAGAAAATTTTAGAAGACTTGCAAGTTAAATGGCAATGGACCTATGAAGTTGTATTGCGACAACAAATCAGTTATAAGCATTGCACATAATCCAGTTCAACATGATAGAACACACATGTTGAGATAGACAGACACTTGATCAAGGAAAAGATTGAAAGTGCTGATCTGTACACCTTATGTTCCTACAAATGGTCAAATGGCAAACTTGCTCACAAAAGAACTGGACAATTTAACTTTCCGGAACATTACTAGCAACCTGGGAATGGAAACATTTATAGCCAGGATTCTGATTTACTAATTTAGGCTGATTGTAATCTTTCATTTATTTAGGTTGATTGTAATTTTCATAATCAATGACTGATGTGTAGGAATTAGTTTGTTTCCTAAAATAGGACAAATGACTTTGTATATATTAGTGTATTCAACATATGGAGAATAAAGAGAAGAATTTTTGTTTCTGTTCAGTATTGTTTTCATATAACCCACATATAGTTATTAATAATATCTGCTACAACATTATAACTAGATCGGATGAAATCCAAAAATGCAAATTAAACTCATTCAACCCATTCTCTTTGTTTTACAGTAAATGTATGGCTGGCAAGCTTATAAATTAATAACCCATCATGCAAATTTCCTATACCATCAGACAATTTTTTTTCTCCAATTTTACCATCTTAAGGAGCTTCTAACTATTCAAAGAAAGGAAAAAGAAAAAAGTTTTCCATTTCCAAACTCCTTTATCGAATGGCATCCCAGAAAATAATAAAGATTATGTGGTACCTTGCAG
This sequence comes from Erythroxylum densum, assembly GCA_024678245.1. Classification (NCBI taxonomy): domain Eukaryota; kingdom Viridiplantae; phylum Streptophyta; class Magnoliopsida; order Malpighiales; family Erythroxylaceae; genus Erythroxylum; species Erythroxylum densum. The sequence goes on along the minus strand of JANPWT010000009.1, from coordinate 471,454 downwards.
AAGATTGAGAAAAGCAGAAGTGATAAAGATGCTCAAAACGCTTCTGAAGACATCAGCATCAAAAATAGCTGCTATGGAACCAGAAGGACTCCAGGCAACAATAACCATGGCCTGAGAACGAGCAAAATCAGTAGGTTTCTTGTGGGGACTCTATTCTGTAACCAAAATCCACAAATATTAAGGCCACCTGGAAAGCCAATATAAACAATATCCACATGCGATCAAAACTTCTATAGAGGTGTGCAAAGGTGCGAACTTCAACAAAATTAGTCTTGGGCTTTCTCTTTCCAATAGCTCCTTGATTTGATCTCTGAAAAAAAAGAAAAATTTGCAAACATCAACTTACACGTTTTCAACTATTGCAGTCTAGGTATAGCATACACTTTCAGTTTCTCATGCCAAAGAAGTTTCAGAATGTTCAAGTTATGATGCAAATACATGGATTCCAATAACTCAAAACATTAAAATTATCAAAGTTTTTGACCTCAAAAGTAACTTTTACTAATATTTCTTTTTCCCATTCAAATAAAATTCCTAGAAACCAACCAATTTTCCAGAGTTACAACAAAGAAGAACCAAGGAATGGCTTAGACTCCCACTTCTATTGGCTTTAGACTATTAACCTAGAAATGGACTTCAAAAATAGGTATCTCATAAAAATACTTAGAAATGGATAAAATATTGAACATAAGCATTATTTTCAGAGCTCTATTGTACTTGTAATCAACATATGCATATAATTTATTCTCATTGCAATATCTTTAGGGCCATGAAATCATACTTTAGATCTTTGAAAACAAACTAGTTTGTATCTGTAATTTATGGGAAGGCATGACTATTGAAACTGATGCTTAATATGATTGTAGATGATTCAAAACCATAAAAGTCGAACAATACAATATTTTGAAAAAGGGAAGGACAGGGAAGATGGGTGAGGAAAGAGAGAGAAAGAGATGAAAACCTCATTTGTTGCCATCCCTTCATCTAATTGAACAAAAAAATCAGCCTTAAGATCCATCGGCCACCCTAACCGGAAACATCTATTAGACCTAAAAAGAAGGAAGAGTTTTGTTATGTTTCTTTCATAAACCGGCAATTTTAAGCTATTACTCAAAATATCTAACCAGAAGTACTCATTCAGATCGTCATAATTTCTCCATCTTGAATGACTTGTGGTGCCTCCCTTGTTCCTCCTTGCTTCCTTTTTCATGGAAAAAAAAATTTTAAGTGTGCATTTATAACTAAATTAAAAGTCAACCAAAAGTAGATCATATAAGTCTTACCTTCCGCACAACCTGGTAAATTGGAGTAATAACATTCCTCAAAAATGCTTCATCATCCGGTGCTGTTGTTTCATATGCCTCTCCAGTTACAGGATGCACATTTGCATACAATATTTGATAAACCTCATTTGCCATCTAATAAGTAAGGAAATAAGAAGAAAATTATTTCAACAGGTCCAGAATTTGGTGCAGAAAATTCAAATCCACTAAACTAAGAATGCATCACCTATGATCAAATCACTAAGTGCTCAAAGACATAGGAATTTTATATGAAATGGCAAACATTTTCAGAAAAAGAAAAGCACGCTTTCCATAATTATCAGCATAGCTTGTTAGATTTGAATATCGAAATAAACAATTGGAACAAGGATATAACAGAGCATGTCAGTGTATAAAAAAATGCAACCAACAGGAAAGATAAACATACAGTTTCATGAATTAACTTCTACTGAAGTGGACTATAAGTTCCCTGATTAGCACTAGTAAGTTTTCAGTACAAGTTTCCAGTGGTTATGATTTGTTAAGAAACAATTTTCATGGATATTATTTAGTCGTATGATTTCAACAATTTGTCATAGCAATGGAAGGATTGTGCTTCTCAGCACTGAACTTTGCAACAACAGTTATGGAAATCCTTATTCAGTTAAATAATTATCACCAAAGGTATTCAAACTATAGAATGGTGATTACAATTTCTCAAAATGGATGTATCTAATCCAATAGCTACTCGTTCAAGCCTTTTTTCAAATTCAAATTATCAATTTCTTTGGTTATCTTTTCCTGTTCTCCCTTGAACAGTACAAGGAAGTTTGAAGTCTATGATTTTCTTTCCATCAAGAGATGTCGTGCAACAAGATTCACAGAAACAATAAAGCATATTCCCGAGACACTATCTTCAGAATGACTAGAGGATTTAAAAAGTTTGCATTAAGGATGGACCATAAAACATACATTATGGAAGATATAGCATATGCATTCTGGCATGAAACGAATATTTGAAGCTTCTCCCCATACAAGAAGATAGAGTGCAATGTAGATAAGCTGTAATTGTTGTTTGTTACAATTTGCAGGAATCCTGCAAATGTCAGAAACAAGGAACCTCAAATCAGAGATAGGACCTAATAATTCTAGCCAACACTGTATATGAATAAAATGTTCTACCTTGTATGTCTTTCACAACGCAAATAGTCACACCATGATCTATAATTCTTGAAAATCTTATTCATCAACTCCTCTATGGTACGATTTCTAAGCTGCAAGAAGTTTCAAATTAATCTTCAGCACATACAGGAACCTACAGATCAAATTTAAAGAGATAAAGATTGATTAGGAGAGATTTTTCTAATCATTTACCAAATCATAGTCTTCGTCGTTCCTTCTTCGTCCATCAATATTAGCTAATAACAATATCAGGTGCTCCCTCTGATTTGCCACATTTCCTTTCTTCACTCCAGCAGATGTAATAAAACATCATCTAATTAGGTGGGGTGAATTATGTTTCATCAAAAGGATATAATATACAGATAAAGAATCAGAAAACTTCTAATTAGACCTTAGTCATCATCCTCGTAAAGTAGTATCTACAATTGTGCCTAAGTTGTAAAGTTGTCTGATGCAACAAATAATGCAAAGGAGCTGTGCTCTATTTCTTCCACATCTCACATGTTTGATGTTGACCATGGACGGGCATACTTACCTTGATGTCCAGAAAGAATGATTCATTTAATTACTTCTAGCAGTGTATTTGCAATAGTCATATGATATCTAAGATTTCCACTGAAATTGTAATTACAGTTCAAATACGGATGCATTGCATATGCCAAAGCTTGATTGAGTTTTGTTTGGTTGATATACTTCACCTGGCTTCATGAAGTTTGACAGTTTTATGTAGTTTTCCAAGAGATTAGTACAAAAAATAAATATAGCAAATTATTTTTAGGGCCCAAAGTCCTTAAGATGCTTAAAACTTGAAATTTGAAGTTCTGCAAAAAATCAATCGTGTATTTGGTATATTAAATGGACATGAAGGTGCATTTCACCTGAAACCCAAATACAGAATGAAGCCAATCAAGCACATCATTAACGGGTTTAACCCTTTCCTTGGGCAATTCATCATGCACATCACGTCTCAAAATAATTCTGGGCATTGGGAGATCATCCACATCACGTAAAGCACGAAGAGCTGCTTTGATCTACATTGTCAAAAAGGAAAAAGAAAATGACTGAAGCTGTGGCGAAGTCCCTTTATTAAGGTCTTCACAATCTATTGAAAGACCACGTATGCTGAGCATATTAAACCTCAGGAAGTTCCATGATTGGTGGTTTTGCCCCAGCAGCATACAACGGAAGAATGTTGAAGTGTTCATATTGCTCTCGTTTCTTCTCAACGTCCTTGGCATATCTTTGAGTCTGCAATCATAAAGTCAAAAAAAAGTCTCGAGTTAAATAAACTGATATGGAACATGCATTTGAATTACTTTCCTGGACAGTGAATACACAGCACAAACCTCATCTTCTACTTTTGCAGGCTGTACTACAGTTTTCAACACGTCGTACAACACTGATGCAATCTGAAGAATTTTGGCCATCTCCTCCCTTAAAAAGTTCACACAGGTGAGAGTAGTTTAACTCAGGAATGTCAACAGCTATTTTTCAAGGGAAAGCAAGAAAAAAGATAGAAAAGCTCACGGTTTTTTGGTGTACTGTCCATCTTTGATGTTCTCCTCGTAGTATTTCTGATAATACAACTGAATTTCTTTGGGGTCGTTTCTTGCAAGCATGGGTTTTGTTTCTTCTTCTTCCTACAACAGAACAAGATTAGAATAAATTATAATCAAAAACTGATGGGGCAGAAGAAGGGGAAGGGCGAACCTTCTCAAGCCTATGCAAGAGATAAGTCTTGAACTGGCGCACACCACGTCCACTTGATGTAGGATCCATTTTATGAGCCTTCTCAAAGGCATGGAAACGGCCTAGTGAAGTGAAGAAAATGAGTATTGCAATAATAACAGAAATAATTCGATGAAGAAGAAGAGAATGATTACAAAGATAGGCGACTCTAGCATTATCCTCCTCAATCTCATTGGCAACACGGAGAATAGGAGCAATGGCAGCTAAAGAAGAAGGAACAAGTTCGCTATCAATGGCGGCGCTGTCGTCGTCAGGCAAGTCGACCAACTTGGTATAACCTCTGGTAATTTTCCGGGACATAGACCGCTGCAGAGGAGGCTCAGCGGCCTTGGTGCCACTGGAGCTGGCCATGCGGCGGGTAGGAGGGGAAAAGCAGTGAAAATGGAAGTATAGAGGAGAAGATTAGGTATAGAAGGAGAAATGAAAGGCATTATCAGTAAAAACAATAATATTAGTATCACGAAAAAGCTAGGAAAAGGAGGAGGAGGAGGAGGAGGAGGGAGGAGGGTGGAAAAGAAAAGATGAAGACAACAAGGAGAGGTGCTTGGATTGTGAAGTGGGATAAGTAAAGTGATTGCTCTGGTACTAAGTAAAGAATTGTTTGTTTAGCTTTAGTGATGTGGCGGGAACTTTATAGTTTAGTTTGCAGGGAATCATGTATTACGTGTCGTGTTTATATCATCAATCAGTTCAATCATTCTTTTTGGGTCAAAAGCAGTGCTAGCTACTGCTTTTCCTTTTCTTTCTTTTGTCCTCTCCTCCCACCACCTCCTATTTTAAAGTTTAGATTTGATTTCACTAAGACTAGGATGTTCAAGTAGATGATCATAACCCAATAATTAAATTGGAGTACATAAATCTACATCACATCCTGTCATGTCTTTTTTCCTTTCTATGTTATCGAATTTAAAGGTGTGTGTTAGCATTATTCTTAGACTTGAGAAATTATTTTGTACGTGATTATTTTGGGTACGCACAAGGGATGCTTTGTTGTTGTACTAATTAACAGAAAGAAAATTAAAAGTCAAATACAGGTTTAAGCCGACCAATTCTAATGCCAAGTGGTACAGTCCAATGACTTATCTGTTTCAGCTTCTTCAACTTGAGAATATTATGGCATCCTAATTAGTCTTGTAGCTCCCAATTTTAATGTATAATCACTTTTTAACTTATAATGTGTGTGTGTGTGTATGTTTTGCAGGTTGGTTTCAGAATATGGAAATTTGAGGTAAAGAGGAGTTCACAACATCATCCCCCTCTTAGCAAATTTATAACAATGGTGAACCAGTCATTAGGGTAGTATTCATAAACCTCGGGTTTTACTTCAATGTTTTGGATGAGTGGGTGTGTGAGTACTATCGATGGCTCTAGGAATGTTTTTTCAAAAAGCCTTAAAAATAACGTCTACGAAGCTTGGTGTAGGGATAGATTCGATGTAAGCATCAGGGGGATAGGTTAGCGCATTCTACAAAGGACCTTTACTTTTCAGGAAAAAAGCTAACTTCAGTGAAGGAGATCAAGTCAATAGATTCTATCAAGCTATATCGGTATCCTTGATGATGAGATGCTACAAGAGTGCAATGAGTATATACGATAGGAGCGGATAAGGTTGTCTCTTAATACATTATTGGAGGGATGACAGAACTAGGCAGTAATTTGTATTTGCTCTTGTATAGTTGTAGATCTTGTGTTGTCATACATTGATTTGCTTGTATTCAGTTTAGATTTGCATCAAGTTGTTCAGGTTGGGTTGGTTTTGTTTTGGTCTCAGTATGAGATTTGGTTTTGGGCAATCTCTAGTTATGTACATAAACCCTTATTTTCTTGATTTATAATATTACTTATTTATAAAAAAAAACCAATCCCCTGCTCTTAAGATTGACGATCTAACACTTTAATAACATCTTCTAAATTGTCACTTCAATGATTGATCAGGTTATCGAAGTCCTCAAAATTAATTTCGATTCTCTAACTTCTTGTGGTAGTCGGGGAATCAGATCAAATCCGAAGAGAACTAAACAATAGTTTATTAACTTCAAATAATAAATGATATGTGTTTAAATTTTGATACCTTTGATATGCTATACTTAGTGATTAATGCCTTAGAAATGCTTAGGATACTCATTTTAGCTCAGATTTGATTTTAGGAACATTTCAGAAGTAAAGGAGCTAAAGTGACCTGAAAGCATGTTCATTGAAGTCATCTTCTCAATTTCCATCACATGAAGAAGAAGAAAATTAAAAGCAAGAACATGAAAAGAACATGAAGAAAATGGTGTCAACATAGCTCACTACCATCCAGAAAATTTCACAGCCATGCAACGTGGTTAAATATTGTTACAAAGCAACTCATTCACATGAATCATGCAAGATTTCCATTTGTTTTCCATTTCTAACGTGAATAACCAAGCTTTGGTTGGACAAAGAAGAGTAGTGGAGAGAAAGTCAGTTGTCCATTCCACTTTTAACTTAGCATTTAAGGTATAAAGAAAACAAGTGTGAGTGATGGCTGAAATCATGAATGGTTAAAGGCTTAAACAAAAAAGTGGGATGGCTGTAACAATGTTACACCTGTCTATTGGTCCCATATACCTTTCCAAACCTAGCTACATTTTGGAGAATAAAATAAAAAGAAATGTGAACTGGGGCTGCACTTGGAGGAGAATAAAGTGCAACAGAAGGACAACGCCAATATTTTTGTCCTCTTTTGTTTTTAAATGACACATGTCCACTCTCATTTTAACCTAGCTTTTAAGTAAAACAAAGGGAAGAAAGGTGTCAGTGGTGGGCTGAAATAAAAAGAGAAAAATGTGAGCTGAAAGGAAAGTAAGGAGAACCGTGAGTGAGTGGAAGCAAAAGAGGAGCAACCGGTCACCTATCTTCCCTTCGGTTAAGCTTTATTGGGAAGGCTGTGAAGAGAGTTTTAATGGGTAGAAACGAAATATAGCAGCTGATGCATTTTATCCTTTTTTGTTTACAACAAAATGAGTGGCAGTTAGACAAGGAGATAACAACTGAACCTCCATTGAAGCCATTTATCACCATCTTCTCATTGGTTTTCAAAATGAAGAAGGAGGAAAAACGAAGACAACAGTCGACAGCAACTATTCTTCATCTATTCTCTCTTCATTTTTCAACATAAATGGAGGCTGCAAAGGCTGATTGTTGGAGCTTGAAGATGGAGATGGAAGGCTAAGTTCCAACATCAGTTCAACGGAGATATCGATGCCAAGTTACGGTTAAGCGATTCAATCCTATTAATGTTGTAATTTCTTTTCAGATCGTTGTGTTGTTTAAGTTGTTCGAATAAGGTTTTGGATAGACAATCTTAATATGTCATTTTGATCATTCTATTTCAAATCTATTAATATAATGTTGAACTTTTTGCATCGTGTATGGAGCATCATCATCATATAGGTTTTCCATATTCTAGCTTCATCTCCTTAGCCATTTCTTCTTCTTCTTTCATCTTCTCCTATCCTTTATAGCTTTTTGTGACATTTTCTTAAGTGACAGTGTATTCCCTGCAAAACAAAACTTGATTAGACTCTCTCTTACTTCCTTTTCTCGCAACCAAACCTAACCCTAGATCTGAACCTTTAGCTCCCTTCTTACCATCCTCCATTTGAATACCCTAGCCCTCTATTTCTTTCCATCTCTTTTTTCTTTCTTTGATGACCTGCAAAACAACCATTAGAAAAAATTAGTTTCCAAAGCTTCAAATGGAGACTAATTTTCCATCATTACTTTCTACTTTCAAAACAGCCACTTCCCCGAATCTTCATCCTACACCTTTCTCCCCTTCCCAATCTTTTACAACCCATCCATCTTCCTCTTCTCTTTCTACAACTATCCCTCCCTCAACTACTGTCATCCCTTGTTGGAACCCGATTTTGAAACCGGAGCCCAACTGTAAAACAGAATCTTAAACGGAAGCAGAAAGCGAAACAAAAGAACGGATCCTAAACGAAAGTGGGCCAAACGCAAACGAAAAACAAATCGGATCAAAAGGCATGCGGAAACAAAAGGAAATCGAAATCTTAAGGAGCCATAGAAAATCAAAAGGCTCGAAAATCATAAAGCGGAAACAAATCAAAAGCGGAAATCGAAAGGACAGATTTACAAAAACTTCGGAATCGAAGAAACCAAAACGGTTCAATCAGACTTAATGTCAAATTAACTTTGAAATTCCGACATCCAAAAATGCAAACTTTAAAGAAACGTCGCGTTGGAAAACTCTAAGACCACTTGATCTAAACCAATCCAATTCGGTATAATTTTTTTTTCTTTTTTTCATCATTCAAAACAATTCAATTTCCCATTTGGAAATTCATCCACATTCAAATCTCAATTCATAAGATTCTTTTTTTTATACAATCATGTCCCATCATTTTAAACTCTTACTTTTCATTTGTTATAAACACTCACACATGTCAATATACCATCAAGTCATAAACAAAGAGCACTTCAATATTTCCAATCCCTCAACACAATCATCGGACCTCCTGCCCGGAATCCAAACATAATAAAACATATTCATACCTATAGCACTTCAATAATTCGGATCAACAATCAGAATCATCGGACCTCCTATCCGGAATCCAAACACATTCAATCATATTCATATTCAAATTATATACAAATCCATAATTCAAGCCCATATATAATTTCAAAACTCATTTCCATCATGAAAATAATTGTTACAAACCTTCATGGCATTCCAAACCATATACAATCCCAATATCAAAATCCAAAATACAAAAGATACAAAAATCTCCAAAATACACAACATAAGCCTAAGCTCTCATTTTTATAACAATTTAACTTCAAATACATCATACACATATAACGAACGGACATCTTGACTTTCTTTCATCCGATCTCCCTCTTGATACCTGGAGATGGGGATGAAAGGGGGTGAGCTTTACAGCTCGTGGATAACATGTTTATAACAGAAAAATAAGCAAAAACCATTTTCAAAACTCATTGTCATTTCATAAAATTTCACGGTTGAAACATCAAATGCTTATTTCTCCAAAATCTCAATTTTTCAAAAATTCATGAACAATTTCAAATCATGTATGCATCAAACTTATAACACAACATAAGCACATAACACATCAGAAATTGGTTTGGGTC
>JANPWT010000009.1:447468-457917 GCA_024678245.1 Erythroxylum densum | reverse complement strand
ATAGCCACCCTTGAGGATTCTCACCTTCAAATATAGGGAATAACAACTTGGGTTGGTGTCTTAGTGAGTCTACTCTACGGGTTTTGGAGTCATTTGAACTGGCTCGTGAGCTCCCTGCTCCAGAGAACGGGTTTCCCCCAGTGTTAGGTCGTGTTGGAGTCACAGTAGCTCAAAATACTTGAAACTTGCTAGTGAGGTTTTGAACCATCACACTAAATTGATTGTAGTGGTCGTCTACTCGTGTTCTCAGATGATCATAATTGTTCCTGACTTGACTCAAGACAATTTATTGTTTAGAAAGGAGATCAACAACTTTGCTCTGTAAATCATTAGTTGTCTTTTAACAGGTCTCCATTTTTGTTGATGAAACCATCTCTAATACCAATTGATGGGTTTAATTTAGGATTGAAGACAGAGTTTAAGAAAGAAAAACATAAATATAGAGAGATTAAGGAAATAATTCAGAGAGAGATATACTTCCGATAATGTTTTCTGATCCCCTCTATTAAAAATACAGCTATCAATATATAGCCTTTTAGTTACAAAGGAATTAGGAAACTAATTAACTTGCAAATAAAGAAACCTAAACCAATTGAACTACTTTGGCTAATTCCTAGTCTAATTCCACGGAAACAACAATTTACTTCCTGAACTACTTCCTCAATAAGTAGGATTATTGAATAGACCTATTCTAACGTTACCCAACTGATATCACTTCCCCACTAACCACAATAGCTCCAATTATCTTCCAAAGAATGGCTTGCATGGGCTACGTCCTTGTGTGCATGGGACATATCACATTCCCTGTGTAACAAGAAAGGTACCAAATCCTTATCCATATGCCATTTTAAGTTTTCACGACCCTAGCTACAGCATAAAGAAAAAAAAACAAATAGTTTTATGTGCATGTTTCTTTTTTTTGTCGTTTCTCATCTCTCTCTCGCTTGCTCTCTCTCTCTCTTTATATAGGTTATTTAAAAACAACCTCGTTATTAGTTAGGAGTAAGATTGCGTACTATTGAACCTTTTAAATTTTGCGTATCAACATGAATTTTACTGAGCATCGTTATTGTTGTTTTATGTGCTCTATTAGAGGATTTATTTTCCATCAAACGGATTTATAAGACTTTTTAAACCATAGGAATTATGAACCAAATGATGCAATCCAGTTTCTTCTTCTAAGACCTTCTCTAAATAATTTTAGCATAATATGTGGACTCATACCTTTCTTCAAATCAAATATATGCCATGTATGCAAAAATACGATGAAAGAGAGGAAGATAGAGTAGTAGTATATAGATATAACAAAAGCGATAGCGTGTAGAGTTAATAAATCAGAAACTAAGAGAACAGACGATGACGTTGAAGTTTGATTTATTAGTTAATAATTGATACATATACATTAACTCGATTAGATAATCCTCAACTGCTAAATTGGTCGTTGAATAAAATGTTTGAAAAACTAAATAAATAAAAAAGCAATTACTATTTTCTCTCTCTAACTTCTTGTAAATTGTGAATGCTCGCTCAATTTAGAAACCCTAATTCTAAAATTATATCTTAAACAATTTAGTTGCATCAAATTGGTATTAGAGTTGATTAGGTTCAATGGACGTTTGCATTATAGCAGAGGGAACTCGATTTCAAGAAAGGAGGTGAACTGAAGAAGGACTATGTAATCAAATGCAATAGCTAGAGCTTCCTCAAGAATGAAACATACAAGATATGAAGGAAAAGATTAAGTAATTACATCAGAAGCATAATATAGATTCAATGGGAAGAGTTCAGGGAATTGGTATGTGTCATAGATAAGAGGTATGGAGAGATCGTTCTATGGACATTACTCTATGCCTATAAGATTTAATAAAATTGGATTTCCAATGTTCAAAGAAGAACAGGTGGAATTAGTGTCATGCATTTGGAAGGTGAGGCACTTTCTTGGCATGTGTTATATCTTCATAATAGGACAATGAAAGAACCTCCCAGTTGGGAAGAGTACCTACTGGCACTCTAGTAGAGGTTCAGTGAGTTGAGTTGAGGCAAAGTGAAGCTCTTAAAGACTGTTGTGGAATTAACACGAAAGAAGATAGGAAATTAACTTTGTCTTGAACTAATAAATTGATTCTTTTGTCCACTATATTTCATATACTGTCACAAATCAAACATAGGTATGTAGACAAGCATTGGAGCAAACATCAGTACAAATTACTTGTCTGGAAACCACATTCTTTTGTTAAAAAAGGCATGTAGATTCTTCTTTCCTTACATGAACATTTAATATTGCATAATTACCTTTCTAAAATGTTCTTTAGTAGGTAGTTAAGTTCGTTGCCTCAATACATCTCCTTATAGTTTCATATGATAATCCAAATCCTTTATCATCTTGTGAATTAGACATGCCAATTAAGAGCTAGCTACTAGTTCATCTCTTTGTATGTCTCTTACTTATGCCATGTTGTAATATACCATATTTGTCCTAACCTTTTCCACGTTTTTAGAGCATGCTTCATTATAACTAAATAGCCATTTTCTTACTATAAAGGGAAATGTGGAGAATAAGGTTAAGGGGTACGCACAAGAATCGAGAAAAGTAAGTTAATTACTGAGTTCATATAATTAACCAACATAAATGAGATTGAAGTAGAGTTTGGGAATAAGAAAAAGTCCCAAACAAAGATAACTTAGGTATTTGAACAATGCTTATAAGAATTAAGAACAATATAGACAATATATGGAATAGTGATAGTTTTGAAGGAATTAAATATAGAAGAATTAAAAGCCATGTGGTTAGGTCAAGCATAATCAAAGTACTTTGAAGAGGAAGTACATGATGTGATGTACAAAGTAAGGGAGGAAATAGTGCCAAAATATGGTTAAAGTTGTTGTAGAAGGGCTTAGAGATCTTTAAAGGAGAATTTATTACAACCTTCGTGGCAAAAGTAGCAGTAATAGAATAAGATCACTTAGAAGAATTACCTTGTTTAAGTCATTTTCTACATTAAGAGATGAGATGACTACTCATTTCATTTTATAGTATTTATAAAATATCTTCTTTTTAGCTACGTTTTAAAAGATAGAAGTTTGATATAAGGAGCTTTGAGTGGCAACAATAACATTGATATATGGAATAGATTTCTCCATTTGAAAGTTATTAAGTTGGGTCTCTTTCATAGTTAGTCATTTGATTATAATATCAAGGCTTTAAAGAGAACGTCGATAAAAAAGACACTTGCCAACAGATGCCCACTATGCTTTCGAGCATGAAGATTCACATATATAATGCTAGCTTGAGTACCAAACCAAGTTTGATCTCCAAAAGCCAAATAATCGTAAAGCTCTTGTAATTTAGATACATAACTACGGATAGTTTGGCCAAGTGGCCAAGTTATTATTGCATAAGATGAGTCTATAACCCTGAAATTGATTGACATCATCAAATACAAAATACTAACCTTTTAAAAACTCACATACCTTTTTAACAATATCAAAATGTCATAAATCAAGTTTGATTATTTTGACACAAGTATTACAAAACCATATTAGAATCTAATGATTCATGCCATCTCAAGAGACTAGATGTTTTATAAATATATCTTTTGCTTCATTTAGCCTTTGAGTAAGTTTAGACATATATGATAATAGATCATCTTCTTAGTTGTAATTCTCTTAGATACATTTATCATCTCATGTTCTTTTTCAGTTGTAATTACATTTGATTTACATATCCTTTGTATCATATCATTTTAGTTTAGATAACATCTGGTCATTTTTATTAAGATTGAATCAATTGTAAATTGATTCACCTTATCTAAATTTGTGTCTAAATACATGTAAATTGTAAAGGAACAATTAATTTAGAAATCAATACATTATATTTCACTATCAATTTCAACTTATTCTTTCAGTTTCTTCATAGTGTTAGAGCTCAACTAAACCAAGTTCTACCTCCCTTTTTTCGTTTACCTCTACTACAATACACAAACACAAAACCAATTTCCAAAATTCCTTTGTTTAGCTCTACTACAATACACAAACGACCGACTATCACAATGCAAATTGTTCACACCTCCCTACCAATTACCAACATTAAAATTTTTTTACCACCTCTCTTGACAACCACAACTATGTCATCTAGTGAAAACATAAGAAAGTAATCACACTTACCTGTGATTTAATCGGATACATTGATAAAACAGTCACAGCACGCATCAACTGATGCCAACTCGTCCCTTTCAGTTGAATATTTGCAATGACAAAAACAAGACCAATTGGTATGTTCTTGTCTCACAGCCACACTTACTCTACAATCGCACCTCTTACTCTTGAGTGTTACATTGTTTGAAGCCTTTGGACAACACTAGAAACCCACTTTCTTTTATAAACCATAGCTCATAAATCGTCCACTTCTTATAGGAAACATCCACAATAATCTCTATCATCTCAAGGTTCCTTTCTATTTCACAAATCCTATGTATTTTGCTGCTCAACATGTCTCTTCACATCTTTGAGATCAACATCTTGTTCATCCACGTACTTAAAGTTTTGCAAAAATATTCACATCTAATTCAACGTCTCGTACCATTTTAATTGTAATTTATGTCTTTAAAACAAAATTTGTCGTCTTTCCTTTCCTACATCCACTAGAGTATGCACTGTACTTCTTCAATTAATTCATTGCAACATTTGGGGACCATCATTGATAAGTGTAAATTACATCGTATTTTAAGGCATAGTTTGATATGTGTTTAGTTGTTAATTCAATCATTTAGTATGTGTTTAGGTTAAAATTGTGTTAGTGTGTTTATATTTTAAGTGTTTTATGGGTTAGTACAAGTCTTTGAGCTTAAATATTATATTTTTGATATACCTTAATATGTTTGCTAGTGTTTCAGGTTCAACATCGAAATTAAAGAAATTTCGGAGACATTCAGGCTGAAACAACGACCCACGATCATGGTATTTCAGGCCACGATTGTGATAGAAGCATCAGATTTGGCCCACAATCGTGGCCTACATGTCATGATCATGACAGAATTAATATAACACTTTTGACAAATTTTTCAAACAATCATCAAATGACAAGTCATAAACAAAGAAATTGTCCATAAACACTTCCATTATGTTTTCAATGAAATCAGAAAATATGGCCATCATACAACGTTGAAAAGTGGCAGGAGCATTACAAAGACCAAAAGGCATTCTCCTATAGGCAAAGGTACCATATGGACATGTAAAAGTGGTTTTGTCCTGATCTTGTTGGTGAATGGGAATCTAAAAGAAACCAAAATAACCATCAAGATAACAAAAATGAGAATTCCTAGCAAGTCTTTCTAACATATGGTCAATGAAGGGAAGGGGAAAATGATCTTTCCTAGTTGCAGAATTCAACCTTCAATAATCGATACACATTCTCCACCCGGTGACATTCCTAGTTGGAATGAGTTCATTCTTTTCATTTGTCACTACCGTCATCCCTCCCTTTTTAGGAACTACATGAACTGGACTAACCCACTTACTGTCCGAAATAGGATAAATTATTCTAGCCTTAAGTAATTTCAAATTTTCCTTTTTTGACCACTTCTTGCATACTAGGATTTAATCGCCTTTGATGTTCAATTGTGGACTTATGGTCGTCTTCTATTAAGATTCTATGCATGCACACAGAAGGATGAATTACTTTAAGATCATCTAAAGAATAGCCTATGGCCTTCCTATGCTTTCTTAGAACGCTAACAAGTTTTTCAGTATCAATAGCATCCAAGTTAGCATTCACAACCACAGGATACGTGGAATTGGGGCCCAGAAATTCATACCTTAAATTGGAAGGAAGAGGTTTAAGTTCTACCTCGGGTGCTTTCACTTCAGGTTATTGATCCATTTCTAGAACTTCAAATTACTCCTTTTTAGCCTTGTAAGTTATAGGGAGATTTGCTAAAGCTTTAGCAATCATGGCCACCTCTAGAATCTCATCACTCGATGTTCCATTAGTAATTAAACATTGCTCAAGAAAATCTTCTGAATGTTGGTTAGACAAATGAGTATTTACAATAGAATCAATGATATCAATTCTACAACAATCATCAGACAAGCTTGGAAATTTAGTGGCTTTTGAAAGATCAAACTGAACACAATCCTCATTGATTTCCAAGGATAATTTGCCATTTTTCACACCTATTTGACATCCTGCGGTAGCCAAAAATGGCCTTCCAAGAATGATTGGGGTATGGGTGTCTTCTTCCATTTCCAAAATAACAAAATCAACAGGCACATATAAATTACCTACTTTAATAGGCGCATCCCCCAATACACCAAAAAAATATTTAACAAATCGATTTGCTAATTGCAAGGCAACAGTAGTGGGTTCTCCTAAATCAAGCTTTCTATACAAAGACAATGGCATTAAACTCACACTTGACCCTAAATCACACAAAACACGTTCAATTGTAACGTTATCAATTTGGAAAGGAATTGAAAAACTACCAGGATCTTTGAGTTTAGGAGGAAGCTTGTTTTGAATGGCAGCACTACATTCAACAGTCAAGGCAAAAGTTTCATGCTTTTTTAACTTTCTTTTATTTCACAAAATTTCTTTTAAAAACTTAGCATAAGAAGGCATTTGAGAAAGTGCATTGGTGAAAGGGATGTTGATGTACAACTTTTTAGGAACTTCTAAGAATTTCCCAAATTGGGCATCTAGCTTGGCCTTGGCCATTCTATGAGGAAAGGGAATTGGTGGAGTGTATTGTTTTGGAGGTGGTTGTTCTGGTTCCTTAGAAGGATCAGCATCCTCACTTTCATTATCCTTTTCTACTTCTATCCTTCTTCCCCTGTCCTGAGTTTCAACTATCCTCTCCTTTGCAACCTCATTCCTAGGATCATAAGGTCCTGCTAATTGTTTTACAGTTCTCGATGTCACAGCTTTACAATGCTCCCTAGGATTAGGTTCAGGTTGACTAGGTAATTTACCTGGTGGCGTGGTTGACGAACTAGCCTAATTTCCTATTTGGTTCTCAAGCAACTTATTATGAGCAGCTAATAAATCTACCTTAGAGGTTAATTGCTTGATAGTTTCATCTTGTTGTCTTTGGGCTAGTAACATGGATTCCATCATGCTTTCTAGATTTGATTTTTGATGTCTCGATGGATTAGGTGGTCTTTGAAACCCAGGTGGTTGCCTAACATTTTGCTGAAATGGAGGATTATGATTATTTCTCCAGGAGAAATTTGGGTTATTCCACCAACTTGGATTATAAGTGTTTGAATGTGGATCAAATTGAGGTCTTTTAGGAAGATTGGTTATGGCATGAACTTGATCGTTACTTTGATCTTGGGCAAAAGGATTACCAACTTGATAGTGAATAGATATATGATCAACAGATCCACAAATTTCACATGCAGAGTTAGAACTACTAGCATTCACAGAATTAACATTCAAACGATCTAACCTGTGAGTTATGGCATCGACTTTAGCGGAAAGAATTGTGAGAGCATCAACATCATACTTACCTGGTGTGCGTTTTGTCGCTCCTCGTTCTTTGGACCATTGGTAATGATTGAGAGCCATTTCCTCAATGAGATTATATGCATCCGCATAGGTTTTATTCAGAATTGCTCCCCCAGCTGCAGCATCGATTAAGGTCCTCATTGACTGGAGCAATCCATTATAAAAATTATGAAGAACCATCCAAGATGGTAAGCCATGGTGCGAGCACAACCGAAGTAGCTCTTTATAACGCTCCCATGCTTCATACAGCGTTTCATCATCTTTCTGCGTGAAAGTTGAGATTTGATTCCTGAGATTCGCTGTTTTGCTAGGGGGAAAATACTTAGCTAAAAATGACCTCGAGAGTTGATCCCAAGTAGTTATTGAGCCTGCTGGAAGTGAATGAAGCCATGCTCTTGCCTTATCCCTAAAAGAGAATGGAAAAAGGCGAAGTCGAATAGCATCAGAAGTGACTCCATTCATTTTCAAAGTGTCGCAAACTTCAAGGAAAATTGTAAAATGCATATTTGGATCTTCAACAGGTGACCCTCGAAACTGTGACTGTTGTACCATAGAAATAAGAGCTGGTTTCAGCTCAAAGTTGTTTGCTTCCACAGTCGAATTCCGAATCCCCAAAGTGTTTTCTTGAATTCCTGGCTTTGCATAATCACGGAGCCTGGGTCCTGCTCCTTCTGTATTACTACCGCTGGAAGTTGCCACTTTCTTCTTATTTTCAAACCGTTGTTTCTTCCTTCGATGGTATGTTCTCTTGATCTCAGGATCAAATGGGGCTGTGAAAGTAAATTGCATATAAGTTATGCTTCACCACTACACGAACAACACAAGGAATAGTGAACAAACCTGTGGATGAAATAAAGACAAAATGACCTATAACTAAAAATTGAAATAAGAAAAGCTTAGTCAATTTTGTTCAGACAAATTCAATATTTGACACAGGTCCCTGGCAACGGCGCCAAAAACTTGATGGGTTCTACAAGTGCACAGGTTTAGTTGCAGTAATCAAGTGTCGATCCATAAGGACTAGGTCAAATTACTAAATTTATACCTCCTAAATTTGCTAAGCAATCAATTAAGTAAGTTATATTGTTAAGGAAATTGAAATAAACAATAAACGAAATTTTTGCTAATATTCTAGGAATTCATTCCAACGAAGAAATCATGTATTTCCTTATGAATTAAATCGCCGATCTAGTACATTAACTAACTGTTGTCAATTAATTCTTTCGAAGTAATCAACGTGTTGATTTCAATTTTTAAACCAATTTCTTAGAATAAAAACCAAATTCAACCCAATTAACAACTTTGGATTCTTACTGTACTCCTAATGAAGAAATCTATTTCTAGATGTTCGTTCAGTTAGATCTAATCTAGCATTTCAGATATTAAACATTACTTTTCAGTATTTAGTTTAACACCATCCATATTTAATACAAAACCCTATATTAGAAAGATCATATCAATAACTGATAAAACGACTTTACTGAAATTTCATCAACATTGAAATTAGAAATAAAGACATAAGGTTTAATACACAATCTCTAAATTGAAATGAACATCCTAGAATAAGGAAATTTAGGGATCCATAGCTGGATTAATCATCAAAAGCAAAACTAAATTGACTATTAACATCAACATGAAGGATGGAACAGAGAATGGAAAAAGGATAGAAAAGGAACTCCAATTTGGTCTTGAATCTTGATCTCTCAATCTCCAAATTAATCTCCAACGATCCTTGTTATCTTCTTCTCCTATTCAATCTTCTCCTCTATCCCTTTGTCCGGTCGCCCCCTCCTTCTTTTCCTCTCTTCCTCGATCTCCTTTCCCTTCTCCATTTAAAATTCTGGAACCGTAAAAAATAACTACCCGTGTAACCTTCGGGTGAATTGTGCGCATCCGACCTCAAGATTACACGAGCCGTTTAAAATCACACGATTAGCCCGTGTGATTTCACAAACCTGAAAAATCAAAGAAACAAACGGGAGCAGTACAAATTCACACAAACTTAAGAAATTCCACATTAATTAATGTAAAAACCAGGACAAAATAGATCTAGGAATTAATAAGAACAACTTATCAAACTCCCCTATGCTAAACATTTGCTTGTCCCCAAGCAAATTAAACTAAAAACACTAAAGCAAGGAAACAAATAGAACACTGATTCAAACAAAACAAAATGCAGCATGAGAATACAGCAATTACTAGCTCCTAGGAATGGCTCCTCGCTCACGATCTCTACTAAGTTTAGCTCAAAAAGGTCGATTAACATAGTGAAAATAATCAAAAGGCAAGATCATCCCTCCGACTGTCCCTTCCGTCTCAAAGGAGCGCTTGGTTACCAATTAATTAAACCATTTTCGAATTCCCCAGTAACACACGCCTCAAAGGGGTACCTCATTAGGTATTTCCCCAGTAGCATGGATCTCAAAGGGGTAGTAAAGACCAATAAAGCCGTTGGTTGCTCGAGTTATGAAACGGCCCAAAAGGGGATATTCCTCCCAATATTAGCAACTCCATACATTCAAGAACTTAAGGGAAGATGGTGCCGTTCCATCAACTTCAACTAATATTGGTGGTCACACAGGTCAAAAATTTGTATCATTATTTTTGTTATTATTTGTTTTATTTATTTGTTTTTTTTTCCAATTTCAAGGCAAGCAAACGATTCTCCAGTAATAGAAAAGAGACAGCAACGGGGTTATCCAGTAGAAGTAAGTAGAGTAATTCATTTGCAATTTTAGAGGAGCTAAACCTAGGTATGAACGGGCTTCCACCATTTCCTACGGAGTTCACAATTGACAGATGAAAATGCAAAGGACAATTAAACAAAAAGACAATTAGAACGACAAAAGGATAACAGAATTAAAGAATGAACTAACTAAACGAAACGTGAAAAGAACTAAACTAACTCCCCTATGCTAAGACGAAACATTGACCGCAATGAAAAA
>JANPWT010000009.1:417187-428227 GCA_024678245.1 Erythroxylum densum | reverse complement strand
CATAAATTGTCTTTTTCTTTGCACATGACTAATTTACCACAAAATCCTCACTTAATGCTATTTTATAATTCAAAATCTCACTAAAAGATCGGGGTCCAATATTTCTCCCCCTTTTAAAAGAATTTCGTACTCGAAATTCCTATAGAAGCCTTTTTAGATCATTCAATAAGAGATCAAAGAACCATGTTTAAATGACACCCTTCAAAAATCCTTTGGACCTGGTGTGTCCAACGCCTTTCTCTTTCAACAATCTTGGTATATTGTTTGGGACTTTCTTTTAAAGAAGATTTTTTTGTTTATTTAGACATAAAAATATTCTTAGAGAAATTAACAATATCTTTGTCTCCCTAATCCTTAAAAGTATCCAACATGGGCATTCTCAATAAGTTAAAACCTTTGTTGTGCTATAACTTGAGAACTCTTAATGGGTTAAGACCATCTCGCAATTCTACAGGAGCCTTCTTAGATCATTCAATACGAGATCAAAGAACTGTGTTTAAATGACAGCCTTCAAAAATCCTTAGGACTCGGTGTGTTCAACACCTTTCTCTTTCAACAATCTTGGTATATTGTTTGTGACTTTCTTCTAAAGAAGATTTTTTTTGTTTATTTAGACATAAAAATATTCTTAGAGAAATTAACAATATCTTCATCTCCCTAATCCTTAAAAATATCCAACGTGAGCATTCTCAATAAGTTGAAACCTTTTTTGTGCTATAACTTGAGAACTCTTAATGAGCTAAGACCATTTTTGTGCTACAATAATATTAATATAACTTACTGCATCTTTATGTCTCTTATCGATATAGGATAACTACCTAGCTATGACACCAATGCTGGATTTTAAGGGAGTTTGAGAGGGAAATTACACCAAATCCAAGTGAGTCTATATGTACATGAATCACCAAGATTTTGTTGTGGATCAAATTATTAAAATTCGAATTAGAGATTAGAATACCAAGATTTTGTTGCAAGCAAATAAACTCCTTTTTATAAACCTATTTGGGTGATTCTACGCATTATATACTCTGGTAACCTTTTCTTAGTCAAAACTTTGGAAAAAGTTATGCTCAACTATACTTAATTAGAATTTAATTTACTGGTAATAAGCCTAAAAATAAAGTAAGTTGGAAGGAGAGGAGTGAGTGAGTCTCAACATTTTTCATATGAAAATTAAGCTTCAATTCTTTAAAAAAGAAAAGTGAAAATTACAAATGACCTTAAGTTGTTTGGCTAAGAATATTGTATGGAAAGTAAAACTAGCTACAAATTCCTCTTACATATCGAAGAAAATACTCAAAAGGGAACTTTAGTTGATTATAACCAATGTTCTCTTGAAACCATAACCTAATTTTGTTCTCATTCTGTTTTACTAGATATTATTTCATCCAAAGAAATAAAACTTTCTTTGAGAAATTAAAATTAAATTAATGAATAAAAAGAGAGGGACAAAGACTACTGGAGAATAACATTACTCTCCAATAGTTAAGAAGCACAGTTAGAGAAACTACATAGAAAATAATTGAGAGCACGACACCTTTTGACATATTGAATAAACAACACACATAAAAACGACAAGGCTCTAGCATCATTCCAAAGAAGTAAACGAAACCAACCTATCCTCTGAGCTTTTTAGAAAGTTCCAAATTAGGCTTGGAAGTCCTAACCCATCCGTGACTCAATTCGCGACTCCCTTCTAATAAGACTCTTCCCCATATCATGTGTTGGAACTTCATCTGAATATAGCTTTTTTACGTACCCATCTTGCTTTATTTTTACAGGGACCGTGGAGACCATGGAGAAGCTACTGAAATCGCCCATCGACTTACGATATCTGACTTCCTCAGGTAAGATTTGACTCCCAATCCTTTGTCTAGTGATCTTGTTTCATTTCCCAACATGAATATTGTTCTCTCCCTTTTTGAATAATTGATTGTAGTACCAAATCAGCTGATCATTCTATGTTTTGGAACTTTTGTTAATTTCTTTCTTTCCACATCTCTTAGATAGATATGACAAGAAATAGCACCTTCTTCTTCCAAAATAAAGTAGAAGCTTGTGCTTCTACTAGGACCTTAGCTACCTCGATAAAGTGAATTAGATGTCCCTCGCTAAGATAGGACATTTCTGATCCTGTTCCAGATTACGCTGAAAAAAGGGTATAAAAAGAATAGATGATCTCTAGATTCAATTCCTCTTTTATACAGACATCAAATTTGATCCAAATTATGGATAAATTGAAGTCTGCCCATTGTTACTACTCTATTCCTTACCACTAGCCATAGGAGGAAAGCATAACTTGGTCTGAGAATATTACACTATATAATCTTGGCCCAAGGATCATTTTGATCAGAGTGATGAAACTATTTCCTGTAGGTTTTGCTTGAGAAGCTCTCAATAAGAGACCATTTTTATAGAAAAAAGTCCTGTAAGTTAGGATCAGGTTGGTACGAAAGTTTCAGATGATGGATTGCCTCGGGAAATTGAATCCATTCGTTATGATTGATAAGACTAGTTACCTTAGATTTGTGATCTCGCTCTGGAAAAGCAGAAGTAGCAATGAGGCTTAAGAAAAGAGGACTAGAGCTAGATTAATTATCGTTCCATGGAAAGCAGTCTTGACTATTTCCAATTTTACAGAAAATATCATTTGCAACTTCTCCCATTTTCCTTAAAATCTGCTCAAGGAATCAAGAATATGATGACTTTAAAGCTAGGGACCATATACTGTTCTCTTTCAAAAAGTAAATACGAAGTCATTTCATCCATAATGATTGCTCATGTTGGAAAACAAAACTTACATACAGTAGATCAAATCCTTTCACAAGTTTGCATATCTCTATTTATCACATAGTATTTTCAGGATCGAGACACTAACGATGAGAAGGTTGTAACATTAGAATGCTTATGTGGACAAACTTTAGGCCCATATATATAGGATTCAGATCTCTTCTTGATGGGTTTGATCATCGATAGGCTAAGATTACATACAATTACTTTACAAGTGGGTTTTGTTTATTTAACGAAAGTGTTGCCGTCGTCTACACAGGAAAATAAAAATTAATAAGATTTGTGACAGTATTTCTCAGTTCAGCTGAGAGATGATATTGCAAAGTGGGAGTGGTGTGGTTGGAGCTTGTGGGCGTCTCATGAGAGCGAGTCCTATCATATTATGCCTGCCTTCTAACACCAAAACCAGCACCGACCAGCTTCGTCTTCAACTTGATCAACTTCACGCTGAAGCTGAGACCACCAGAGAACAAGGTGACTGCTTTCAAATCATTTTTGCAGTTTCTTCACACCCATTTGCCCTTTTCATGTTCCTTTGTTACTTAGCCAATACAGTCATTGATTGGGTTCACCTCATACAAGTTATTAATTTTACCGTTTCCAGTTTACGTCTTCGCCATTCATCCTTTTAGTCTTCTTGTCACTCCAATTCTGACACTCCAAAGCGAATTCCAAGAAATATAATGCTTGTTGCTTCTGAATGTTTGGTTGGACATGCATTCATCACACAATAATAATAATAATAATAATCTTTGAAGTCCTTATTGTTGCAATTCAGCAAATAGTGGAAGATTACGACTTATGAGATTGTCAGAGGCTGCAGAGAAGCTTAAACGCCAGGCTGCAATTAGTGTTAATTCTGGGAAGGAGACTGAAGCAAGGGACCTACTTTTTCAGAAGAAGAAGGTTATGCAAGCCATGGAAAGGTCTAAGAGTCGTATTGCACTGCTTGATGAACTATCCATGAAACTAAATGAGGTATTTGACCTGCTAAGATTTTGTTTGGAACCATAAAATTATGGCCACTTTAGCTGACCTGTTTTATGGCATTCATTTGGAAAAAGTTAGGATGATAAGGTTTATACGATCTTCAACTTATCTTTACTAGTGTCTGCATCCTATTCGACATTTTCTGCTATCTCTGTAGTTATTTTGTGATTGGTCTGTATTTTTGCTAATTGATGTTCTTTGTTATGAGAACCTGACTTAAACGAGGAAATGTTGCTTTCAGGCAATATCTATGAAAGAAAGTCAACTGATTGGAAACGTTGCTTCTGATCTTGAAGTTGATGGAGAAAGTACACCTGGTCCAGTTCGGATAATTTCTCCTAAGCAAGGAGTTAAAGAGGATAAACATGAAGAGGAAGACTTAAGTTCTTTTAAAGGCCAAGAGATAAACATTTCTGCAGATGGTGAAGCAAGTCCACCATGCAATCAGGAGGTAAAACCTATTACTCGTGGAACTTACGGCGAAGATAGCATGGTAAAAGGTTTAAACGGGATATCATCTTATGAGGACTTTTTGGAGCACCTGGATCTACAGCTAAGCAGAATTGAAGCTGAACTTGTAACCATTTTGAATGTGTCCTCCTTGGTGCTGAGTGATAATGAGAAGCATATAAATTTTAACATACAGCAAACAATAGAGCTCCTGGAAAGTATCCGTGGCATTAGACTGAGGTAAGTGGATACCTTAACTTTTACAGTTTATGAAAAATTTTACCTGAAGCCTGAGGGAAGTTACTAACTAAGCTGCAAGTACCTTTGTCGATGCTGTGACAGAGGTAACAGCAGTTCTGTAAGTTTTCTTGGTTATTTGGTGGACTACTGGATGATATGTTATGTGAGAAAGAACTTAAATGAAAGCTACTCTGAAGTGTAATATAAGATTTATAGGCCCTATATTCATAGTCTCATTATCGGATGCTAGAAATTTATGCTTAAAGATACCTTAGGATCTTGCACCACAATTTTATCCATCAACGTTGTGGAAGCTAAAAGCTATCATATATATGCAAAGCAACAACTCTATATGGAATTTAGAATTTCATTTATGAATTCCTAATCTTCCTAGTTGAGTTTAGGCTTGCTTGTTTTTCATGCCTTGGCATGAAATATCCAGCTCATTTGCACATGAATCAAAAATACATTTCAAACATGAGACACCAATTACTTGAACTAGAAAGACTTGAGAATTGTTGACATCATAACTTCTTAAGCTTTTGGAATAACCATGGTGAAAACTGTAAATGATAATATCCATTATCCCTTCTCTGTGTCATCTTAGGGTTGCAAGCTTCACGGAGAGGAAGGAGAAAATTATATAAAGCTTAATCTTCTCAGTCTGTTTTTCCTACAAGGTGCATGATGGAGCTTAATCTTTTTATATTTGTAGCATACTTAACTGATGCTATTAGCCTTTTGTAGAATTTTATTTATAAGTAATACTTCAAATTATAATGAAAACGAATGCAGTAAAAAAAAAGTTAACTATGACGTATCTTTTGCCTATTCTTTGTCATTCTCAGAAGTTTTCCAGAATAGTAATAACAACTTGTTCTTCCCACTATGCTGATTGTATCTAATTATCTAGTTTGAATTTGACACTACATTTTTCAATTGAGCCCTTAAAGTGCTAACATATTTTTGTTGCCCTTTAGTATTTCTTCCTATCAGCACTTGGTCATCACACTTGCTTGCTGCCATCTGAGGTAGATTGGTTACAAAATTCAGCCTTTTAGACCGAAGAATAACAATTGTTTATTAATATTATTACGTAATAATAAAAATTTTATAAAAGACACTGTATTATCTTATTAAACTAATTAATATATTTTTAAATATTAATAAAGTATGAGAAATTAATCTATTATTAAATATTAATATTTTTTAAAAGATTAAAATAATCATTACCAAAACCTCAAAAGGAGAATAAGTACATCAGTTCATCAAAATCAGGCTATAAGCCCTACATATAATTTTACTTTCAGAACCAAAATGGATAGTGGAGGCAACAGATGAATAACATGGTCAAACTAACTTAATCCTCTCATAAGGCTGTTAATGCAAGTTCCCTTCAATTAACTCACATTCCATTTGTTTGTCATTTGCACACGTAGTTGTTTGCTTATACCTTTTTCCTGAACAACTTTTCTAATCTAGCTTCACATATTGGCTTTTAGGTTAGTGGATATCTTGAGGAGTTTGTTGGGTGATTCTTAAGTTCCTTTCCTTCCAAATTGCATATATGCAACAACTAAATTTGATCTTTAATGGTTTCAAGTCACCTTTGGAGTTAAACCTGATCTTGTTTGCCCAGTTCTATGATTTTTCCCCATCATCTTTTGCACGTTGTTAATCACACACTTATTGAGCTTTCTGATGTGTAGCTGCGTTTGGAAAATAAGTGTTTAATTGATTTTGGCTCTTGGTGGCAAAGGGAGCAATTGACTATGGTTGTAGTTCCTCTTAGTCTATCCTGACTCATCAATTTCCTATGCATTGCCAACCAAGGAATGAATGACGCTTTTGGAATGCAGCTGTGATTCCAAACTAGCTTTTTCCATGCAAACTTTGTAGGGGCTGTTCTAAATAAGTTCAGCTATGGGCTGCGATATGATTGTGTCTTCTCTTATTGGGTTGAACTGTAGTTAGGTGTATTTGCAATTATTGAGGAGAAAACTCTTAGCTGACAACCCCAGGTATCTCCCCGCACCACCTCACTGACTTTGGCATTGGCCGGGATTATATGCCAAAGAATGTTGAAGTGAGGAAGCTTATGTAATGGCCCTTGCCTGAGCTAGTTATCAAACCAAAATGAGGTTCTGTTCCCCTTCCTTATGATGCATCTTATCTCTTGGTTTATGGTTTCCCTCAGCTTCAACGTTTGAAGCAGTGTTCAAGAAGTGTTTGCTTGTGTTCTAGACTTCCAGAAGATGTCACTTTTAAGAAACTGGGTGTGTGTCTACCTAACCCATAGAGATTCTTTGTCCATATAAAGTTTCCATATTCTCTTTACTAATAGCATCTTATTCATAGCCTTGATTGAGTTGATTCCCATTCCACCTTCATCTTTACAAATACAAACATTTGTCCACTTCACTTTAGCCTAGGTTGCTTTGTTGGGTTCGCTTGTCCGCATGAAGATTTTCAAAGTTTTAAAATTTGCTTTGATTAAATTTCCAGGGTTACATAGATGAGAATTCCAATGCACATGAAGATTACTAAGACCGGTGATGACAAGTTGTGATCTTCCAACATATGATACATTTCTGTTATTTCAATTACCTATTCTTCTTTGAATTGCATCTAATAGAGGCTGGTAATCTATATGGTAAGTCTTGTAGCTATTATTGGAATTATAAGATATCTAAAAGGATGGTTTTTCAGGCTTCAGTCTTGCTATCCTGGCTAAATATGTAGCTTGGTTCAGTTGAAACACAGATGCTGCTCTTATCTTTGTTGATTGTTATACTTGAAAGGGCACTAAATTATTGTATTGATGTAATAAGCATACTCACTGAATTTTCATCTGTTCTACTTAATAGGATTAAATCATCTGCAAAGGACAGACGGTCGAACCTTTTTGCATTTGCTGGTGTTCCTTTCAAACAATCTTCACAGTGCCTCAATGCAGATTGTAAATAGGTAAAAGAAAGGGATCCCCTTGCCTTAATCCTTTGCTTCCTCTAAATAGATGTGCAGGTTCTCCATTTACCAGGATGTTAAAAGAAGTGGTTGTGATAGAAAGTTCAATCCACTTGATAATTGTGACGGATATCCAAAGCCTCCATTGCATTGAAAATGAACCTTTATTTAACAAAGTCCAAAACTTTGTTTATGTCCATTTTCATTGTGCAACTCATTAGGGTTTTGTTGATAATCCTAGATCACTTCCTGTAGTAAGAGAATATTGTGTCCTATGCTCCTCCCCTGAATAAATGTTCCCTGACTTGGATTAATGATTAATCTTAAGGTACTTTTCAATATGGGAGCCAACATCTTCGAAATTATCTTGTAGAACACATTACATCATGAGGAAACTGTATGTTTTATTAACTTCTTTGAACATTTTACCCGATGAGAGGAGTTCTAGTATGGCTTCTAAGATACAATCTCCCACTAGATGCTAGGTTTCTGAAAGAATATTGCATAAACCCATCAGGTCCTAGGTCCTCTTTAGGATTTAGGCTCAAGAGCTACTTTTGTTTCTACTGTGCTAAATGGCCTGGGTAACCATTAGACCTACTCCTCATTGATTAAGCTAGGTATGAAGTTAAGGAAGGAACATTGTTAGTTGGTTTACCAATTATTAATAAAAATCAAAAATTTCTTTTTTTATATATTATTATGGAAATGTGAAATCAATAAATTAAATAAAATCAATTGATTAAATACATGCCATTTAGATAATTTGCATACAATTCTCTTCATTTACGTGGACAAAATATGTTATTTGTGTCTTTTGCAGCATATGTAACGCAGAAAGTTAACAAAGAGAGTTTGGAAGCTAAACACGTGTAGTTCCGACCTGCCTTGCATGAGTAAAATTTTGTTGCCAATGTGGGAGACATGTTACAAAAACTCTTTTTCATTTGTTTGATGACAGGCAGCATGAACAAGAAAAGTAATTAGATACTAACACAATAGCTACTATTTAACCTCTTAATTACTATAGCTAATCTCTATCTCGCTAGAATCTTATATAAACGTACATCACTCAATAGCATGGTCAAGAAAGTTAGAACCAAATGCCTGCAACAGATTGTCTAGTGAAGCATGTTCATGAAAAGTATGCCCTGCTGTATTGATGATGCATGAAATCGGTCCAGGGTTAACCAAAACTTGAAAACTTCATACGCTTGCTTAAATATCGTCTCCAGAAAATATAGTTGAAAGTCTACAAGGTATCGACTAGTTGTTAAGCAGAGGATGAAACTCTCGAGTTGCATTCATTAGACAAACAGACAGAGACTGTGTGTGTGTGTGATGTGGAGAAAAACGCCTTGCAACTTGCCCTTTACTATTATTAGCATTCAAGCTATATTTATAAAGCACCTGAAGTCATTACAAGTGAGAGAAAAATTAAAAATCTCAAGTGCTCCGTCGTTGTCTTGAATTACTGCCCATAACTTTTGCTGTCCCATCTCTCTGCGTCATTGCTTGCAGAAGGAAGTATGCTAACTATGACCATCTTAAAGAGTAATCAATCTTATGTAGACTATGACAACAGCATCGCATCCTTTATGGTTCAACTTTCCATAGACGTTATAGCTCATCACATAAATAATTATCTTAAAGGCTAAATTGAGCTGCATGCTGTCTGAAAGTTTCTTTATTCAAGAAAAACAAATGTTGTGATGAACTGCCATTTTTTGAAAATGGGATCACTTATGAGGGTAGCTTACACTGAATATATAATCCAATCGACATGAGAAATTGTTTCATTGGTAGCTTGCACTCGATATATTATCAAATCTAAGTGGACAAATTGTTAGCCGTTTGAGAAGGCGATTGACATGAAGAGCATGTCAGTTGCAAGGTAGGCAGTGGGATAATGCAAAAAATACTATAACTGCTAAGGTTGGTACCACTTAACCTTCTCCAAATTCTGATCATTCTTTTTGCTTCTTGCAATAAAAATCTATTTCCCCAATATCTGCTACTTAAGCTAAGATATCGAACTCAACTCCTTGGAATGTGATGGTTAATGAATGGCTGGGAATGCAGAGCTAATTATGTCTTCAGTTGGATCTAAAAACATCATGGAGAGAAACCAAGATCCTGACAAGGGTAATTACCAAAAGACAAGCATGGAGGCAATCCTTACAGCTTCTAAGTTGCCAAAGGTAGTTCCTCCACTTCCTCATGGTGAGAACGTGAGAAGGCCTCGTGGAAGGCCTGTTGGCTCAAAAAATAAGCCGAAACTACCAATCATTGTCACACGAGAGAGTGCCAATGCACTAAGGGCTCATGCAATGGAGGTGGGCGCAGGCTGCGATATAAGCGAGAGTTTATTGATCTTTGCAAAAAGAAAGCAGCGTGGTATATATGTGCTCAGTGGAAGTGGCTCCGTAACCAATGTCAGTCTCCGGCAGCCAGCCTCATCTGGAGCCACCGTGACCCTTCATGGCCGATTTGAGATATTGTCACTTGTTGGATCAATTTTACCTCCACCTGCACCCCCGGGGATCACAGGGTTGACCATTTATTTGGCTGGCTCTCAAGGGCAGGTTGTTGGTGGCGGTGTGGTTGGTTCACTCATTGCTTCAGGCTCTGTCGTAATAATGGCTGCATCATTTATGAATGCCACTTTTGATCGCTTACCCTTGGCCTTGGATGATGAAGGGATTGCTGCAGCTAATCAGCATTATCAAAATGGTCGTGCTCACCACCTTGACGTGTCGGATTTTTATGGAATGCCACAAAACTTGCTCACTGATGGTATTGTGCCACCTGAGGTATATTCTTGGGCAATATCTAAGAAATAGACTGATTTCCTCAAACCCCGTGCTCTTCATACATGGAAACTTTACGAGTATTGGCAGATTGCCCTGTATCAGCAACATCAATGTGGCATGCTGCTACATACGTATAAGAACTTAAAGCACCTACCCATCCTGTCAATCGAACTAGAATCAATTTCTTTCTCCATCTATTTTATCATAATAACCAGAGACAGTATAAACATTAGTCTTGAGATTTCTCATGGATCTAACTCATTCACATGATTTTGCTGCTTATGTTTTATTTGTGTCCATATTTCCGAAAGATATATGGAGCTATGAACGTACTTTTTTCAGTTGCTCTTACGCCTTTTCAAGAGTCCTTACCTAGCGCATCATCCATACAACTATAATTCTTTGTAGAAGGTTTGATCTTAACAGCCGTTGATCTATCCACCAAGATAAAGTAATTACAGGCTGCCAAAGCACCAATTATAGCTGAGACAATCGGGCTTGCAACTCGAGGAGTAGAGTGTTGAAAACAATAGGATAGCTTCATGTCATAACCATTCAGCTAGTCCCAAAACCAGAATTATAGCGAGACAATGCCTTCTTGTAGATTCTTTCTTTTAAACACTTGACAAGCCACACTTAATGAGTACCTATAATTGCAGTGACAACAATACGATTCAACTCAAAACATACTCACGAATCTGCTTTCCTTTGCTGATTGCTCTTAAGCAAGCACAATCATTCTATAAGCTAAAAGTTAAGACTCCTAATTCTAAAAACAAAAAATTGTGCA
>JANPWT010000009.1:262301-277294 GCA_024678245.1 Erythroxylum densum | reverse complement strand
ATCCAGTCCAATTTTAAAATAAAATTTAAAAATTCTTAAAATATTATAATCATCATCATCACAACTAGTCCGAAATTTTGCGGTGAAGCGGGATCTGGAGAGGTCTGATAGTATGCAGGCTTACTCCTACATAATAGAAAAGTTATTTTCTATAGATTCATATGCAGATATGTCAGGAAAATATTGATGCAGGTTAAAAGAGTAAATAAGTAAAAAAAAACATGGCACGCAAAATATTGATCCAGGTTAACCAACATTATATGAGATAAAATCAGGGATCGATTACAATGGGTAAAAAATGGAACAAATCACATGTCTCTACATTTTCTTACTGCTAAAGCCTCTATTGCAACATACACTCGATGACATATGAGGGAAAGAATTAATACAGTTCAGGTGAATGTGGCATTCTAATGCAACATATATCAACTTTCAACACATAAAAAGAATTGGAAGCAGTAGCCCACATCTTTTAACAATACCCCAAGTCATTCTGAAAAATACCCAAGCTAAAGGCTAAAGGAAAACGAAAGAAGTTCTGTGTTAGGATGCATTATATTGAAAAAGTCTTACTCTATTTTCATCATTTTCTCAGAGGTGGAAATCGTTAATAGGGAAAATTCAATAATTTCAATATCAAAGAAGAAAAACTATTAGGAACCATTCCGATAATAGAAAAACATGGTCAACAATCAATACCAGGAGATAACTGGACTGAGATATGAAGAGGTATCTGTGCAATGATGCCCGACAATCAACCAAATAAAGATCAAGATGTAAGCTTTTCATCAAGCACTCCAATATGGAACCCTAAAACGTACCTCCCGTTACTAGTTAAATTTTGAAATGCTGCACATGTGATTGAACCAGATAAAGATTCTCAAAGGATGTTACCAAATCTAATGGTGTCCTAGAATTCATCTATCTTGAATTGAATTAATTGGACTTAAATAAGACTTCAAAGATTGGTCCTCATAGAACAGACAAGATTATCTTATTTTCTTATCATTAAATGCTTATTAATACTCCCATTAACGAGACCCCTTGGCTCTATTAAATGGAAACAATCGTGGGATGCTAATATGGGTTTTACTGATTCAACAATCACAACTAATAAAAGAAAGGATAATATAATGTATACTAATCCACCTAGGATTAGAAATGAGTTGTGCTAGGTTAGGGTTACTTATGTCCATAGCCTTATTAAACCTTTTAATTCTAGTTTGACCTTAGTCTAAGGCTTGCTTGTGTCTGGATTTAACAACCTGAACCTGAACCTGAACCTGAACCTGAACCTGATCAAATTTGGCAAAGGCCAAAGCTTGATGAAATCAAAAAATTAAAAATAAGCCCAAAGCAACATAAACATGCAAATGCTTCTTCTTATAACTAGTTAAAAACTTCAGAACAATCTATAATAAAATAATATATTACATACAAATCAAAAGTATTATGAAGATAAAACAAATATGTTTGTAAAGTGATTCAAATATTCTAAAATAAATGTTGGATAAAGTGTAATGATAGGAAGCAACCGTAAGCTATTAAATAATCAATCACTTAGACTTAGAGAATATGGAGTAGGGGCAACATATGGAATATTATTTTTTGACTTGTAATATTATTAGCACCACAAATCAACTATATGCGAAAAAGTAAATTGAAAAGTATAAGTTAAAGAAAACAAACCAACAATATAAGAAAATGAGTTGGCTAATTATTATGGCTAAGATCACCAATAGTTTATACCACTTCATTTATATATTAAAAAATTCATTATGTAAATCATATACCCAATCTTGAAATGTATGATATTAGTAAATAAATATACCTTTATCATTAGATATCTCTTAAAAAAACTTTTAGTTGGATGAATGGTCTCTATACATTTCATAATGTAAAAATGAAAATAAAAGATAATTTAATAAATGATTATTAAAATTATAACAAGTAAAAGAATAATATATCATAATGTAAAAAATTTACCTTAAATATTTCAATAACTATCCAATTTCAAACACACACCAAGGCTTCCACAATTTTAAGATGAAGTCAAACACAATGAGGACTCTCAATATGACCACCTGTACTAAAAGCAGACTCAGAAGCAACTATAGATATTGAAGTTGCTAACAAGTCTAGTGTAGTTTCTTATGTAATCTGATATTGAGCTCAAATGAACTTCATATTAAAGACATTATCTAGTAACCACTGATGAGTTGTCATCATACCAAATATGTAGACAACTAATAACCAAAAGAAGGGTTATATGGTGGTGATGGTGAATTTGATAGTGAAGGATGGCTTAGATATACTAAAAAGAGTAAAGGATATCATAAATAACACAGTATATTGGAGTGCAATACCCAAAACAGGTTGAAAATTTGGAGAAACTATATGATAACTACATATGTCATGCATAAAGAAGTTAGTTCTAGATTGTTTGAAAAAATGGAATTACACATCCAAGATGCTAGAGTCCATAAAATGTACATTAAGGTATTTATCAGTTAAGACAACGAGATTTTTAATTTATTTGTTTATTGACAAAAGAGTAATAGGAGTTGGTAAAAAATGTATAGGAAGTTATGGATGTTTCATACTACTACTGAGTTGTTCTCCAAAATACAATATCCAGCTTCACACATTTGTTTTGCTAATAATAAAGATCCATTGTATTTGTTCCAAGATCTTAGTTGTACAATTACTTTTAGCTAATTCTAGGATAGTATTAAGCTTTATTTACAAGTTCAAATGTATATATACTTATATCATTTTGTCGAGCAAGTGTTGTGCATACTTCTCCAAGCCTGGAAGCTCCATCCTAATAGTGACATTCGACTTAACAACCTCCCGAAGTTCTCCATCACAGTCAAATTTTTTCTTCAAGTCCAATAGCATAGCAGCATCACCTAAGGCTCCATCTCTGGTGACCAATGTCCCTGTATTGTTTAACTTCTTTGAAAATATTGTTTGTAAAGAACCTGGTCCAAATAAATCAAATGTTGGTCCTTTAAGAGAATAGCTAAATACTATATACGAACGCTAATTCAGAGAAGCCTTTTCCTTACATAGTCTGTACTGTACATGAACTACATTTAAATCACCATATAATACAGTAACTACTGATTGAATTTTATTACTGAATCAGGTCTCAAAAGCTGGCTGGCTTCTTCTGGTCTTTCTATACAAGAGATAGGGGTGTCATCAGTGCATGGCCCGTTTATTGACATGCTATGGGTTTGACTGGGGTTCTGCCAGAAATGATTTCTTATAGTTCTGTATTTTGTATTAATGGCCAAGAAACCAGGATCAGAAAGCAAGTCCTGAACAGCCGTTCGACCCTCAAGCATGCTCACAACTTGAGACATTGTAGGTCGAAGAGTTGGTGATGCATTAGTGCACAAGAGAGCTACGTTTAGCATCACCATGGCCTCCTCTGATGAATATTCAGACCCCAACTCTGGATCAACCAACTCCAGCAGACTTCCTCTCTCCTGTAGAACATAGGCCTGCAGATTTTCCAAAATCATATCATCAAGGATGCTACTACATACTCTGTAAAATCCTCCTCTGCATATAATCTTACCCAGTCAAGCAGGTAAACAAATTCCTCCTTTGGCTTGTAGTTTGCATTGCTTTTGCCGCTAGCAATTTCCAATGCAACAACTCCAAAGCTATATACGTCTGCTTTGTTGGTTAAGTAACCTCGCATTGCATACTCTGGAGCCATATAACCACTGCAAAGTCAGAAGCCACAATGAGTTAACAAATAGTGAAGGGACCCATCGCTTGATATAATAGGCAATGAGATGGCCGAGCTCGATTTCTTAATGTTCTTGTCGAGTATTTGACAAGATGGTGTACAATGGAATGCATGTAATGCTAAAGGGTTTACATAGTTCCAGCAACCCGAGTGCTAATGTGAGTATTGTCATCTTCATTGAGCTTGGCCAAACCAAAGTCAGATATCTTGGCGTTCAGATCCTTGTCAAGCAATACATTGCTTGTCTTGATATCCCTGTGCACAACTTTTATTCTGGACTCTTCGTGGAGGTAGGCCAAACCTCTAGCTACCCCTAGGCAAATTTTTTGTCTAGTGGGCCAGTCTAATTTTATTCTGCAGATTGCATCTCTTCCTGAAAATAGTAGAAAAGGACAAGCCATTAGCAGACCAGTAGCTTGAAGATTGTTGCCTGTGATTTTTTATGGATGGAAGTGCTTAACTCACCAAAAAGAGCCCGTGATAGGCAATTGTTTTCCATGTACTCGTATATAAGCATCAATTGGTTTCCATCAACACAGCATCCATACAATTTCACAAGATTTGGATGTTTTAAGGCAGATATCATGCCTATTTCATTTACAAACTCACGATTTCCTTGCTTCGATTTGGAGGACAGTTGCTTCACTGCAATTACTGTGCCATCTGATAGTAGGCCCTGCACTTGGTAATGGAGCATATCAGATTTCCTAATTAAAACATCGTAATGAAAGGATGCACAGTAACAGAGAATTTTAAGTTGAAGTGATAATTAGAACATCATAATTCTAGGATGGGTATACAATATGACTAAAGTGACAAAACTTCAGTCTACAATTATACCCCTTTGTCATGGTTCTCTTGAAACCACCGACTCCTATGTCTAGCTAACAAGTTTTCGGTCCTATAAGTTCAGAAAGAACATTGAGACATCAACCTTTAAAGTTCCCAACATTCGTTTTTCCAAAGGTTTGTGAAGCCTTGAGACATGGCTTGGTATATAGAATCTGTGTTTAAACAGTAAACTCTATATTTGCTGGTGCTCAATGCAGTTTGCGGATGCTTGTTAATGCTTATTGTATGCAATAATGTCTTTTCCCTTTTCGTAACACACAAATTAGAGAGTCGAATGAAAGAAAACGGCAAATTACCTTGTAAACTGTGCCAAAACCACCTTCACCGACTTTGTTTGCAGCATCAAAGTTCTTGGTGGCAGCTTTTATTTGTCTTAGTGTGAATAGTCCTGTTTGTAGCTCTAAGCTTCTCAACTCTGGGAGAAAGCATTTTGATAAGTTCAGTGAAAATACTGGAGCCTTAGGCATACGAGTTTCTTGAATAACGATAACGATATGAATACAAATAAGCAGTTGTAGATAGTTCATCACCTACTTCAAATCAAAAGGCAATGTGTAATACTAAATGTGACACACTTGACCATCATGGACACTCAAATGATTTTGCTAATTTGTACTTATCTAATGTTCTTTATGTTAAAGAGGATGTCGATAAAATCTTTTCAATAACAACACATTACTTCCCCTTTTTCCTCTCCTATTCTCAATACCTTTGTCCTCAGAGACTCTGTTTCCCAACCAGCCTTTTCTCCATACAACAGCCAGCATCAGAACGACAAGCAGTACTCCTACTCCTACTGCTGCAGCTACTATGATGGCATTCTTTTTCCCATTGGCAGAAGGCGGAACGAAATCTAGGCAAGAAGAGGAGTTCATTATGATTAATACGTATCTTATAGTGGCAGCCAAAAGTGAATACATCATTTTCCTATATGAAATAATGATTGTGTCAAGCTGAAAAGAGTTTACAAGTGAAGACGAGATTTGAATTCTACTTACTCGGATCCACAGATATAGCTGATATGAGTGGACCATATGTTCCTCTCTCTGGTATGCCTGTTGTTCCTCTGCCAGCCCAGTAAAAGTGGATCTTCATGGTGTGGCTTGTTACTGCTGTTGTAAATGCTTTTGTGATTGGCCTACCAGCTCCACCAGCCTCTCGTTCAATGTCAAAATCTTTCATAACTAATTTTCCCTATGTCCACACAACACAAGCAGCTGCAGAATGAACATCCCAGGGCCAGAGAACAAACATTTCCAATCATCAAACGGACTTCAGTTACCTGGATATAAACGTCAAACACACGTTTCCCAAGACTACTAAATGTATTGTCCTTTGTGAAAACAATCTCTGCGAAGTGTAGTTTGACTGTGTAATTCCCATTCATTAGGCAAAGTCCATAGTATGTGAGGGAGAGAGGAGAAGCACGCGCTGTAGTGTAGAGGTGTGCATTGGTAGCAGACACGTTGGATATGACAGAGGTATTGGTCTGAATGTAGACATCTGAATCAATATCATTATCCATGAAGTTTCCGGTGCTGCTAAATGCCCAACCCTGACCCGAGTAATACATGGAAGCACCTTTTCGTTCTACGTCAGCCTCGTACACTGTGTTATCTACATTCACCTCCTCACCACCACAATTGATGTGCACGGAGTAATGAACTGCAAACAAAGACTTATACCATGAATTATATATACCAGATTACTTTCTCTCAACATCTAAAAGATGCATTGATCTTCTTTTCTTAGTCGTCCAAATACAACTTGGAAGTCTCCTCATTCCATAAATCACTCAACACTTTCATGAAGAGCTACACATTGATAGATTACCCTAAGCCCAGATGGCTTACTTACGTTGATTACCAGAAGCAAGGCAGGGGAAATCTTTCTTAAGGCACGGTTGCGCTCTGCTTCTGCAACACGATGAAGAAAAGAAATACCAAATATTATATCTAGATTTTGCATGAGACAAGAAGGAATGATACATTCCTCCAGGAATTGGATAAGGAAGGGTCAAGATCCTTACAATTTACTTCTTGATGCGGAATAGCTCTCCACCAAGTTCCTGAAGGAGTCAATAAAGTGGGGTTTCTTAATATCGTTAGTCTTGTAACAACAATAATGATAAATAACAAATTACACTCACACACTCCCTCGAGGACATTCTATTGAACTTGAGCTTTCCCAGGTGAAGTTATTATATGACAGATCCCTGGAGACAGAGAACAAAGGAAGCATCTATGAATCACCATACATAGAATAGCTGC
Organism: Erythroxylum densum; assembly: GCA_024678245.1. Classification (NCBI taxonomy): domain Eukaryota; kingdom Viridiplantae; phylum Streptophyta; class Magnoliopsida; order Malpighiales; family Erythroxylaceae; genus Erythroxylum; species Erythroxylum densum. The sequence continues at coordinate 270,406 of JANPWT010000009.1, read as the reverse complement.
AGTCGAAGCAACATCACTAAGACGTACACATTCTTGTTTCTTTCCAAGATCCATTCAGGCACAGACCCAGTAAGTTTGTTTCCTGTGAAATACCTACAATTATAGGTAAAAGGAACATGTTATGATGGGGAGTAGGCAGCAAAGACTTGTACAAAAGCTTTTAGAGCGTCAACTTACATGAAATCAACTTTTGAGAGTTGGAAAAATGATGATGGAATTGTTCCTGTCATGGTATTGAAGCTGAGATCTCTGCATTAAATATTGAAAATTATTTATATGGAATGATACCAACTGTCAAATCTCTTCAAAAGTTTTAACATGGAAAGCAACTGTAAATAAACAAACATGAGCAACTAGTACCCTTACTACCTAAAATTTTGTATTGACATGTTTGTAATCATTAAGTTATCACACAAACTTTTTCAAGCATGGGTTAAATGTGAAGGCATTCTTGACAGATGATGACATCGTGCAACATTCAGTTGAATCCATTTCCCGTCCATGTATTTTTACATTGGCAGGACCCTCGAGATTACTTCTTTGGAAACTAAAACATCATCACTGTTCACTGGGACTTGTTTTAACCTTTTCAGAAAACTACTTACAAAGTTTTTAGTTTCTTCATATGCCCAATGTAATCTGGCACTGGTCCGTATATCAAGCAATTCCTTAGCACCCTGCACATCACGGTCCGTCTCAAGTGCTTACAAACAACAGGAGATTAAAAACAGAAGACAAGATAATGTAAAAAGTTTCTGACTCACAATGCCTTCATTGATTGCATGTTACTCAATGGTGGGAAAGGGGATCCTCTACCTTTTAGATCACTAATCCTCCTAAAACTCAATAAAATGCTTTCAGTGAACTAAAAGAAGTGTAGAAAATGTAAAAAAAAAGAAGACACTGCAAGCATACAGGTCACTTAAGCTTGTCAAGGCAGATAGGGTGGATGGTATTGGCCCTTCAAGAGAGGAACCTTGTATGTGCCTGTGTAAAAAAACAAAAGAGCTGGAAATTGTTAATTCTGCCAGAAATATAGATGGGAATAAGATTTGCATGCTGTAAACTCACAGTTTCTGGATGTTTTTCCATTGGCTGATAAAACCAGGCATCTTGCCTGAAAATTTGTTGTCACTGATCCTCCTAAAAGAAATAAGATCCGATAAGCCACTTTAGAATACATTGCTGTTACTTACCTTGTCATCGATCATCCATGTTTTAGACATTAAGAAACCACACATTGAAGGACGGTTTTGATATCGATTTGGGTAAATTAATTTCAAATATTCTAGTATTTTAATAATTTGTCAAATATATATCAACTTCTGTTTTATACGACTATATATATCATGAACCTATTAAAAATATATATATATCTTATTATAATCTTGTTAATGATAGAACTTAAATGTGTTTAACTAAATTTTAACGTCACTTTTAGAATGTTTTTTAAGGCATTTTACAAAATTTGGACGTATTTTTTATTTTTATGTTTTTTAATTCTTAACCTTTACAAAAATATAATTTTCTCAAGAATTTTTTTTCAAATTTTTTACCAAAGGTGGATTAGAATATTATTAACATTTTTCCAAATTTAAAGTACGTAAATTCTCTCAAGATCTACATAAGTATACATTTTTTTTTATAAATCGTGATCTCTAACATTACAAAATGAAAATTTAGATCATATTTGACTCATAAATCAAAATATTTGACGTAATTTATCCTCTTCCTTATTAAAATATCTATTAGGTATTTTTAAATTTGGGAAAATATTTTTATTTTATTTTCAACTAATTATAAATAAAATAAAAATATTAGTTGAAAATAAAATAAAAATTATATTAATCATAATTATTTTTTTGTTTTCATAGTGTGAAGGGCTCTTAACACTATTTAATTAAGTTATGAAAGAATAATAAAAAGCACGATTTTGTTATTTTTATCATTTAAAAAAGAAGGAAAATTTGAAATTGTTAAATCACCTATGCAAGTATTAAATAATAAAACCATATTATATATGACAAAAGATGACTTTTATAATTTCATAAATTATGGAAAGAGGAGGCAATTAAAAAATAAAAAAATATGAACCACACGTTTAAACAAATAAATTTGTACTGAATCTAAAAACAAAAACAAAAAATAAAGTTGGTTAAATAATTATTAAAATCAGCAATGTTTTAATGATGATAGAAACTGATGACATTCTGGTGAAGGCGGAGCATGCACGTGGTTAAGACATAAAAGAGCAAAATGCAAAAACTATGTACTCACAAATCTGTTAAGTTGACCAAGTTAGCAAGTTGTGCAGGTAATCTTCCCGTGAAAGCATTTGAAGAGAGAACACTGACAGGAGACGGTAAAAGCATAGGTAGTGAATCAGGCATATATACGTCCTGACCTGGTTTAACAATTAATAAGCACAAGAAATTAAAGAAGAAAGCAAATTACAGTTTCTGTAAGTTGAACAATTTCCCAATTTCTGGTGGGATGGCTCCTGAAAACTGATTTCCTTCAATGCTCCTGTAAGTCCAAAACTTCTTAGAATACTTTTGTGTGTTAATTATGTGATTGTAAAGATATACATGCATGGTTTGGGATAAGGTAAAGAAACATACAGGTTTTTGAGGGTGGTGATGTTGGTGAGGACAATGGGGAATGGCCCAGAGAGTCGATTTCCCATAAAATACCTACATATATAAATTATTATTAAATAGAAAATTAAGATGCAAAATAGTAGCTAAGCTAGCAATTGATGATCACATACAGCTCCTCTAATCGCATGGTAGCCCATTCAGAAGGTATAGAACCGGTGAGGCAATTACGAGTCAGATCCCTGTTAGTGTTTCCAAAATATCAGTACTAACTACTAATACTAATACATATATATATATATATATAGGTAGAAGCTTACAGAATTTTGAGGTAGCGAAGCTTGGAGAACTCTGGCGGGACAACTCCTGATAGATTCTGAGCCTTTAAAGCTCTGCAATTAAAGCAGTTTTAGTTAGTACTAAATACATTCATTTTTGCTTAAGCACAAGCACGTGGAGTATACTATATTTAGTACTAGATATTCTTAACAAGGTATCTCTTTTTTGGTTACAGAGAGAGAGCCACTCTTGCTCCAAGTCCAATGCACCACCTATGGCTATGACCCACCCACTGTCCACTCACCGGCAACTCATCCTCATCCCCCAATATTTAAGATTAAATTACAATAGCGAGTGCATTTGAGTGTGTGCTACAGCTGCAAGTGCAACCTCGTCCACTACTATATGAAGAAAAAGCTTTTGCTTTTGACTTTTCAACGTCCCAAAAGTTGTACCGAGTTACACTGCGAAGAAAGTTAGCGTGCAACGTACATTGAAACGACGTGGCAAGTGAATGAAGAGGAGGGGGAGGAGGAAGAGGAGTTGACAGTGATTAAGGAGGAGTTGAGAGCGATTAAGGAGGAGCCGCAATCGCAAATGACTCTGCTTTCAAAACCTTTTCTGCTCTCTACTATGTTCCAGTTGCCTCCTTCTCCTCCATCTCCACCACCGCATGGATCTTTTCCAAAATCCCAGTCTTTCTTTCCCAGTTTTTTCCCTATTTCTCTTAATGCTTTCACTGCACCCAAAGCCAATTATAGATATATTAACATTCTCATTTTAACTTATCTCACACGTACATGTAACATAGGCGTGCTAATTAACTAAAAAGTTTGGATACCTTCTCGAGGGTGGAGCTTATTGTTTGGTGGAGATGATGAAGTGGGGTTGGCCGCAAATGTTAATGACGCAAACGATGTGAAGAAGAGGATGAGCTGCAGAAGGGTGTTGCAGTTGGGAATTGCCATGTGATCCACTGCTACTCTTCAGATCTCATCAGATGCAATGCAATCTATATAAATGCATGAGTGATCCACTGCTAATCTACGTACAAAGCCAGAGAAAGAGAGAGGATAAGAAAAGTCTAGAGATAGAGGAGTGTGGACTGATCAGATTGCTGCTTTCTTCCCTTTTTTTATTACGTTAAAACACAGTACTGCTGTCAATTGAAATGGACCCGTGCCATTTCCACCAGCGTCTCCTTGCACAAATACTTATTTTTACCTTCATTATTCTTTCCGTATAAATTAAGTACAAGACCTTTTATTATCATATGCTTTTATTAATGAAAAAATTTGTAATCGTTTTGTCCGCACGAATAATCCAGTTAGTCATTAGAAAGAAAAGTGAGTCCAAAATTTATAATCGTTTTCCTTGAATCAAATTTTCAACTTAACCTATTTTGAAATTATTAAATAGGCATTTTAATTGAATATTAAACATATCTTAAATAAATTATTTAATGACAAATTTTACTTAATTGATGTTTATAAAATAGATAGATACATTTGAATTTTTAAGTAATTCTTTTTGGAATTAGACACGAATGCACGATGTACGACCAAGAGGCAGGTGGAAGACGAATATATACTATAGGCACGATAAACAAATAATAGGTTTGATGAAAAGCGCGTCTAGAACGTGGACTATTAGTACATTGACATTTTGACCTCAAGTTTATGTAGAGAGCGTGAGAGCTTTGGTTCTTATTCATCAGTCAACGGTTGCTCCGTCAACAAGTATGAGCTGTAGGAATTGGATTGCCTTGCCTGATATCTTTTCGGTTTACAGTAGAATTAGTATTCACCAGCTCTTACTCCTACTCCTCCCTAAAATAAATTGAACCTTTGGCCTCAATCATACTAAAAAACACCAACATTTATTTAATTCTCACATACTTATAAAAAATTTAAAATATATGTACATATAGAATAATTATGTATCATATTTTCATCTCCTTATAAATGGGGAAGTAATCTCATTTTTTAACTATTAAATAAAAATTACTTTTACAATTTAAATTTTAAACCTCCCAATTCACTAAATTAATCAATCAAGTCAAAAGACTTGGCACATTAGTTATGTTCTTCACTCAAATTTCAATATAAATATATGTTAGAGGTGCAAATTAAACTTTTGATTATATTTAATTAATCAGTTTAATTACTTTATCTTTATATGTTGTTTAACTTTTCAAACATTTTTAAATTTTTATTTATTTCTTGATTCTTTGAAATTTTGAATTACTAATATCACTATAAAAAGAATTATTACTAGTAACTTATCATCAAACTATAAGTTGTAACCTCCTTTATTAAAAGAATCTCATCGTTTTTCTTTTATATTGGTGGAAACATTTGATGGCATGAGGGCAAACTAAAATATAATGATTTATTTTAAAGCTTTTTCCTATGCCAACGTAATATGGATCGCAAAAGACTTTCTCTTAATACATGCATGCTAATGGAAATAATCGACTTTTTAATTTGATGTCTAATTGATTCAAGTTAAAGCTCTTCAACTTATAAGATCAAGAGAATTCATGCCAAATATGTGAATTAAGAGTCAATATCACTATTCTTGTCCAAAAAAATTTGATGAACTTTCTATATATTAGTTATCTCTTCCCTTTTGTCAATATAAATTGGGTAGAGTACATATAAAACTAAATCTAACTTCTCAAGTGATGGACTTTAATTCATAATGTGATTTAAATGCTCTAACTTAAAAGCACACATATATACAAAGTGCTCTCCTAAGAATATTCACTAATTATATGTTTCAATCTCAATCTAAAATTCATCTTTCTTCTCCTCGGTGTATATATATGATAAGTCTTTTTCCTTTGGGTACAAATTCTTAGTCACTATATGAATGATGAGATATGTATATATAAGAACAAACTTTTACCTCTTTTTATACACCACTAATACTTAATACGGAGGATGATCCTTCCTAAAGTTTCATTCTTTTAGAAGCTCTTCCTTTTTTCCCTCCCTGTTTAGTTTACCAACATTATTGCTTAATTCATCTAGGGACTCTTGGTAATTTTTCTTTCTTCATTGAGGTTCAAGATTTCAATTATTTAATGTCATCAATATTTTTTCCTCATTTGATTCCACTTTTGTTATCTTCCTCATTCATCTATCCTTTTTTCTTATCACAAGTAAACTTTCACATCACTTATTGCGTTTTCTTTATAGCTTACATCATAAAGAAGTCAATTTATTTCAAATATATACATAGACTTGGATCCTTAACAATTAGTCCTTAATCATTTTTAACGTATTATTTTGATAAATTTTCCTTTAGAAAGCAAGTTCTATTAATATGACTATAACCACCACAAAAGAAGCACCTTATTATAAAATGATTTGATAATCGTGAACCATATTATTCAAACTTATAAGGATATTACATGTATGCATTTCTAAGCTTTATTTGGTTTATAGTTAATAAGGTTATCTCCTTGTCTAATAATAAGGTCTACCATATGTCATGATCTTTTGATAAAAAGAGAGGCCTATAGTAATTCTGAAAAAAAAATGTCATACTTATTTATTTATATCTAAAATGATGGGGAACTTATATATTCTTTTTTGTTGATGTGGGGGCTATATTATGCATATATTATTTTATGTCTTTATTTTGTGTCATCATGTAATAGTGATACATATTCTTTTATAAAGCACATTATTTCCTTTGCATTCTTCACTCTTTAAACCGCTAGTGTCATCTTATATATATTTACAAAAAAATCTTTTTGTCCTTCTTATCTTTCTTATCATTCCTTTTTTTCTCTTTATGATCTATAAGAAGAGGACATTGGCACTCGATATTTTTCAATTTCAGACACGTATATTAGATCATGTTATCTTTTTTTTAAAGCTCATTTTTACCTTCTTTAAGTTCTCTTATTCTTAAGGTATTTTCTTGAAATTTCATGTCATTCTCATCATTATCACTACATGAGGTTCCCACTTCTTTCATTCTTAGAGACCTTGGAAGCCACACCTTTTTATTGTTAGAATCACTTCCTCGATATACATTTCTTCTGGCTACATCTCATAAGTAAGGTGTGACCCAATACGCTCTTCCAACTATCTATTCAAGTCTTTTACTTCATGATGTGATGTCTGTATCCAATAAAAATTATACTAAAGATTGCTTTGGGAGTGCACCTATCAATCTTATAGTATAAATTAAGTGACCATGAGTGTTAGTCCTATGAGAACTATAAGTACTAATACTAGGCAACTTTTTATTACTTCTAAAATCTCTAACACTCATATTACTCACGCAAGAAGTATTCAATATTTCAAAAACTTGTTTAATAACCAATTGTATGAGTTTTTATATTTAATACCCCTTTACTAGCTATTATAGCCAACAATTACTTAGTATAATGACATTTTCCAATGTGTTTGATTGACTATACCTTTATAAAGTTAACCTATGTTCCCTATTCGATCTTCCTATGTCTTAGTTAAGTGATTTCTCAAAAATTATACAAAATATTTAGGCATTAATATAACTTGGTTCTAGGACATTCAATCAACCTATGCTCACCATTCAGTTGGCTTATAGTAAAGACTTTAACATTTTATTAGTCTACTACCTAGTTTGCTCTGCTTAACCCATTCCTTTAAAAAAATTCAACATAAAAAAGTACTTTTCAGATTGACCTAACTCCATATAGGTAGATCTTTATCTCAAATTCAACATTTTCAAAACATTTCAAAGTTTTTCAAAGAAACTTAATTATAGCACAATCAATAATTTCCTAATTTGAAAATCAATTATTTAAGTAGGTTTTCTTTAAACCTTAATCAAAATGTCGCTTTAATCTTAAAAGGATTATGCAATAAAGTCTAACATGAAAAGTTATGAAGTGTTAATGTAACAAGTGAATTATAAAAAGAAAGATGGCGGTTACAATAACTTTATTTTTGAAAATTAAATAATATATTAACCAAGAATGAACCAACTAAAAGCAATATATAGAAACATAATCTCTAACATTGTTTCTAACTTACAAAAGTTATAAAAAAAGAAATTTTGATGAAAACTTAAAAGGAAAACCAAGTAGATAATCTGGCTTAAATATTCCAATTCTCTCGTAGATTTGAACTCATACTATCTTCTAATCCTTTAGCAATCATAGCCTCTTTAATCCAATGAACTAACATGTTGGTAACTTGAATCAAATTCCTCAAATTCTACTTAAAG
>JANPWT010000009.1:227167-246139 GCA_024678245.1 Erythroxylum densum | reverse complement strand
CTCACCCAAAATTTGCAATTATTTTTCAGGACCCAGAAGAATACCCCGTTAGGCAACGGGCGTATAGCAACCGCATGCGAGTGAGAAAAGAGGTCGGGATCAGTTCGCGTCTGCATTAGAGTTTAATAAAAATTGTACTTTCTGAATTTTTGTACAAATGAATAGGTCATGTTGTATAGTCAACAAACTGAATAAAATAGTATTTAAAAAAGGCCCCCCGTGGTCATTGAACTCACCGACGATTATTTATGTAAATTGTTTTCCGCATAATATATAAAGTATGTGTATGTTTCAAAAGAAAAATTTTATACTGAGTTTTGACTGAGTGATGTAGCACGCCACCCTCACAGGGCAGGGACTCGGACATCACCATCGATGTCGGGTTCGAGTCATGTGGGAGTGGGGTGTTACAGAAAGAGCTCACGAGAATGAGCTACTAGTTGGCCCAAGAAGGGGAGAATCAGTACTTCCTCAAAGGATGTTAATGCTTGTGATTGACTTTTAGTGTCTAACATCAAGGAGTAGAAAAAGAAAAAATGCTCGAAGAAGAGAGCAGAGGATAAATATGTCAGTATTTTGAGAAAGGAAAAAAAGTAGGTATTGGGCCTAAGTAAAGTTATAGTAGCGGGTTTAGGGATCAAAAATACAAATTTCAGTTGACAGATAGATGATTTGGTTTATGAAAATAAATAGAACCAGTAGAGAAACACAACAGAGAAGGAGTGGAGTATTCGGATTCGATGCACGAAGATGTAATATGCCATAGAAATTCTAAAAACATTAAAGCCTTTTTCAATCACAAGAAAACCCCAGTTGTATGCCCCCAAATCGAAGATGACAATAGAGGTTCAAAATCTAAACCAAATAAAAAAAACTTACGCCAAATACCCTAGATCTGGATCGAAGACGAAGCAACCCAGATAACCTATCAAAGCGAGAGAGAACAGAAATAAAAAGGAAAATATATGATTGAGAAGTAGAGAGTGAAAGAAAAGAAGGGAAGACTTAGCTGAAGCAGACAGATGAGATTGACGTTGACCAAAAGCAAATGGAGTCTGTTACAGTCAAATGGGATTGTAGACATTCTTTACTATACCTCACTTTAATTCTCTCTGTTCTCTTCATTTTTCACAACCAGATTGCATCCAACTTACTGGTCGGACACCACAAGCTTCGTGTCAAGAGATCGTCTTCAGATCTTTCTATGATCTTTATATTCTCTAACACGATCTGAATTAGATTGAAAGTTCAGGAACTTAAATTTTGCCTCAACAAAAATGCTAGGTCTGAAGAATGTGTTAGTGAGGAAACATCTAAAGGACTCTTAGGCTATGCTGGGTTAGACGTGATGGAATTGAATGATTTATAATATAATGAAATGTAAATAGATATAATATTATAAAATTGTTGTTTGGGAGAAATGTAAGGATTCATAATATAATATAGTAAAATGTTATTTAAAAGAAGGGTTTTTAATATAATATAGTGAAAAGTTGTTTATCATTTTACATTCCATCCTAAACTCATCATATTAAATATTTCTCATTTTTACTATTTAGGATGGAATGGAATATAATATGAAACTCTCTTCTTCCATCCCATTCTATTCCATTTTATTATAAACCCTCCTCCCAAATAATGAACTAAAATTACATTCTTTTCCATTCCATTAATAAACCTCCAACCAAACATAGCCTTAAGCTCTTTGGAATTATTGTGTTGGTCATAAAATGCGAAAGAATATCTTCTTTAATTATCGAGACCTCAGGATTGTTGCCTTCAGATTTGAATAAACTAAAATCAGATTAAAGATTGATATGTAAATGCATATAAACAAAACAAATTTGAAAAATGAAAAAATATTACAAAACATATGACTGCACATAAGCAACATAGTATTAAGATCAAAATAAGAAAAAGAAAATAAAACAAAAAGGCACTATCATAATCTCTTATTTACTTTCCTAATCGGATCCAAAATTGCACTTTCACATACACCAAAAAGACATTATGATCACAAACTATAAGTTCACATTTGTAAATGTTGGAAGGTGTAGTGAGACCTTACCTTTTAAACTTGACAAGTCCCTTTCTTCTTATGCTTGCTTTACAAGTCCACCTTGTGCTCTAATGGCTCCAAGTAGCTCTAATTTGCCCTTTATCGATGTTGTGAGTAGTTACTAGAGTTACATACTCTAGTTCACACCCCAAATCCCAAGCCTCGTGAATGGCGACTCAAAGAGATAAGAACACGAGGGAGAACTCAATGTTCTTGGGAGAGCAAGTGTGGGAGAGAGAAGCCTTTTCATGCATCCTCTCTATTGCAACTTATACAGAGAAAATGGAGAAGAGTTGGACACTCCATCAAATAACCTCTTACTTGAAAGTTTTGTCTTTCTTGTAAGACCTAACTTACATGTCCACATTGGATTACTTATGCCAATATGGACACGCTACTTTGCTATATCTCCCACTTGTACACATTAGCAACAATATATGTTTCATTATAGAAAGAGCAACACATGTCTATTCGCAGCAACAAACGCTTTGTTTATATCAACTCATGTTGTATTTCTCAACCTCAAATATTCATTCTCACTATCATACAAGAAGTGGAGCGTGCGACCATATGAGAAAGGTACCGGCAAGGATCGTTACATTAAGTCACCATCAAACTAATGTAACATCACTTAAGTTATCGTTATACCCCAATTCCTTTCTAATCACACTAGATTTTGCATCTCTGATCCCTCTTTTCACAAAGAGCTATGCAAAAATCCTACAATGTATTTGCACTCATGGCTACCATATAGACAACTCATGCCTATTAACAACTAATGTCTTTGTAACTGCCCAGGCAATAAGTCACAAATAGCCTATGTGATATCAAAATGATTTTTCTTAGACAGTCATGTCAATCCACGAAGTCTTGGTTGCTTTCTTAGTCATACCTCCTGGCCTGTAGATAATATGTTGAAGTAGCAACACCAATTCTTAACTTCATGACATAGGTTAAAGTTCCAAAGGGTATAGAGGTAGACTAGATGTCGACAGGGCTCACACAGTGATGAAGAAGGGACCTATTCATCACTCCCTTATTCGGTCGTCTCAAGCACATACAGTATGAAGTGTATGTTATGGTGGAGCTCCCACTAAGGTTTGTCACGTTCTAAATAACAACATATAGAACATGGTCCAGTCACTCTAAAAAGTGACTGACTTAAGCCACCATAAACTCAAATCCGACTTCATACAGGCTATACACTTTCCATGTTTGACTAAACAAGTCTTATTTTAGCACTCAGCTAAGGTGACATACCACATCCTTAATCACGCCACAATAATTAAGGAGATTGCCTATCATTTTGTACCTTGCAATACTTTGTCTCATCCCACTCGCTATCATAGCATTGGGGCGATGTTCTCGTGTGAGAGAGCAACATCAAGTCTGGTGACAATTTTTAGATATGTGCTATTTTCAATTAAACCTTAATTTACTATATAAATTCACACAAGATTAAAATGAAAAACATATTTCATTAATGCATAAGTAAATGTACAAATACATCAAATCCTCAACAAACCTAAACCCCTAATGTGTTTTTGAAAAGCATCTCTAGCAATGGGTTTAGTAAAAGGATCAGCTATCATATCTCTCGTAAAGACATGCTTTAGGACCACATGTCCTTGTGCAACGATATCATGGATGAAATGGTAGCGAGTACCTATGTGCTTTGTCTTTCCATGATACTTGGGTTCCTTTGCATAGGCAATTGGAGCTGTGTTATCACAATAGACAACTGTGGCCTCACAAAGATGCCCGATAATGTTGAGGCTCTTAAAAAATCTCCTCAACTATATCGCCTCTTGCACCACCGAGGTACGTGCAACATACTCAAACTTCATCATGGACAATGACACGCACTATTGTTTATTACTACATCAAGAATTGGCTCCTCCTCTAATAGTGAAAACATATCTCGATGTGGACTTTCTCTTATCTCTATCAATAAATCCATCAGCATCACTATATCCAACCAATTTGAGGCTCCCACCTTAATAACATAAGGCCATGTTAGTAGTTCCTTTTAGATATCTAAGTATCCGTTTGACCACTGCCTAATGCACAGGTCTAAGATTACTTTGATTTCTACTAACCATCCCAACTGCAAAGCATATGTCGGGTCAAGTACACAACATAACGTACATTAGATTACTGACAGCGCTTGCATATGGTACCTTAGCCATTTTTTATTTTTATTCCTCTATTTTAGGACATTGATCCATACTTAGTTATAGGCCCTTCTCTATTGGAGTGTCAACAAATTTACAGTTATGCATATGAAAACATTCCAAAGTCTTATTAATATAGGTTTTTTGAGACAAACTAAAAAATCAGCTACATATAAAGAGAGTATAAGAAATATCATCTACATATAAAGAGAGTATAAGAAAAACATTCTCTTGTCTGTTTATGTATACACAATGGTCCTCTTCAATCATTGCAAAGCCTACTGATGTAATGACTTGATGAAATCGAAGATACCATTGTCTAGATGATTGTTTCAGGCCATAAATGGAATGTCTCAAGCAACACACTTTGCGTTCTTATCCCTTTGCCCGAAACCCAACGAGTTGATCCATGTAGATCTCTTCATTTATTTATCCATTTAGAAATATTGTTTTAACATCCATTTGGAACAAATCCAAATCTAAATGTGCAATAATATCTAGGATAAGGAGAATAGACACAAATCTCAGTATAAGAGAAAATGTCTCATCATTGTCCACACCCTCCTTTCGAATGTAACCTTTCACCACTAATCGGGCCTTGTACTTATCAATTGTTCCATTTGCATTGCGCTTAACCTTCAAGACTCACTTGTTTCCAATGGTTTTGCGCCCAATAGGTAGATCGACTAAGTCCTACACATGATTCTTAGCCATGGATTCCATCTCGTCTTCTATTGTTGCAAGTCACTTGCTCGAAATTGGTGAGTTCATTGCTTTTTCAAAAGAAAAAAGGTCCATTAGTATCAACATAAATGCTCAAGAAGGACCATCCTTCTATTTCAAAGTGTCTACGTGGAACATTTTTGCCTTAGCTCCTACGCAATTCTAGAGATTGAGACTCAGGTTCTATGTAACACCCACATACTCCCTGGGAGGATATGCAAATTCTACACAAAATTGAACCAAAACATACCAAACATTTCAAAGCATTCTCAAAAACTTAAGCCATATATATTATCTTTCATTAGATGTTGTTTTTAAAGAGAACATATCAAACATATTGTACTTATCCAAATACATGCCATAATGTTAAAAGCCAACCTATATTAAGGTTATTACAAACCATATGTAGGATATTACAAACCATAGCCACAAATATACAAAATGTCTCATTACACTAATTACAAGCAAAAAAAACTCAAAACAAAACAAATTGAACATTTCCAATACAAAACACATTCTTCTTGACCACTGCGGTTGTCTTTGTCCCAGACTTTAAACCTTCTTATCAGAAGCTAAACAGAGACAAAATCATCGTGCTAAGCATAAAGGTTAGCGGGGAATTACTAAACAAGACATAAACTGGCGACTGTTTGTAACAGTTGCTTAATATTCACATATACTGAGTCAAATCATATCACAACAATCTTTAATTGTTCATATTAAAGAGCAATCCAAACATTATGTCTCTCATAACAAATTATTATTCATCAATATAGAACTTTCTTGCATCGAAACAAAACTCATAAATATCATAGCGTAATGTACATGTATCAAAACTAAATATCAAAACAGAATATAACTCTTTCATATCAGAATATGACTTGTATCAGATCATAATATTTTTTATATCAAATTAGAGCTTATCTTGTATTAGATTAGAACTTGTTTATATCAATACTAAATATGTATTAGAATACAAAACAATTTAGCTTGCTACTCCTTTTTAGAGAAGTGGGTAATTGGACCAGAACAGAATATACCATGATTGGTATCTTAGAAATAGAAGAGACTTATGTCTTAAAATCAGGGGACACTATAGCGTCGATAATCTGGGGACACTATAGTGTCAAGTTATAGGAGCAGCTGCATATTCTTTTAGGCATGCCTATTTACCCATAACTAGGACTTGATAGTTTTAAAACAAAAACTTTATTTCATTTTACTCAACTTGAACATATTCATTCACATTTGATCAAACTCAACATGCCTTATAAACATAAGCATTTGCAATAATGCACCAATGGATACATTAATTAATTACATTTTACAAGTACCCACCTAAGTTCCCAATTCACAAACATTCATAACTAACACATCACTTATATCATTTAAATCACATTTGTGTTTCTTTAATAACTTATAAGTTCCAAATTAGACACTTTGATATCAAAATAACACCTTCCACAAGTTATTTTTTGAAATGGAAGACTCTTAAGCCACAAGACTACTTAATTAGGGAGCCTTAAATTTTTCACACACTATAATTTTGATAATATATCCCCACCATAATTCTCCCTATTCCAGTTCCATACTCTCTACCCACTTTGAACTCTTTTTATTCCTTTACATGTGCCTAAATACAACATCCCAAATCTGCAACAACAACAACTCTACTTTGACCAAAATCTCATATATCGAAGGATGAAATTAAATTCACATGTTATGGTTGGAATCTTTCATTTTGAGAGATTAGTGAAGTTAGCTTAAACAAAATAATATCAATAAGATTATTCATGATGATGTACTATCCAAAATCAAAATTTAAGAAAACATGATGTTTACTCTTAATCAAATAGAATATTATCAATGCAATGAAATTTCCATATTGTTGAAAAAAATATTATAATGTCTATAAATGTGATTTTTTTTAGTTTAATACAAAAAAGATTCACTCCTTTTCTTTAGAGAGAGACAAGTAAGAGAAAGATAAAATTTATTTATTTTTTAATTTTTAGGGCCTACTTATCTGGTGGGATATAAATTTGACAGGGAGTCCACAAAAGAATCACATATATACTTTTTATAATGGAAAACTAATGTTTTAAAAACCGAATTGGACATCGACCCGGTCGAAGGAAAAGTTTAAGGTTTAGAGGTTCAATTGATAGTGAATCGCTATAAAACCTGTATATAATAAATAATAAGTAAAACTTATAAGAATAAGTAAAAATAAAATATTTTATTGAAATAAAAGTACACTAATGTCTATTATCATACAATGAATTAATAATAAATAAATATGAGTCTAATATAAATATTAAAATAACAATAAAAATTAAAATTTTATTTCTAAAGGAGGTTGTGTCTCATCATCGTCAAAAGCTCCCATTTCTCCAACGTTATTTAAAGATTCGTAAACTACGCGTTCATCTAAAGTATTTACATCAACTTCTTCTACTACATTAAAATAAATTACAAATTAGTAATGTATGAAATTATTCTGAATTGTAAACTTGTAATATAGTATAATTTTAACTTAAATATGATCAAAATAAGATACGAATTGACCATCAGTAGATATTTTTAATTCATTCGTTGTGAAAAGTTAAACAGTTTGGGGCGATTTTTGAAAATCGTCTGTAAAAATTAACTTTGACTATAATTTTTAAAAATCTTTGTTAAAACTTAAAAGGTTAATTTTTTGTCACAACTTATAAAATGGTCCTTAAAAATTTAACTTTTTTATGCTAATTTTGAAAACAAATTTCAAAACAAATTTCAAAATAAACAAATTTCAAAATAGTAACAAAAAAACATAGTAAAAAGTTTATATTGTTGTAGTGACCTACGACATCCTCTTTATTAACCCTTGCAAGGAATGACATCCTTTTGGTACATTGAGATGGCAGTGGATACTGCACTAACTAAGGCCTCCATTGATGAGGTTTAAGTTGGACGTTAATGGCCAATTGAAATAATACACGTGGTCATAACAAACGGAGAGTTGGAACATGTTTTGGTCGGAGCCTGAAAATCGTTGTGAAATGTATGGTTTGTATGGTAACATGGTTGTTTGTAATAACTCATTGTTAAAGCCTTACGCTTATGTGCTTGAGTTTAGTCTTGTCGATGATCATGCATGGAAAGTTGAGGTTTACTCTGATGGTTGCATTAAAGGGACTAAGTTTTCATTTGAAGAGATTGACGAGTTAAAAGTGAGGTTAAATTGGATCGGGCTGTCTAATTCGACCAAAAATATTTAAATCGGTCGGGTTTCATAAGTTTGTCTATCGCGAGAGTAATAGGAATGCCGACTGACTGGCCAATTATGCGGAGCAGCTGGTCGATGGAATTATTTATTTTGATTCTACACCCATAAGGTACCACTTGATCTTTCTAGAGGATCTTTCAAGAACTTGTTTCTATTGTGTAGTTATGTAATTTGGACTGTTTATTTTCTTTTAATAATAAAAAAAAAGTTAGAGCAATGACACGTTCGAATTTCTTGGAAAGTGAAAGAACAACGCGTTTTAGAAGCAAAACACGTCTTCTTGACTGTTTCGTAAATGCACAGTCAGCAAAATTTGCCTTATACGCCTATTTCTTCGAGACATCGATTGGTAGTTTTGTCATTTATCGATGTATAGTTACCTATCCCAATATGTAACTATACATCGATAAATGACAAAACTTCCGATCTATGTCTGGAAGAAATAGGTATATATATATGATTGACTACTCTTAAAATGCAATAAATTATTTAAAACCTCAACAAAGGATACGCTAATACTAAAATGGTCACATAAGTCTATATTTCCATCCATTTTAATCTTTTAGCATAAATGCCTAAACATGTATCCGTAAATTCAATTCAAATATAAGTTGTCACCTGTATATGATCAATATTAAGATTAACTCATATAAAACTCAAATATAAAAACCTTTAATCGAAAATTTGAATCAAAGCATACACAAATTTATTATAGTTATATCCAATCCTTATATAAAAGTTATTAGTCTATAATGATCATTGAAATAAAAAAATATAAAACTTAACAGGAAAGAACTCATGCTAAGTGAAAATCTTGTTCCTCTAATGATGATTGCTTATCTAGAATGACTTTCCATCTCTCTTTATTGAAAATAACTTGCAGATGTGTTATTATTAGGCACTCCTCTAGTAAGCAACTGCTAAACCTTTAGATTTAAAAGCACAAAAGAATGTATTGTCTTTTTCAACTAGGATTTACTTGTCTTTATACTAATCTTCAAGGTCAAACATGGTCGAGGACACATCTGTGTCTCAAATCGGGTTATTTACTACTTATAATATGGGGAATGAGACATATTTGTATCTTTATTCATATTATTCATAATCTACAGTTTGCAATTAGACACGAACACTAATATGTTGATGTCTACAATCATATTTTATATTGTCTTCTGTTTTAAATTATGGAATTACACGGGTACAGACATGTTTATTTTTATGGCCATGTTTTTCATATTTCTCCAACTTTATATGACAATGCTTCTATTCACCTCTTATAATTTGACATGTTTTCAACTCTAAATTCTTGAGAAGAACACAAATTAGCATAAAAATCGTATTTTAGACCATGTTTAACCAAAATTAGTGTTCTCATCATGTTTTGAATTGTAAACTCCTTCATTTCTTAGATATGTCATTTATAAGGCAACTCTTTCATAATGACCTAAAATAAGCCATAAAACCAATTAAACTAAAGCAATTTGAATTAAAAAATAGCAAACTACTAAGAAAAATACAATATATTTGATGGACATCAATCACTCATATTTATGGACCAAGCACGATGTGCCACTAATAAGTTAAATTAGTTGATTTCATTTAAGATAAGATGATGACATTTTTATAAGCATTTTATATTTACTCAATAGTAGCTTCTTTTTTTTTTTAAATGTAGTGTATTAATAATCTGGGGCTTTAATCTTGAGCCTTGTTACTTTAAGACATTATAATTGTTCCCTTTTTTGAAAGAATTGTAACTCAAACAATCATCTCTCTAATTTTTCCCATGGCTTCTCTAGAGTCAAAAGAATTTTCTTCCTTTTTTTTGTGACACAAACATTGATTTCCATCTTCTATTGAGTGTGTTGGTTAGCTTTTGATAGCAGAAGGCACATCAAGCATGCATGGAAGCTTAGAGTTCGATTTTTTCCACGACAATCTTTCTTTTCATTTTTTAATTGTCTTTTTGACTGACTATTTCTACTTATCCATGTCTACAGTCATTGTTTAGTTTTCCCTATTTAATTGGTCTTGATCATGATTAGTTTCTAATCTCCGTTTAACGTTTTTATTCATGTTTAGATAATATTTTTTATTTTTTAATGTTTTTTGCAATGGTTTAGCTTAATTTGTATTTGGCTCATCTTTGTTTTCAATAATCATTTATGTTCACGATTTTTTTTTAAGTGATATGATTGATTTTTTTTGGATTAGGAATAAATTGTTGGAAATTTAATAATCCTAGATGATTGCTAACTCGATTAAAGTTTACTTGACACATGAAATTAACATAATCTAGTTCTCAATATGTCCAAAAGGAAAAGGATGTTGAAGAATTTTTCGTTTAATATTGATTTAATAACCATGGGTAAGGAGCAAGGATGGATCATTTACTAATAAAATGGCTTAAGAAAAGAACTTTATAAAATAATAAAACATAATTAGAATCTACGAAAGGAGTCAAATTATGATAGGCCACTTAAAATGTTTAAAACATCTCTCAAGCTTTTATCACCTTCAAAGCATCAAGCCTAAATGTCTAAATTTAGAAAACTAGTCATGTCTTGTTCCATATAAATACATTAGGCTTGCATGTATTTGTTTACTAAATATATCAAATATTTTATCTTTAGTTTCATTTTTCTCATTGATTTGTTTTGTTTGAGATTATTTCATTCAGGTTTGTTTTTAGTTATCTTTTTAAATTAAACAAAAATTAATTTCCTTTATTTTCAAGCATTAAATTATCACTTCATACTTCTTCTTTGTTTTTAAGCTTTATGGTACAACTTTAGGTATTTTTTGTCACTTCTTAAAGTCTAATGTAAAACCGAAAAAACTAAGAAATTTTCACTTTTAATTTTTAACTTATAAACACACTTATAATGTCACTTATTTTAAACTCTCAAATTTACAAAAGCTTTAAAGACCTTAGTAACCACTTAGATGGGTAAAATATAGTGTTTAACATTTTTCTAGGTTATAACCAACTCTTAAATTCAAACTTCTAGTTACAATTAGTGACTATCTTTAGGTTTTTATCATCTTCCCTTAACTTTGATTGATAAAGACTTTATTATTAAAATCAATTTTCTTTTTTTGGAAATTATTAAAATTAATTTTCTTTTTCAGGAAATTATTAAAATCAATTTTCAATCATCGTTGTTAATAAGGTTGTGTTTCGCTTCTCAACAATAGTAAGTATTTTGCAATATGTAAGCTTAAAAGTATGGCTTGAGCTTTAAGTTGAATTTAGAAGCAGAAATGTTATCTTTTTAAAATCTTTTATATATCTATATTCACCCCTTGCAAGATTTTATTAAATATAGTATACTAGATCTTACAGAGGGTTTTCTTCTCTGATTAATATAGGATTAATTGTGTAATTAGAGATTAGCATGTGTAAATGAAAATCCTCTTTTTGTGTTGGTGTAGCTAGCAATTGAGGACATTTTTAGTATTCTTTAAGTTATTCGAAAGCTTCCAGGTATTCAAACTTCCACTCAAATCCTTTTGGACTATGTAAGATTTAGAAAATGGAAAATAGAAATAAATTGAACTTAGTAGGAATCATGATAAGCTTGCAACAAGATTAGTCAATCTTTGCAGTTTTTTAGTGTTGCTATTGTCACTATAACATGTACCTTATAAGGTTTGACTTTGATTCCCCTTTATGTCATCATAAATCCTAGGGACATTCGTACTCTAACTATAAATACACATTTTTTGGGTTTCACTTCATTTTATACTTATATAAGGAGTTA
Source organism: Erythroxylum densum (assembly GCA_024678245.1). NCBI lineage: Eukaryota > Viridiplantae > Streptophyta > Magnoliopsida > Malpighiales > Erythroxylaceae > Erythroxylum > Erythroxylum densum. Next base: position 234,148 of record JANPWT010000009.1, on the reverse strand, counting down.
AAGAATTCTTTTAAATCTTTTATGTGCATCCACCATCACTTTCTTATGATATCATCTACACAGTGACATATGCTTCTTCTTAATTTCTTTCATAATACCATCTTAACGAGTCTTTAGAAAGTTGCTCTTAGGCTCTTAAAATTAATAGGAAATACATTGCAGCAATAAATTTCTTTGCATGTTATAAATGATGTTTTCGTATCATCCATCTTTATTTCAATTAGCTTGAGGACATGCCCATGAATCTTAACGTTTTATTCCTTGCGATTGAATCTTCTAACTAGTCACTTTTTAATAGTATGTTTTATTTAGATCTATGAACTCAACACTTATTCTTCATTTTCTATTAGCTTTTCTTACTATTATTGAATTTTTCAATCGTTCATAGTAGACTTCTCTTACAAAGCATGTTGCTAGTAGTTTTGAATATTTTGTTTCAACGACATATTGCCTCTCTATTGTAGAATTCCTCTTCTTCTATCTAGCAAACCTTAAAAAGTGGGTCCATATACAATTTATAAGTGATTACTTCTTTAGTACATAACAACTAAGCTCCGTAGATGTACATCCATTTAAAATATACAGACTTTTTCAGAGTTCCTCCTTTAGTTCTAAGTCTATTATACTCTTGATATTCAATTGTCTTGATTTTTCGTAGGTTTAAATTGAATTTTTTTTTCAAAATTCATTTATTTCTCCTCTTATCTCCGTGGTTAGTCCTAACATCTAATTCTACTACATTCATTTGGCTAATAACATTAATCCCTTTGATACAGGTGATATAACAATGGATTTTATTTTTATTTTTTTGTTACAAAGGAAATGAAACTAGTACAAACTATCTAACGCAAAAGCCAGCGGTACAACGGGTCGTGCTGGTCCCAGTGAATGAGGTCTAAAGCTGTCAGCGGGGACTCCTGTAAGATGTGCAATCCTGGACTGACAAGGGTTGCAATCGAGGTTAAATGATCCACACCCTGATTCCTTTCACGATGAATGTGCTGAAGATGTACCTCCCAATTTTGGTGAAGCAATGCACAAATACCTGATAGATCAAAGGATTTTTATTCTTTAAATTCCTTTGATCTATCAGGGCCATTGGAAGTTAAGAAGTTCATTAGGAGTTGGTATGGGGAGAGTATTTCCCCAATGGTACACATTATAGGTCTTCCTATAATGAAGTTATGTATTGAATGTCTTCTTATAATATAAAAACATGTCATGACAGTTACTTGGTTGAGCATTGTTTTATAGGTCGTAGGGAGCATAGTTTATCCTTTGGTCTATATTTGGTAACCACTAAAGCTCGGTAAGGGAGAAGTCACAAGTTTTAATTTATCTGATGTTAGTCTCATATTTTTAAAGTCTTCGTAATAAAAGATGTTCAGTGCAATCCTTGTGTCAACCAATATTCTCTTAATTAGTAAATTTTCTATTAACAACATTATAACCTTAAGGTCTTTATAAAGGTATATTATGTTCCAAATTTTGTTATCAAAGTAGGTTATTTTGGTAATCATGCATCTCTTTTTAGGCTTGTTATCTTGGTGTTCCCCATTCTCTTCATGTTAGTAGATTAGTCTCTTCATCCTGTCCTTAATATTTGTGTGCTTACCTTTCTACAAAAACATTGATTATGCTTTATGGGGGTTGAAAGTTTGTTAGTTGTTCCCTTATCTATGACTTGTCAATTCTTTCCCTGATCATCTCCCTATCTCTTAATGCTTCCTTCATGACTATGTTTTTCATCACCTATAGAGTTCCTTGAAATCCTCAATATCATGTTCGATATCTTTATAATAGTATATGCCCTTATTTAACAATTACAAAAATCCTCTTTGGTCATCTTTCTATATTTTTTAAAAGACATACTCAGTTACCCTACATAGGGGCGTATTAAATTACTATAAATTCTTCTATGTTTATAGATCCTATTTTATTCATTTTATTTCCCTCATTACTTTATTTTTTAATTTCTTAAATAGATGGAGGAGCACCTACTTTCTTTCCCCTTTTCCCTTTTATGCTATATCATCTTACATCTATATATAATGCTTTATATCTTCGAGATTTAAATATTTATTTCCATTATTTAAAACTCTTCAAATTTATAAGGCTTCTTCTTTTGCATCAAAATCCATAAGGTTTTATTGAATCAAAGACCATTTACACAGGGTGTAATCACTACAGTAGTATCTTAGTTAGGTTTTTATTGATCTTTAAGTTAAATATTATGGATAATATTTAAGTATTTCTTCACTTATTTGAGATTAGATATGTTGATTTATAGGCTTGCCTATATTGTTTCAGAAATGAAATATGAATCAATTAGTGAGCTATTAAAAAAAAGCTATTAAGGTTTATCATATGCTTTAAAACTATGATGGTGCTACAATAGTCAGTTTTGAGGAGAAAGTTTTGCACTTAATTACATCAAATGTTTCTTGAAGCTCCATAAGTTTTTTTTTATATCTATATACTTGATCAACAAGATCTTACTTCCCATCTTAAGTATTTAAGTTTAGAATTTTAGACAGTTTTAGAAGGTATTCTAAAAAATATGGAGTGTCAATGGGCTACAGTGAAAAGGTTGGTTCCTTATATATGATGTACTAATAGGCGAATAGTGGCATTAACAAAAGACCCTCATAAATAGCTAAGATTATTGTGGCTTGATTATCATCAAATAGATTGTTCTCTTTACTGAAGGATGGATTATTTCCCTTAATGATAAATAGATTATTTTTTCAGTATCCATTTTCTTTGATAAAATTTTTAAAGTAGACAATAGATGACATGAATAGCAATAATTAAAAATTTTAACATTTTCATATACAAAACTAAATAATACTACTACATATTATGATGACTTGTTATACTCTAAATGAACATATATGTATATCCTTCCTCAACATATCAGGCCTATAAGATAATTAATTAAATTTTTAGAATTTCCTTTGACATTATCACTTTGATATTCAAGTCAATAAAAAGATGTATGAGAGTGAAAGAATAAAGGAATATGAGGTCTAATGCGTGCCTCTATTATGATATTCCTCCTTTATATAGATTACTTGTAATATTATTTTAAAACAACATTAATATAAGATTCAAGATATAAAATTTACAACCATTCTTCTTTTATCTTTATCTATATAGAAAATAATAAAATTTATTATTATTTTCATCACAAAAGGGATAATTTATATCTTCAAAATCATTAGTCCTATATAACAACCTTATCTTAAACAAAGTAGGTTTATCATAAAAATTTTTTACCTTTGAAAAAAAGTCCACATGATGAGATAGAACTCTAACCTCTGTCTTCCTATCATTAATCCTCCTTTCCTCTTCTAGTTTGTTTCCTAGCATTAATTATTAGTTTAAAATTTATGTTACCATTTTTGGTAACTATTTTTTACAAGAACTCTCACTCCTGGAGTTTCCTTCACTGGGATATGATTGCTCCAGTATCTCCCTCTAGCATGATTCCTCTTCGGATGCTAGTTATAACCCAATAATGTCAGAGCTTTGCTCTCTCTCATCCTCTCATTTTTGGTGATTAGCTCAACATCATTCGCCCTCTATCTTTAAAAACTCCCCCCAATACAACATCCTTTTATCTCTGAACTTACCTCTTTTAAATCATAATGATCCTAGCTCCTCTCAAGTTGGTTTTTAGGCTCTGGTGCTTTATGAGACCTCTTCCCTAATTTTGGAGGTATTAATACTATTTCTAGTCAATCCTGGAAATAAGTGATGGGTGAACCTACTGTGTCAAGTAAACTAGGATATTTTCCTTCTACTTCTTTGTTTGACCTTTTCATTGATAAGAAATCAAGTTCCTTTAGTTAATAATTAGGCAATTATAGCTTGGAAGAAAATAGGATTAGAATAAGTTCTGATGAATGATGACGATATGTTCATCTTCAAATTCTCTAATGTTTCCTTAGCTGAAAAATCCTTGAGCTTTGATATGTGCTTAATTGATTATGAATTTATTTAATAACACTTAGTGAATATTGTTATGAAAATGCTTAAGATGCTTACTTTTACTCATATATAGTTTTAGGTACAATTTGGAAGTGAAAGAGCCAAAGTGAGTTGAAAGCACTATATTTGTGCCATTTTCTTAAGATTTACACTCACTTGTCTTTATGGAATAAGAAGAAGATGATGAAAAGCAAGAAAAAGAGAAGAAAATGAAAAGAAATGAAGAATTAAGCATTAACATGTCTCACAACTAGTTAGGAAAGTTGCATAGCCGTGAGTGTGTGTGTCACAGATGTGCATCCAAATGCATAGGCATGAGACAACTCTTCACAAGTGTGACACACCCACTCAGTGTCACAGGTGTGACACACCCATTCACACGTATGACACACAAAGTCACGATTGTGACCATTAACAGGTCACCATTTTTTAAAACCTAGCTTTCTAATATAAAATTGAGAGCGTGACGACAAAAACCTATGAAAGTTTTGGTGTGTTTTGACTAGAGAAATCGAGAGTGAAGAAATGGGACACAACAATGAAGAGGGCAATGGAAGCTCGCAACTGCAAGAGACTCCTGTAAGGGTAGCTGTCACGATGCTGGTTTGGAGACGACATCGATGCCGAAGACCGGATTAAGCATTCCTTCCTTGTATTTCTTGTTTCTCTCTCTCTTCAGGAATTGATTGTGAAATCCTATGTGTAGCACCCCACTCCCGCAAGACACATACCTGACATTCTGAGTGATATCTGAGCCTGTGCCCTGCTAAGGTGACATGCTATCGCACTCAATCAATCAAAATTCAGTACAATTTTTTTTTTGAAACATTCAAACACATGCAGAAGTCAATAATTAATTTGGGCTCACTTTATTCGTAAACTTTTTTAGTTATACAATACAATCAACAAAATTTCAATAGACATTTGGGCCCTTTACAAAAACAAAAAATTTTATTCATAATGCCTTTACATTACAACATCATTCATATAAACATTGTACAATACTTTCAAAATACATAACTTGCAGAAAATTATACGATTCAGTGCGAAAAAGAAAAAGTACAACGCAGATGCGAACTGATCCCGACCTCTATCCCTTACTTGTATGCAGTAGGTATACTCCCGTTTGTCTAAACGGATACTCTTCAAAGTTTGAAAAATAATTGCAAATCTTGGGTGAGTTTTGCGAACTCAATAAGGTAACCATCATCAATGGTTCACTCAATTCATGGAATACATTATTTCACACAACACATGTATTTTACAAGATTGCACTTTACAATGTTTCACATTTTCATTTAAACATAGGCAAATTTCACATGTCACTCCAACAGACATACTTAACAAAATGCATATGAAATGCTCATGAGACACTTTTCTAATTGTTACATTGTTGTGACCGAGTACCTAAACTATCCCGTATCTATTTTGGATACCGGACTCATTAATAATTGTCCTTTATCCGATGAGGATATAAGGCTCATTTTACATAGTGAGCCTTAGGCTCTTAATCACTGTTTGAGCTCAAGGCTCTTTTCACTCGTTGAGCTATAACCTCTGATCGGTGGCTACTCTGGTCACAATTGCTATTAACTGATTATGTATTCATGAATGGAATGCATGTACCACAATTAATCAAATTATAAAGCATATAGGTCTTCACATTCACATTCAAGCAGCACTTCAATATCTCAATTCACATTACACGGTCATCAGACCTTCTGTTCGGAATCCATAATTAATCACATTCATTTGTCATTTAAAATATAATCTAAGCAAATAAGTAATTAAGTGAGACCGTCTAGGTTACTCAAAGTTTGCTCCAGAAGCTATTGCTTCAAAGTCCCGACAACATCTGAAAGTGGACATTCCAATTGCTCCTCTATAACAAGCAATGTACACATATCACAAATTGGCACAATTTTAGGTGTTTAATAATGCACATGTATGCAATAAAATATGTACATGAGTATTCATGACAATCCCGGGTATTAATCCATTATCCTCGTTATATAATTCAATTTATCTCGAAACTAACCTAAGTATAGATTACACTTAAGTTTATATCCCAATAAAACCATTGAATCACTTTCAGATTTTTCTAAAACTGAATTTAGAGTCTACTATTCTTATACTGAAATAGTACGCTATACTTACATTCCATCTAAAAATTGAAGGTCTTAGAGATTGTATCAAAATTAGACTTCCCCATGTAATTTGTAACCCTATTTCTTTAGTTTACTCCAGATTAAAATTCATCTCGTTTGGATGTCTATAGATCAAGATATAACCAAAATATCAGAGCATGTTCAGTGAAATCATTCCAGTTCATCCTATTCCAACAGATTCCCTCACTTTCCTTCGACTAAACTTTCTCAAATCAACAAAAAATACTACAAATTTTTATGAATAGATAGAAATATGTGTTAGGAATCTATTGGTTTAAGAATCACCTCATTTGAAGGTCGGATGATGAAGTTATGCCCAAAAGAATCAACCATGTTTATATCCTCAATCATATTGTACCTATTTTGGGATAATTAGAATAAATTTCAATAGAGATATCTGATTAAGGTTATTCTTACACAGTTTGAAAGAGAACTTCTATATCTACAACTTTTGTGAAGACCTCAAAGAGAAATTTTGCCATTTAAAGGGTCAAAATTGCAATTTACTGTAGCTATCCTGTGTATGTCTGTTTAACGGACATTGATGGGTTTGGAGGTGCTTTCCAGACGCGAGAAGGTCCGTTTAACAGACATTTACTAGTCTGGGGGACTTTTTAGACCTGAGAAGGTCCGTTTAATGGACCTAATGTCCATCTAACGGATATTTGTGACACCAAACTCCCTCCAAAGCCTCTCCAATGATTCCTGCATTCATTCTAACTTCATATACCCCCATAATCTTGTCAAATTCACCTCTTCTAGTACAAAACCACTTCATAACAACTCAAACACCAATTAGATTTCATTAAACCCTCAACTC
>JANPWT010000009.1:144795-155450 GCA_024678245.1 Erythroxylum densum | reverse complement strand
TTAATAATAAATAATAATTATTTTTAAATAATAATAATAAATAATTATGAAGAAGAAACGCGAAGGATAAAAAAATCTTCAACAAATAACTCTATTCTTGGAATAGCTAAAGACATTTGTTTGATGATCTTTAGCTATTCTTAAAAGTTGAGGAATACCTAATCTTAAGATTAGGTATTTTAATATTTTTATCTAACCAAATAAAGGATTATTTAAATTTTAAGAATATAGCAGGTCGGTGTGAACCAAACAAATCCTTATTTCTTAGGAGAGAGAATTTTACAGGAAAGTTCAAAGTACAGAATCCCATTTAGTCCCACGACAATTTGGAAAAGCATCACCTACCTTCGTCCTGTCATCATCTGTGTTGTGTGTTGCATTAATTCAACTTAACGTGGAGCTAGCTCACAATAACCAATTTAACTAATTACGGCTGTAGCTAATTTGTAAAGTTAATTTAAAGTTTGAAAAATACACGATGTGGAAGTTCAGTATACATTCGTGCTTTGCTTTCTAATATACCGAAGAAACTCACCCATCCAATTGCTGGGGAAGACTAATCCCTGTAGGCTGTAGTTGATAATATCACAACTCCTCTATATTTATGAATCAAGAGACGACAATAAAAAATAGAAGACTCTTATGATAAGAAGCGGAAATAATACAGCAATCAAACCGCTGAATTGAAGTTGAACTTTCTGAGGTGGCATGTTTTGATAAAAATAAAACACTGACTGGAAGCAAAATGATAATTTTGGACAAGTCCTTTTTGAGGTTTAAATTTAATATTGTTTTACGTAAATATTAATTGCTCATACGAAACTTTTATGGTTGAATTTTTTTTCTTTTCTGGTGATTATATATCATTCTCCTGACCCTACCAACCCTCCACCTAATAAAGGACCACTCAGAATAATGGATGACCAGGGACCGAGCAATTAGTGCATCCATTATATGTGCTGGGGAAAATGCCAAAAAGCCCACATATCTGTGGTTGACCGGTCACTTTATAGCATACAAGACAAGGAAAAGTATTATGAGAAGTCTATTCCTAGCCCCTAGGCCTAGGGAGTAACAGTTGTACTGTAGACGTATAACCTCGTCGTAACGTCCTCTTATCATCGCTACGACTCCTGCACGTGCAAATAATTTCTACCCTACAAGCACAAGGGCTGTCTCAATTTCAGTTTTTATTTAATAAAATGTTTTTACTGTCGAAGACTCCGGTTCAAAACTACATGAGTGAGCTTGTAGTTTAAATGTGGCGTAACCTGTGCTTTAAAATTTAATAATTTATCCACTTCTTACTGAGTCAATTTCGTTAAAAAAATAAAACAGTAATCATTTAGAAATTAGTAATGACTTTTCACATCAATTTTATGGATTTAAATCTTCTTAAAAACAAAAAAGAAAAAAATTTCCTTAAACTTTCCTAAGTACAGGATAGAAATTGATTGGTAGAACTGAATTTCAGTCCAAATTAAGTTGTGAATCAGTCTAGTTTAAGTCATTGGGCAATGCAAGTTAGACTATAATACGTGCCTCATACAATCATCACAAGTTGGAGTTGAGTAATGTCTATCATGTGTCAAGGATGAAGAAAATTTTAGTTTCTATTTCACATCTCACATATTCATGAAATTATGTAGTGTTTGGTTCAAAAAATGTAAAGGTGTATCGAAGCTTGAAGCCAACAAATACACCCATCATGGAAAGGCAACGTTTGGAGTCTGTCTATATTATAACTAGACTAACGACAAATGTAAATAAGACAAGGAAAAATGAGACACTTGATGTGTGGCATGCAAGGCTTGGGTATGTGAAGCCTTGCATAATATAATGAAGAAATCCTTGCTTAAAGGTCTTTCTCAACTAGATGTACGTGATAATATAATATGTGTTGTATGTCAATATGAAAAAGCGCATCAACTTCGTTACGAAGAATTAACATACAAAGTTAAGATGTCGTTTGAGTTGATTCACTTTGATGTTTTGGGATGGCTGAAACGACTATCCATTAGTGGATTTCAATATATGATTACTTTTATTGATGATTATTCAATGTATATATGGGTTGACTTTATAAAAGAAAAGCCTGAGGCATTAATCAATTTTAAGGAGTTTAAAGAAAGAGTGAAAAAAGTAGTAAGAAGAATACTATTCCTCTATACAAACAATGGGAGAGAGTACATATCCAAAGATTTTTTAAACCACCTATGAGAAAATAAAATTCGTAGGCAATTCAGTTGTTCGAGCACCCCACAATAGATTGACATTGTTGAAAAGAAGAGTCGTCACTTGGCCTAAATCTATAAAAGCATGCTACATGCCAACAATGTACCACCTAGATTTTAGGCCAAGTGTATGAAGATAATAGCATAAGTTATCAATAGATTGCTCAAGCTCAACTGCAATTTATCTGACCATTTGAAAAGTTGTGGAATGTCAAACCCACAGTTAGTCATTTTCGAGTATTGGTTGTCTAAACCACCTACATAGTAAGTTTAATAAAAAGATCATTCGATGCATATTCGTGGGATATGACAGCAAACGAAAAGGTTGGAGATTTGTGATCCAATAACAAATTGATGCTATGTATTAAGAAATGCGGTGTTTGAGGAGGCATCGTTATAGTAGTTGCCACAAGTTGTTTTTTTTTCCCCTAATTCTAAAGCAATAGAGGAAAATCTACAAGAAAGAGTTTAAAAGCTGTCTAAGCTTAGCAAATCACAAGAGTCACTTGAAGAAGTAAGACCAATAAAAGACTTAGTAAAGATTAGTGACACATCATCAAGGAGAAGCCATGATAAACTAGAGTGAATCATACAACTCCTGAAGGAGAAAGATCAAGTCAATTATAAGAGCCAAAAGTACAAGATGTTCTTCAACTATCTTTACACAGGTCAGCTCGAAAAAAAAGGCCGAATCCCAAGTATGCAAATGTAGCATTAACGAAAAAAATAGAGTACTCGAGCCAACAAGCTACAAAGAAGCATCACAATGGTTAGATTGGTATAAAGCAATAGATGAAGAAATTCAAGTATTAAAAGATAGCTTAGTGCCACAACGCAAGAATGCACAACCAATTTCTTGCAAGTGGGTTTTCAAGATAAAGAGACGACCTAACCGAACAATCGAATGGTACAAGGCTTGATTAGTTATACGAGGGTTTTCTCAAGAGTACGAGCTAGACTATGATGAAACGTTGAGTTTGGTAGCAAAGATCACAAAAGTATATGTTCTGCTTGCCCTTGCATTTAATAAATCTTGGAAACTCTGGCACATGGATGTAAAGAATGCCTTCTTTAATGGAGAACTTGATAGAGAAGTATATATGGAGCAGCCTTAAGGTTTTGATGACAAAGCTCATGCAAGCTATATATGTAAATTAAAGAAGGCTCTTTATGGGTTAAAGCAAGCATCAAGGGCGTGGTATGGCAAGATTGTTGAATTCTTAATAAAAAGTGGATACACAATGGCTTTAGTAGACTCAAGCTTCTTTATGAAAAATGAGAATGGAAAGTTGGCAATAGTGCTTATCTATGTGGATGATCTTATCATTATTAGTGATAATGAAAAAGAAGTTCAACAGATTCGAAGTAATCTTAAAGCATTTCCTTGGAATTGAAGTGGACCAAGTCAAAGAAGGAGTGTTCTTGTGTCAACAAAACTATGCTAAAGACTTGTTGCATAATTTTGGAATTCTTGACTACAAACTAGTTTCCACCCTAGTGGAGGTAAAAACTAAACTTTGTTCTGAAGAAGGTTATGAGTTAGGAGATCCAACAATGTATCAACAACTTATGGGATGCATTTATCTAACAATAACATAGCCTAACATAACATTTACTGTTGCAGTGGCTAGTTGATTCATGACAAATCCAAGAAAACCTCACTTAGATGCAGTTCGATGCATACTCAGGTATATAAAAGGAATGCTTGACCTAGTAGTACTATATAGAAAGGGAAGTATATGCAAGGTAGTGAGGTACTGGGATGTCGACTATGTTGGAGACGATGATACTCGAAGATCATCCACTAAATATGTGTTCAAACTTGAATGTGAAGCAATCTCCTGGTTTAGCAAGAGACAACTAATAGTTTCTTTGTCAACCACTGACATGCAGTAGCAATGGTAGCACAAGAAGGTGAATGGATAAAACAGCTAATGGTGGATCTCTATCAGTCAATAGACTATCCAATGGAGCTACATTGTGATAATCAATCAACAATATATTTAGCGGAAAATCTGGTGTTTCATACAAGAACCAAGCACGTGGAGGTACACCATCACTTTTTTTGAAAAAAAGTACAAGGACAAATCGAGATAAAATATGCAAAAATAGAAGACCAAGTTGCAGACTTATTTACCAAAAGAATCAACATAACAAAATTTGAAGAATTTAGAAAGCAACTTGGTATGACTTTAAGAACGAGAGAGTAGTCGGAGAGGGGAAGTGTTAAAAAGACACCGACATTGTATCTTGTGATCACATTAAAAACTTCCCATTCTATATACATTAATATCTTTTATATAAACTTCCCCTATTATTCTAGAATAACATAATCTAGAATATTATAGAAAGTTTAAGTCGGTTAACAACCCACTTTAGATGGGTATAAAAGGAGCCAAGCTTCATGATAAGTGTGTAGGTTTGAAAAACAATTAAAAAGGTGTGAGTGAGGGCATGTGAGAGTGTGTGCCGTGTAATAAAGCGAGAGGTGTGTGTTAGTGTGGAGTGGAGAATTGGTGAGAGTATTGTGATTTTAAAATATTACAATTAATATATTATGTTCTGAGTTGTTTTTTTAATTGAGTCCTCCGCACCCTATAATAAAAATGAAAAAGGTTGATAGATAGTGTGTTAAGAATAGGCTGATAATTTGCAGAAGATGAAAAATCTAAATAGGTCTAAATTTATTTTATGTGCATTAGAAGTTGCAAAGGTTATTAAGCAGTTATCTGATAACTTTTGCATTTTGAAATGTGTGTTTTCGTGAAAATGCAAAACCTAGGATGTTCTGTCTGAAACATGTGTTTCTGTTTCTATCTAAAACATGCCATACACAGTTAGGGATGGCTAGTGCATTGGAGACTCTATGCGGGCAAGCTTATGGAGCACAACAATATCAGAAATTGGGAGTGGAAACTAATACTGCTATCTTCTGCTTATTATTGTTCTCACTCCCCCTCTCTGTTCTATGGATATTCATGGGAAAATTTCTTGTTTTAATTGGACAAGACCCTGCAATTTCATATGAAGCAGGAAAGTTTTTGGCTTGCCTAATTCCGGGACTTTTTGGTCATGCGGTTCTTCAGCCACTTATTAGATACTATCAGGTACAGAGTTTGGTCATACCAATGCTGGTAGCCTCTGGTGTCACGCTTTGCATACACGTACCTCTATGTTGGGCTTTAGTAAACAAGAGTGACCTAGGAAATATTGGAGCAGCATTTGCACTATGCATATCTATTTGGTTGAATATCACTTTTCTTGGAGTTTATATGAAGTTATCTTCAGTCTGTGCCAAAACTCGGGCGCCATTTACTAGAGAGGCATTCCACAGTGTAGGGAAGTTCTTTCGATTTGCCATCCCATCTGCAGTAATGATCTGGCAAGTGTTTGCTAATTATTTCATTATCACTGTTTAAATTCAATGTATTGTTTCTTAAAATTGTCTTTGATAATGTATTCATATTGATTCATGTAGCCTCGAAGGTTGGTCATTTGAGCTACTTGTCTTGCTCTCGGGACTTCTACCAAATCCAAAGCTCGAAGCCTCGGTGCTCTCAGTGTGGTTGGTATTTATCCAAAATTTGAAAATAGTACTCGGATATGCATGCAAGTAAATTACATATATTGTATCCTAAAAGGAAGTATGTAGTGGTTTAAATGAATGGTTTTGTTGCAAATGCTGACAACAACTGACATTTTTCTCTCTGATCCTACTGACTCTGTAGTCTCACAACTATTACAACATTATACTCAGTACATAATGGGCTTGGCGCTGCAGCGAGGTATATCGCTCCAGCAGAATACACAACACGTTATTTCTATTCCATATGTTTGCCATATCTGATCAATAACATTCTTTTGCCACAGCACTAGAGTTTCGAATGAATTAGGAGCAGGGAACCCACAAGCAGCCCGTATAGCTGTATACATTACAATGTTGCTTACAATCATAGAATCGCTCATATTAAGCTCAACGCTTTTTGCCACCCGTAGTATCTTTGGTTACACCTTCAGCAATGAAAAGGAAGTAGTGAATTACGTCACGAGAATGGCTCCTTTGGTCTGTGTTTCAGTAATTTTAGATGGTTTACAAGGCCTATTTTCAGGTACTCGAAAATATTTCTGATACTGAGCAATCCAAGACAGGTAAGATACTAATAACTTTGTTTCAGGTATTTCAAGGGGATGCGGATGGCAGCACATAGGGGCTTACATTAACCTTGGGGCGTACTATCTTTTAGGGGTTCCAGCAGCTGCTATTTTAGCTTTTCCTTTAAGGCTAAGAGGCTATGGCCTGTGGATTGGAATACAACTTGGTGCCTTTGTGCAAATAATTCTACTCTCTATTGTTACATGCGGTACCCATTGGGAAAAGCAGGTGTGTGTTTTCCCTGTTATCTCAAATCCCATTATACGTGACACTAAAGTTTTAACTAGGTATCTCTGTTAGGGTCAACCAGCTAACTGGCCCAACCTCACCTCCCTCGTAAAACGAGGGACCTTTCTAATTCAACTTCTTTTTTTTTTTAATGATTTTGTTCCAATTTCAGGCAAATAAGGCAAGGGGAAGGATATTTGAAGAAAGGTCAGAGGTAGATTATGTTGAGTCATCTGCGCATAATTGATTAACGTGATGCAGATATTTCATTCCAGAGTTGTTTGAGGGAGAAATTGTTTGTGATATTGCGGTTGCTCTTCTTCCATTTCTATTTTACACAGCACAGCTTCACTAAGGAAAGAAAACAACTATCTGTTTTAAGATATGATTGTGCTCTTTTCTTCATTAGAAATATCCAGACCTGAGTTTATAGTGCCCAATAATTGGAATCCAGGACGAGAGTGAAAACTTGGCTAATTTTGTATTCTGATGGGGTTGCATTCATTAGAATAATTTCACATGTATCCATATTTTATAAAACAAATTATTTGCTAAATATAAAGTAAATATTAAAATTTATGATAAAAATATATATTTATAACAAGTTTCTTCTTGTTTTATCCATAAGAAACAAATTCAAATATTTAAAAATAAAAAAATAGGATATTAATCTAGATTCTTTTTGATTCATACTAATATTATATTTCTTATATTTCATTCAACCTAAATTAAAATGTGATTTAACTATATTCACCTAATCGTTTAAATAAGTATTATAATAATTTATTTAGAATATACGTTATGCTGCATTATTCGCTAGTATAAGTTTATGTTTTGTGTCAGAAAAATAAATTAGATAAACTTCACTCTTTTATAATATTAGATATTATTCAAATATAAAAAAAAATAAAAATTGAGAAGTTCAATGGAGCATTTTCACGTTACTCCAAGCGAAAAGAGATTCAATGATAAATAATGACAAAAAATGTCATTTTTAGGCCTGACGTCGGCGATTGTCATCCTTTCATATAGCAGTAAATAGATATGTCACTTTGCTTCCTATGGGATGGCATTCATCCCCAAGCATATCCACGTCAACAACGAAATCAATTTTCTGGTAATCCCAAAATGAACAATTATGATGTCATGCTAAGTGATACAAAATAAAGGTCACCTTGGGACTCCAATTTTTACCGAAGTTGATCGCCAACACCTTTTGCACGATAGTCTCACTTAGGTTCGCTTAAGCAAGACTTTCAATCTTCAACGACCCTCGAAGTGTTTACCTCGCATACTCGAAGAAACAATACTACAAAAGCAATAAGATAACAAAGGTAACAAGGAAACAAGAGAGATACGGTAAAGCCAACCTTTGTATACTTTCCCTCAAAAGAATTCAAGAAATGCTCTCTCGAGAGCAAAGCTCGAATGAGCTATATATAGGCATTCTAACTTGGAAGCCAAGTTACATTCATAATCTCACTTAAAATGAACTGCCTAAGATCGTGTTAAGATCATATCTATCTCTATCACATTATATCACGTGGACCAATTGGATGACACCCCTATCCAAATAGGACTCTAATTGATAAGATATAATCTACAAACAAAAAGAAAGAGTTTATATTCAAATAGGAAACTGGCATCCTTATCTTTGAAGATCTCTACTATCTTCAGATGTTGAGTTCCACTGTAACTCTAACTCCTAGTTGTCGCCACATCATCCAAGATCTCCCACGATCCCCATCTGCTGATGATACAGTGTGATCTTGCCGAAGCCCACATAGCACACTGACCTGATCCAATGCTTCCCACAACAAGTCTGTTAGTCATGGTTCATTCATCTGAGCATGAGCCAAGTCCTTAGTCTATCAAGTCCTTAGTCTATCAAGTCCTTAGTCTATCAAGTCCTTAGCCTGGGTCTAGTCAATCTCCATAAGGTCTGAGACTCAACCAAAACTCATCAATAAAGTCTAATCCCACTCGCCTATGTTTGCCTTAGTGTTTTCGCATGCCTCTCTCATGCGTGTAATCTAGCTAACCTTCCTCCTAAGGCACTTCGTGAAGGTTGCTGAGAAGTGCTCCGAAGTTTAAGGGTCTAACAAACCACCCCCACCAGATATATTAGACACCCTGTGAATTAGTCTAAAGGTAGGCGTTCACTAGTCCTCAAATTGCCACAAGATCGTATCTTTCTCCCACGTAGCTTCCACGACAAGTTTACCTTTCCATGGAATCAAGAACTCGATCCGTTGGTTCTTCTTGTGTTGACCCATTGTTCGATGATCTATGATCTTCTCCACTTCATCCTCGAACTGTTTCCTCACAATGGTGGAGCTCGCTTCACTTGACACCTATTCGGATTTGATGCATCCTCATAGTAAGGCTTGAGAAAACTAACATAAAAAGTAGGGTGTACCTTTTACCGCTTGGGCAACTTCAATCTGTATGCCACATTCCCCACTTTGTGTAGCACTTCAAATGGGCCATCGTACTTTGACACTAAACCCCTTTAAACTTACTTACTCGAGATCTTCTTCTAAATCTGTGGGAATAGTTTCAACAAAACTTTATCTCCCATATCAAATTCTAAAGGTCTCCTATGAAGATCCACTTGCTTCTTTATCTGTCGAGAAGCTTTTCAAAGATTATCCCTCGCCTCGTCTAACAATTCTTGCTTCTCCATTGCAAACTTATGCACTGCAGGACATTTGCCACTTGCCTTTTATTGAGCAATCTCTAGTGGTGTGAGAGGCTATTGTCCCAATACAATCTTAAAGGGACTTTTCTCTATAGCTGAATATTTATGCAAGTTATAGCAAAACTGTGCGTTATCAAGTAAACTCAACAATTATGTTGGCTTGCACTTATTGTTAAGTCAAGAAGACTTCACTTCTATTAATTTTGATGACAATCAAATAATAATAATCTTATAAATGTATCAACTGTTTTGATAAGTTTGTTAAGTGTGCAGAAAAATATAAGTAACACTTAGTTATACCAGAAGATGTGTGGTCAACACCAAACGATATATCAACACCAGACGATATATCAACAACAGATGACATGTCAGCAGTAGATGATGTATCAACAACAGAAGAAACACAACACAACACTAGACGAAGCACAATACCAGACGAAGCGCAATACTAGACGAAGCGTGATACCAGACGATGCGGTAACAGACGAAGCGTGATAACAGAAGAAGTATTATACCAGACGATACAAAAAGTAAGTTATTCTAGAACGTCAGATAGTTAGTTTGTTGGAGTTAGTTACAAGACTAAACTAATAACGATTTCTAAAAGATTCAAGAAGTTGTTTCTCAAGAAGATAGTTGAAGATTTAGGCTATAAATACTAGTTTTAGTCGCAAACTAAATAACGTTTTTACAAGAGAAAATATCTGTTTGTACAATACTTATAGAAATTTTGTATTGAAAGTGAAAAAGAAGAGAGCGAATACATCTGTAATGTGAAGCTCAAAAATATCTTTCCCAGAGAGAGAAAGAAAGGCTAGAGCCCGAAGAGGCTAAGAAAGCAGATAAATAATACTTTGTGAGAGACCTGAAGATGCTCTGTAAGTGTAGAAAGAATAATTGTAAATTTAAAGAGTATAGTGAAATCTCAGACAAACTTTGTGTTGGACCGGAAAAAGAAAGCATGCTATATTTAGAGAAACGGTAGATTTCAAAACTTTTATGAAATCATTTTTCCGGTGGAAGCAACAACTCCAAATCATCATGCTAATCCATATATGATATGATATAAGGATAATAAAAACATAAACAAGATGAGGAGTATTAGTGACTCTTTTGCTACAACTTTAAATCCTTGCTGCGCTATCCTCTCCTTCTTCTTGCATCCAAATCCTTTGCCTTTGAATCTTTTCCTTTAGCAATCTATCTTCTCCTTGTTGTTGTATCCTCAACTAGGTTAACAAAATCCTTTGGTGGGAAAACAAAAGAAATGTTTGGAGGAGATTTTCTTAGAAGAAGATGAACCAAAAATGAAACTCTTTCACTTGGTAATTTCGGTTCA
>JANPWT010000009.1:10708-22681 GCA_024678245.1 Erythroxylum densum | reverse complement strand
TGAGGTTAGGAGAAAGATATAATATGGTTGAGGATTAAGTGTTGGTTTCATATTATTGAAAATCCTCTCTAAAACGACAAGGAAAGGAATGGGTAGCAACTAGAAGGAATTTTGAGTGAGGAGATTATCTGGAGTTAACAGGGATGGAAGACCAAATTAAGGATATGATTACTCCAAAGACAAGGCTAAAGGTGAATAATGGTATAATAAAAGCTTAAGACAACAGGCCACGCAAAGTATGTAAGAGAGGTGTCAACAAACTACACCTTAGTAGAGGAAACTGAAGCAAGCCCTACACAATGGAAGGGAATCTTAGGGGGCAGAGTGACACTCCTAGTATGGAAACAGTAGAACCAATCCCATCAATAGATGGAGGGAATTTCACAGAGTTATAGGAGGGTTATGAGGATAATGTAGGGGCAATTGATTTACAGTGGAGGGCAGCAAATCTAACTTGGAAAGATTCCAAATTGGAAATAAGAAAAGGACAGGGAGGAAAGTTAAGTGCAAAGGCCCTAAATCTAAATAGCTAAGTTAATGTCTATTGTCCCTTGAAATGTGGGGGGTATTAATTACCTAAGTAAACTAGTAGCTCTAAAGGATTTTATGGAAGGATCCAAAGAAGCTATAATTGGCTTATTGAAAATATAAAAAAGGATAATAACATTAGGATAAGGATTTTGGGGGGCCACTAGGAGGGGCTCTCAAACCATCATCATCACCTTATTAGTAGAATTATTATAGCCTTCGACTATAGGAAAGAAGTAGTCAAACTAGAGGGCTCTACAAACCAAGTAATTCATCTTACTATAAAAATGATCCAAGATAAATATTATGTGGTAGCAACCTTTCTTTATGGCTCTAATTTCATATTTCAGAGGAGAGAACTATGGGATAAATTAGAGAGAAAATTGCATTATGTAAGCCCTTTAGCTCATTTAAGGGGATGTGTTATGTCTCTGAGAATAGGATTGAGTTATTGGGTGATTGATCGGGAAATCAAACTCAACTCTCTTCCCTTTGTTACGATTCCTTTGTCGAACCTATTTTGAACAGAATTTCAGACTCATTCAAGGGAGACTGACACCTTAGAGCTCGATGAGAGAGAACTCCAATCTCTATTTTGATTAAACTCTGAACTGTTCTTTTATTTAGCTTCTGTCCTCTTAAATAAGGATCAGTCTTATTACATAAATAGGAGTCTTGTATCTGTCGAATACCTAACTATGTTGTTCCTTTGAATAAGGATCAGTCTTATTGTAATAATAAAAGTCCTATACTACTAAACTTCCTATGGAATAGGAACACTAAACCGAAAATAAAAGAGAATCAATTCTGCCGCTGTTCTCCTTTTCTGGTATAAACTCTCCCAACGAAGGCATCCACAACATTACCCCCGTCCCGCAGAAGGAGCTTGTCCTCAAGCGCAAAGTCCGGATAAGTACTGCGGAAATGTTCTGTATCCTCCCAAGTAGCATCAGAAATAGGCATACCAGTCCACTGAACTAATAATTCAGGTCTGCCACGGTTGAGACGTGCGCGGAGAATGGACTGAGGAGTATGGATCACACGTCCATCCACTAAGGGGGGAAGGGAAGGAGAAACAACCGGGTGGACACCTTTGAATGCCTTTAATAAAGAGACGTGGAAAACATTGTGAATAATGCTGTCTGGAGGGAGACGGAGTTCATATGCCACGGGACCGATCTTGCGAGTGACTGGGAAGGGCCCGTAGTAACGAGGAGATAACTTGGTAAATCCTGGGGTGCCTAAGGAACGCTGTCGATGGGCATGTAGACGAAGCCAAACCAAGTCACCAACCGAGAACTCCACCTCTCGATGCCCCTTGTCATAATGAGACTTCATGCGCTGTTGGGCTTGAGATAAACGTGCCCGAATTTCCTGTAAAGCCATGTCCCTATCTACCAAGGCATTGTCAACCGCTTCAACCCGAGAAGAACCCGCTATGTAAGATAGCAGACGAGGTGGATCACGGCCGTAGACAACCTTAAAAGGAGTGGTTTGAAGAGCAGAGTGGAAAGAAGTATTATAACAATACTCTGCCCATGATATCCAAGCGACCCATTTTTTTGGGAAATCTCCCACAAAACACCGAAGATACATTTCAACCGTGCGATTGACAACTTCTGTTTGACCATCGGTCTGCGGGTGGTACGCTGTAGAAAATTGAAGTTTAGTACCTTGCAAACGAAAGAGCTCCTTCCAAAATGCACTAGTGAAGACGACATCTCTATCACAAGTAATAGTTTCCGGTAGGCCGTGTAAACGGACGATTTGCTCATTGAACACTTGGGCCACACGAACTGCTGTATAGGGGTGAGCGAGAGGGATAAAATGAGCGTATTTAGAAAAGCGATCCACGACAACCATCAAAACTGATTTACCCCATGATTTTGGTAATCCATCAACGAAATCCATCGATATATCAGACCATATCTGCACAGGAAGTTGCAGCGGTTGAAGCAAACCAGCAGGGCTTAAATGCTCGGTCTTGTTGCGTTGACACGTTGGGCAAACAGAGACATAGGCAGCCACATGCGTCTTCATACCTTTCCAGTAAAAATCTCCCCGGATTCGATGTAAGGTCTTCTGTATACCTTCATGTGTACCATCGTGATAGACAGATAAAATGGTGGAGATCACCCCAAATGTGGGCAGAAGATAAATTCGGCCTTTGTATAGTAATAGTCCATCGGACACAGCCCATTCTGAGCCTAATTCGCCCTTTATCGCTTGCGCGTAAAGTTCCTTTAAAGCTTCAGCCCCTTTTGCTTCATCCCGAATGTTCTCAAGTAATAAAACTCGTGGTTGGCTGATTGCACAGATCAGCATATCGGTTGTTGATTGTCGTGATAAGGCATCGGCAACTTTGTTGAGATGGCCTGCACGATATTCCACTCTAAAATCAAACCCCATCAACTTGCTGAGCCAATGTTGTTGTGGTGGTGTAATCAGTCGCTGCTCAAGCAGATACTTTAAACTGTAATGATCCATCCGAATGAGGAAAGATTGTCCCCATAGATACGGTCTCCAATGTTGGACCGATTTAGCTAAGCCAATAAGCTCCCTCTCATACGCGGCCAACTTTTTGTGACGGGCAGCCAACGGACAACTGAAAAAGGCTATAGGGTGTCCCTCCTGATGTAAAACAGCCCCAATACCCTCGCCAGACGCATCACATTCGATCACAAATTCGACGCCGAACTTAGGCAATTGTAACACGGGGGCTGTTGACAAGGCCCGTTTGAGGTTCTCAAAGGCTGTTGAAGCCAAGTCGTTCCACTGGAAAGAGTTCTTTTTAAGTAAATTGGTTAAAGGTACCGCCAATACGCCATAATTCTGAATGAATTTACGATAGTAACCTGCTAAGCCTAGAAACCCACGGAGAGAAGTAAGAGACTGTGGTTGTGGCCAGTCTAAAATAGCTTGGACTTTACTCCTATCCACTTCCACACCTGCTGCTGAGATTACATGTCCCAAATACACCACTTGTGCAGATGCAAAGGAGCATTTAGAGCGCTTTAAGTAAAGTTGATGAGCGCGAAGTAAGTCAAAGACAGTGCGCAGATGTGAGATATGATCCTGCAAGGTGCGGCTGTAAATGAGAATATCATCGAAGAAAACGAGCACAAAGCGACGCAACTGAGCGTGAAACACCTCATTCATGAGGGCTTGAAAAGTGGATGGTGCATTTGTCAAACCGAACGGCATAACGAGGAACTCAAAGTGGCCATGATGGGTACGGAAAGCCGTTTTCTCTACATTTGAAGGAAACATGCGCACTTGGTAATATCCGGACCGCAAATCCAGCTTAGTGAAGTATTGTGCGCCATGGAGTTCATCAAGAAGTTCACCAACTACCGGAATGGGAAATTTATCTTTGACCGTGCTGGCGTTCAATTCTCTAAAGTCCACACAAAGACGCCAAGTTCCATCTTGCTTCGGAACTAACAAAACTGGTGAAGAGAAAGGAGACTTGCTAGGTCGAATGATCCCCTGTTGAAGCATCTGAGAACATTGCTGTTCAATTTCATTTTTTTGTAAATGAGGATATCTGTATGGCCTCACGACTATTGGAGCAGATCCAGGCAACAAGCAGATGCGATGATCACATTGACGAAGGGGCGGTAACCCCATAGGTTCTTGAAACAAATCATCAATGTCGAGCAAGAGTTGTGCCAGAAGAGTCTCGGCTGTGGAGGGATCACCGATTGAATGCAATTTTTTTCCCAAGTACGCCTGTTGTCCGTGAAGAATAATCGACCTTTCCTCCATTGTGAACTTCATTGTGAGTGCCGCAAAATCCCAAACAATAGGACCCAATTCTTGTAACCATTTGATTCCCAAGACAATATCAAAACCGTCCAATGGGATAACATAGAAATCAGCTGCAAATTCGTGTGCATCAATATAAAAGGTGAGACGAGAACAAACCCCTCGACTCCGGACTTTCTCTCCTTTAGCGACTGACACATTGGTATTGGGTAAAGGCGTTACGCGAAGGGCGAGTCGACGCGCCGCTGTCTCACTAATGAAATTGTGAGTACTTCCTGAATCAACCAAACTCAGCAAGGGTTGTCCGCACGTTATGGCCTGTAGGCGCATTGTCCTGGCGTGTGTCTGGCCTGTAATCGCATGTAACGAAATTTCCGGTTCCCCTCCAGGCTCTTCACTGATTTCTGTAGGAACGTCCTCTGCAATATCACTCAGCTCTAGCCAGAATAATTTCGCGCATTGGTGAGTTGTTGAATAGGGTTCGTCACAATTATAACATAACCCTTTTGAACGACGTTCTGCCATCTCAGCTCTGCTTAACCGCCTGATAAAAGGAGTGTGTTTTGGGGTTGTTGAGGAACCCATAGCTGCAGAAGTCACTTGATTTTTCTGGGCGTTGATTGGTTGTGAGTGTGAGGAACCTATTCCCACGCGAGTCATCTGCCCTTGCCATCGTCGGCTGTTTCCAACATGTAACAGTTGTTGTTTCTGTTCAAAGGCTCTAGCAAGGCTCATGGCTGTGGCTAAATCGGTAGGTTTGTGTAGTTGAACATCCAGTCGAATGGAGACATCTAGGCCAGCCATGAATAGGCTGACGTGTTGATCTACCCGAACAAATTGACTAGCCCTTGCTAACTTCTCTTGAAACTGCCGCTGATATAGTTCTATGCTTCCAGTTTGTCGTAAACTCACTAAGTCACCCAACGGGTTACTCCCTTCTGGTGGGCCAAATCGAAGTGAACATTGGTTACGGAAGTCATGCCAACTTGTTATGCGCCCTTCCAGTTTTAGTTGATAGTAGAAAAATTGTGCTTCTCCCAACATGTGAAAGGCAGCCAAACTCACCTTATCCATGTCGTTAGTGTGCTGGTTTTCAAAAAATTGCTCACAACGATGGAGCCAAATTAATGGGTCTTCTGAGCCATCAAAAGTAGGGAAATCCAGCTTTGAGAATCGTGGAACAGCTCCTCCAAGTGCGGACACTTTTTCTGGTGGTCTTGCGCTTGTTCCTGCCATCGTCGGTGAAGGTATCGGGCTGGGTCTCACCGTATTGCTGCAGGTCTCTCCATCCCCAATCGTGGTCTTGCTCAAATCAGAAACCAGATTTCTCATCTGATTGTGAAACTGTTGAGTTATGTGTTTTAAGTGACTTCCAAATGGTCCTTCAAATCCAAAAATTTAGCCTCCACAATTGATTCTGTAACAACCCTCTCTTCTTGAAGCAATGCTCGTATATCATCGCCTATTGTGTTTGGCTCTGATACCAAATTGTTATGTTTCTGAGAACAGGATCGAGTTATCGGGCGATTGAGCGAGAAATCAAATTCAACTCTCTTCCCTTTGTTGCGATTCTGTTGTCGACCTATTTTGAATAGAATTTCAGACTCATTCAAGGGAGACTGACACCTTAGAGTTCGATGAGAGAGAACTCCAATCTCTTGTTTTTGGTTAAACTCTGAACTACTCTTTTATTTAACTTCTGTCCTCTTAAATAAGGATCAGTCATATTACCGATAAAGGAGTCTTGTATCTGTCAAATTCCTAACTATGTTGTTCCTTTAAATAAGGATCAGTCTTATTGTAATAATAAAAGTCCTATACTACTAAACTTCCTACGGGATAAGAATAGGAAAATAATTATAGAAGTCCTATATCTCTAAACTACCTACGGAATAGGAAACAATAAATCGAAAATAAAAGAGAATATCAACTCTTCAGCTTTCCTTTTCTCGTATAAGATTTCCCAACGAAGCCATCCACAACAGTTTTGTATTTCATTCTTAGTTGAGGAAGTTGAGCTTTCCTTTTGTCTTCTTGGTGTTGGCGATGGTGCTGGCAAATAAATTCTAGCTCAATTTACTTGGAAGCTAAAAATGTTAATTTACATGCTTGCAGGTTGATCGTGAACTTGGAAAAAGTTTTGCATCCAGAACTAGCATATTTAAAGCTTTATTAAATTATCCTTTCAATGGATTTATGTTCAGGACATTTACATCTTCTCATGGGTCAGAAGATCCACAGAATACTGATCTTGTTCCTGATACGTTGGTTGATTTATTTGGGCGGATGCACTCTTACTTGAGAATTTCTTTGACAGAACGTTGCAATTTACGTTGTCAGTACTGTATGCCAGCTGAGGGTGTAGAGCTTACTTCTAGCCCTCAATTATTGTCACAGAATGAGATAATTCGTTTAGCCAATATTTTTGTTACTTCTGGGGTGGATAAAATTCGTTTGACAGGTGGGGAGCCAACAATTAGGAAAGATATAGAAGAGATATGTTTACAGCTGTCTAATTTGAAGGGACTCAAGACTTTGGCCATGACTACCAATGGTATTACCCTGTTTAGAAAACTTCCAAAACTAAAAGAATGTGGGCTTACGGCTGTAAATATCAGCTTGGATACATTGGTTCCAGCCAAGTTTGAACTCATGACCAGGAGGAAAGGACATGAAAGGGTTATGGAGTCAATCAATGCTGCCATAAGCTGTGGTTTCAATCCTGTGAAGGTACGTTCTTTAAAATTCCTTGTTGAATGGTGATTCTTTTATGTTTTCTTATTTGTTCATTTTTTTGAAAGGCTTTTATTGATACTAAACTCAGTCTTCTCAATTTGTGCATATGCTGGCTGCTATTAGGTCAACTGTGTTGTAATCCGTGGGTTTAATGATGATGAGCTCTGTGATTTCGTAGAGTTGACTCGTGATAGACCAATCAATGTACGGTTTATTGAGTTCATGCCTTTCGATGGAAATGTCTGGAATTTTAGGAAGCTTGTTCCTTTCTCAGAAATGTGGGATAGAGTGGTAAGTTAGAAGTCTGTGTGTTGATCTTTTATAGAAATTCCTAAATGCTTTCTCCTAACTTTTTTTATCGATTTAACCAGACAAAACAATTTAAAGAGCTTAAGAGGATGCAGGATCATCCAACAGATACAGCGAAGAACTTCATGATAGATGGGCATGTTGGGACTGTTTCTTTTATCACGTCAATGACTCAGCATTTTTGTGCGGGTTGCAATAGATTGCGACTTTTAGCTGATGGAAACTTTAAAGTCTGCCTCTTTGGTCCTTCAGAGGTAAAACATCTGCATATCTATTATATTGTGACTACTTGTATAAATAGGGTGAAAATCAATGTTAGATGCTAAACTTAGTACCGAATGTCAATTATTATTGCTTCAGTTGCCTTCGTCTGTGTTTCCGTCTCTTATGAACTTGCATTATATTTATCCTGACTATTTGCTATTTAACATTTCAAGTCTTTTATAGAATTGGTAATCGAAGAGTAAATCCTCTTATTCTTTGCTCATGATGAAATATAATAATTCCATATAGGTAGGAAGGTTGTTGATTTATAACTGATAGTTCCATGCTTTTCCGTTTTGCATCTTTGAGTGATTGTACAGTCATATTGATGGATATGTTTTATTGTTGAAGAATACTAGGATCTTGTTTGAGGAAACAAAAATTCTTTATGGCCTGTTGTCTAAGATTTTCCAAACTTTTCATTCTTTTGTGTTGGTATATCATTTTTCACCAGGTTTTTATAGTTTGAAGTCATAATTCTCTAAATTTCAACAAACCATTATGTCTTGTGGTAAAACAGGATATCTACACAATATTATGTCTCGAAGCAGGGGAGTGCTTTAACTTTTTCCAGTTTATATCTTTTTTCCTTTTTTTTGGTTTGTGATTTTTACTTATGTTTTCCTTTTGCAGGTTAGCTTAAGAGATCCACTTCGTCATGGCGCTGATGACAATGAGCTTAGAGAAATAATTGGGGCTGCAGTACGCTATTTTATATTTGCTCAAACTTATTTTATCCGTTCTTGATTGTTCTCAAACTCCTTTGTTTTTAAAGACTTCTTTGTGACTGTCTTTATAATGATATTTGCATAATGGATATTTTCTTTGTTCCATACTCTTCATCTGGGGCATGTTTAGGTTATTCTGTCAAAGAACAAAATATCATCCCTCAGATTTTTGTCTTTCATTTTGATTAGAAGGCTACTTGTATGTTTCTCAAGCAATCAGATGTGTTTAGACAGTCATTGTAAACAATTTGCCTAGAGAAATGCAACACATGTATAATTTCTGTATCAGGGCTGTGGGTGTGGTGTCATTTGGCGATTCTGTTAATCTATGTTCATGTTTTCATTGGTGGAAGATCACTCACTGCCTTTGGCTCCCATATTTTGAGCTATGCAACTTTTGCATATTTGCTACATGGCTTAATAATCTCTTTATAACTTCAGGTCAAAAGGAAGAAAGCTTCACATGGTGGAATGTTTGAGATAGCAAAAACGGGAAATAGACCTATGATACATATTGGTGGCTAATCATTGGTATGATACACGTTACCCTGTTGTGTGATATGTAGAATATGAACAGTATAATGAAACCTTTTGTTTTACATATTTAAATTTGTCAACAGCAGGCTCTTTTACTTATGATTATAATGCATTGCTATATTGAGATCAAACATAAAAGGAGATACATTTACTTCGATATCTTTCACTTAAATCAACAACGTGATCCATAGCAAGTTAGGAGCATGATTACTTGGCTCAACTTTTACTTGTTTGCTGAAGACTTTTTAAACTCAGTAATCTTTATCACTGGTTTTTGGTTTTTGGTTGACGATGAAAATGGAGTAATGGCAGTCCTTCGTGGTGACTTTTTATATAGTCTCCAGAAATTTCTACCTTAACATTATGTTGCTACCTGAATCTTCAGTAAAATGTGTTTGTTCTTTTAAGGGCCCACTTTAGTTATTTCCTATCCTTCATTCAGTGGCTTAATGGAAGAGAGTGAATGGTTATGTGGCAACTGATGCGTAGCCATGAATGTAGGGATGATTCCAGGAAATATAGCTGGAAAACCTGAAAGTGGTTCCATGAACGCTTCTTTGTAGGGTGCACTTTTCTGATCTCGAAAATTTGACATCCTAACTTTGTGAGATTCATTAGTACGAACTGAAAGCAATGAGGATAACAGCTCTATTGCTTGTTGATCAGCTTAAAAAATTGAAAATTTGAGGTCATACCGCCTATTTTTTAGTATTGAATATTGATATGTTCATTGAGAATTGCCAAGGTCCGAGGATAACAGTATGGATACGTAGGCTTAACCGGAAGAAATGCGTTGGTGATTACGCGTTCACATTTTTTATTTTTGGCTTTGGATGCTGGCATAGAGCAACTCCATCTGGTGTTCTTAAGTTGCGTATATACGTCGCGGACTATGGATTGTCTTCGATCCATTTCTTTCTCTATCGAGATGGGAAAAGACTCTGTTCTATTTTAATAATCTGATGATTTACTGTCGCGCCAGTCAGGGAGAGAGAATATATTTATCGTGGCAAACTTATCAAGATTTTCCTGTTTTGTATATTATGATTGTATAATAAAATTGTAAATGTTCTCTACGTATATTGAAATTACAGTTTACATCCCGAAGTAGACTTGGCGGTGATATGGCGCATTTGTTTGAGAATAATATTAAATACGATGGACGTATTTCACTGTATTAGATTCGATTTTATTTTTATCGTAATAAATTTTATTCATTTAAATCATAATTAGTCCTAGTAAAATTTTAGATACAGAATTATTCATGATATGGTTTAATTAGTCTCTATTGATAATAATGAGTTTTTAGCTTATTTTATTTTGGTCAATTTTAGGGTTAGCTAGGATGTGTTAATTTTGAAAAATTGGGTGAATGTTATAAGAAGGAAAGCACAATTTTTTAATTTGACGCATACATTGTAGGGTTCAATTTTGGAGGGAAAACTTGGAGGAATTTTGTGGAATTAATAAAAAAGAGGCCAAAGAAATATTGGTTTATTCTTGTGTAAATTCCTGCTGTGAAACAATGGGTGTGAACAATTTTACAGCACTTCTAAAAGAGCAAGTTTCGATGGCATCGGAGATCACCGACTTAACCATCCATCTCTGTTTTTTTTTTCTTTTCTTGCTATCATGTTGATATTTAATGCTATATAAACTACAGCAACACTCACTTCATTAGTAATTCCGCAAATATTGCCCACTGATAAATCACGAAGATCAACTCGAGTTTAGATTATGGCTTAAAGCCTGCAGTAGTGGTTATCACTGTTATTTATTTGCTTCCCATTATCCAATAATCGTTGGCGATTATTTGTGCCAACTTGCTGTTGCGAGCCTTGTAAAGGATGGACGCCTAAGGGCCAGGAGGTAGCCCAAGAATCCAGTCTGGACTAAAGATTCTGTAATGGGGTAAAGAGTCAACAGAAGTGGGATATTTGAATGTAAAAATAAATAAATAAACATCGAAAAGTTGGTTATGTAGGGCAGCCAATGATTGGCTGGTAGGATTTGAGAAAACCTTTATACTGACATATATATATGAATGGTGCAATGGTAGGACAAGAAGAAATTTTCTCCTTTCTATATTTTTCTCTCTCCCTCCCTTCCTTCCTTCCTTCTACATCTTTTCTCTATTCTTATGCGATATTTCTGCAACATTCTTTTATTATGATATCCCTCTTCTATCATTAAGTTCTCTCCATGCCTCCCAAACCACAAAAAGGGTTGGAAGAGGCCATCCACGAACTGACTGAATCATTTGCTGTCTAGTTTCAAAAGTTGCATGCACCCCTTGAATCCACTTACTTGGTTTCAGTGGATGCACCGCATCAACCAACTTAACGATTGGGAAACCTTTACAAGAGCCTTGGAACTATAGTTTGGCCCCTCTACGTTTATCAACCCTTGGGCATCACTTTTTGAACTACGCCAAACCTCTTCAGTCACTCAATACCAAATCGAATTTGAGAATCTCTCAAATCATATATTTGGATTAACAGATGAGCATCTCTTGAATTGTTTTGTTTCTAGCTTGCCCCAAGATGTCCAGCGAGAAATTGTTGTTTTGAAACTCAGATCTTTGACCCAAGCTTTGGCTCTCGCCAAACTCGTTGAATCCAAGATTGGAGGCTCGCGATCTATACTGCCCAAACAATCAGTAGATTTTAAATAAAGATTTAGAAGAAGAATTAAAAACAAGAGAATCCATTGTGTATCCTTTTTTTCTCTAATACAATCCACTAAAACTTTGATGGAAATATGATCTCTATTCAGTCTCTAATTCTTTATCACTCTATAGTTCAGAACCGTGTTTAAAACTTGAACTCCCTTAATTTATCTTCTTAATTACCTTTAATAATTCAAAATTAAGATTTTTCTTTGGAAACGGTCACCTACACGGCCTTGTACAGTGACCTTGTCCATCAAAATCACTTTAAAACTCAACCGTCAAAAACACGATTCCAGAGACAAACACAAGCAGTGGACATGGTTGTGTCCATCACCACATGTTGGGACCCGATCCAGAGACCGGCGCCCCAACCCGAAAACGGAAGACGGAACGAATCAAAATCGAAAGAAAGGAACATAAAGCGGAAGCAAA